>JAWWMS010000024.1:20472339-20523980 GCA_035048045.1 Chlorospingus semifuscus
TTCTTTTAGTATAGTTTTAATGTACTATATATAATAAAATAATAAATCAAGCCTTCTGAAACATGGAGTCAGATCCTCATCTCTTCCCCAGTCCGAAAACCCCTGTGAACACTGTCACACCCCTCTCCTGAAATACAGCCTGGAAACCTCCATTTCCTCCTGAACCTCTCCTGAAATACAGCCTGGAAACCCCCATTCCCTCCTGAACCCTCCCTTGGTTCCTGTTTTCTCTTTGTCCTTGTCTAAACACCCCCTGCCCCACCTCAGCCTGTCTTCCAGCACTTTTTACCATGTCCTTCTCCATTAGTCACAGGAATCAGGGGAGACAGTTGGTATTTCATTATTAAATGTCTCACATCCAATAAATAGATCATTATTCTTCTCTGATTAGCAGCTCCACTTCCATCAGTTCAGAATAGTTATGGGTTTTTTTCCCTTCCCATCTTCAAGGAGCAGCACAGTTTCTCCTAAGATCTGTTATAATCAAAAGATTAGAGCTCTGGAAATGTCCTCTGCATACACAGGAAGGTTTTTTCCTTCTCTCCCTCTCTCAGAGCGAGTGTGCTTTGAAACTCTGGCTCCTGGCTCCACGATACTGCCTGTACCTGACCTGGTTTAATTTTAGTCTTGCCCAAATCTGCCACCAGCTCATTTAGCTGCAGCACTGAGAGCTCTCTATGGAGCTGGCCACAGGTTAGCTCACATACTTTTATTACAATTGCAGAGTCCAAGCATATCCTGCAGCTCTGCCCTGGCTCCTGGGTGTTGGACACCTTCCCTGTGAGGGCTGCAAACTCCCTCTCCTCCAGCCAGCCAGCACCACTGGGCACAGCTCCTCTCTTCTCACACTACAGGTGTCAACATCAGGCTTCACATCATATCCACAGCCTCAAAGGCTGCAGAAAAATCAGAGGTGGATGCTGCCTTTTGGGACATTTCCAGCCTTTCTGACAGGGCAATCAGTGCCCTGGAAAGCGCTGACCCAGCTGCCCAGTTACAGCCATGATGGGCCAAGCAAGATGTAAGAGCACAAAAATTCCAATGAATATTCATTTCAAAACTTGCTCAAATATTCCCAAGGTAAATGTGGCTCTGTATTAATTTCACTCTGCACACTGAGCACATTGGTATTGCAGACAGAAAGCTGCACAACCAGATGAAAACAGGTTTGGGGTTCTCTCACCAGGGCAGGACAGTTTTAGGCCCCCCCAAGAGTGCAGTGCCCTGCAGCTCTCCCTCCTCATGTGCTGAAGGAACATCTTCCCCCAGGCACAGCTCAGCCAGGCCTGGAGCAGCAGGTCCCACCAGGCTCAGAGCAGAGGGCAATTCTCTTCCAGCTTGCATTTTTCCAGAGGTGTGGAAAAAGCCCCCTCTGAAGAGAGCCACGTAAACGCTCTCTCAGGGCATTCAGCTCAATTAGCTCTGCTGGCCTCAGAGCCAGGGCTGCAGCTCAGTCTCACAGGTCACAGGAACAGGGCAGCACAATTAGCCAGTGAAGTCCAGAGCAGTGAATCCCAGTGGGAGGCAGACCTTTCCCCAATAAACCCAACCACTCGAGCTCCTCCTTCAGTCCCAGCTCCTCCTTCACTGAGTCTCTGGATTTTCAACACCCAATGTCTCTCCTGCTGCAAACCCTGGTTTGTCCCACTCTGCTGACACCCCTTCCATCCATTCCCATTCCTCACACCCTGCAGCTCTTCCCAGGCCATAACTGGGATGATTTGCAGACATGTCTGTCCTCGAGCTCATCTTTCCATCCCCTCCAAAACACAAGACCTGCTCCTACGGATGCATCCATCACCCCTGTGTGCTGCTCTGGCACAGATATCTCTGGGAGGGGACAAGTTTGCATCTCTAACAGCTCCTCCAATGTTTGTACCCGGCTCCATCCCCACCTGGCTGCCTCTCTCCCGTTCCAGGAGGTCTCCAGGTGCTGTGTGAGGTGTGGGTGCAGCCGGGATCCCAAATCACTGTGTCACAGCCGGGCCCTCCAAGCGCCACCTTGGGACCGACTGGCTCCGGTGACATCCCAGGCAGCTCCGCACAGCGCCAGGAATGGGGATGAGGATGGCAGGGAGGGGCACAGCACAGCGGCACCTTTGTGCTGATGTTTTTTCCCTTTCACGAACGGGACAGGGCTGCTGGGGTTTGTTCCTTGAGCTTCATTTGCAGCATCAGCCTCATCACATGCTTGAGACAACAGGAGGATGACAAAGCTCACATAAAACCAGCAGCAGCCAAAGATTTCTGTGTTACTAAACATCTTAAGAACTTTTTAGCCCATAGCATATTGCTAAAGCTTACAGACAGTTGTTTTAACCAATTAGTAAAAGTACACACACACCTGCCTCACGCAATGAGGCTTGCTGGTCTTCTTTCTATTAACAATACACAATACTCATTATTAAGCTTAAAACCTTCTCTCTTAAAACTGAGATTATGAGTGTGTAGTTTAAATAAAAGTGTGTAATATCACATAGTAGAAAACTTAGAGTTTGAAGTTTTAGAATATAGTAATATATACAAAACTAAGAAGGTTGAAGGCAGTGACTAGTGACTAATTTCTTCTTCAGAGTTTAAGCAGTGTTTTATAATTAAACAGAAAAGTCTACATTACAAAACACAAAAGATTAGTTATTGAGTTAAAACCGAGTAATTTAAATATAATTTCTTAATTAAATAGTTTAACCTTAAAAAACCTTCTAAAAACAATTAACCATTTTATACCTTATTAGTAAAATACTACAATACTCACAGCTTACAAGTCTGTGATATAAATAAAAATAATAAACACGTAAATCTAAACACAAAACATCAACATCTCAAACACTTCAATCCCAACCGTGACAAAAACAAACCAAAAAAAAGAGAACCAGCATTTAGTGGTGCCCCAGTGCAAATCTCTGGCTTCTCCTCTCAGTACTGGAAACCAATCCCTTCCACACTCAGGGCCAGCTGCCTGGCCCTTCTTCATTCCCATAAATCACAGCCCCTCACTTTCCACCTGAAGATTTGGGGAGCAGCACCTCATGCTCCATGGGTTAAAACACACCATGAACTGTTTGGGATGGTGGTTGGGGCTCTCCATCCCATGCCAGAGGACTACCCTGGCTCTTCCCACATCCCATGAGCGCCAGGATGAACCAGCACTGAAAAAACAACGCCCAGCCAGGAGGGATTTGGGGAGGGGCCGGGACTGAGCCACCCCCAGCCCTCCCTCCACCCTGTAGCTGAGATTGCTGCAGCTCTTTCCTCATCCCACTCCTTGTTTAGTGGCTTGTTCTGCTCTGGGCTCAGAGGGTATTTCAGCCCTCTCAGTGCTTCTAATCTCTTCGGGAACATTGCTGAGAAACACAATTTCAAGCCTCCCAAGATGTGACATGACTTGTAATTTGAGGCAGAGGTGAGAGCCTACCACCCAAGGGACAGAAAACAAACTGCCTCTGCGGGATTCTACTCCTTGTGCTACTCCCCTTCCAAACCCGAGCCCCAAAACCCGGGGCTGGGGTCTCTGGGCAGCATCTTGTGGGAGCACTCCCCAAACTGGGGCAGGGGCTGCCCACACCAGCACCAGGTAATTCTGGAACATTCCACCCCAGGTCCTAATGCTCTGGGGGGTGATGCTGAAACAAGAGGAGAAATAACACTGGGGCCAAAACAAGGTGAGGCAGAGGAGTGGAAACAAATCTCACATTACATCTCAGCACCAGCAAAGCCAGTAGAGCATCCCAAATTTCACTCTTTAAAAAACCAAAAGGAAATCTATTATTGATTTTGCCAGGGAACACAGGGATTCTGCAGATCCATGTTGGAGTGCTGGCAGGACCCATCCATGGATCTGCAAACCCTCAAGCCCCCCATGAGGGCCTGGCTGGCAAAGGCATGGGAAGGAAATGAGTGGGATGGAGCTGGCCATGCTGGCACATGTGCCTTGTTTCACATCACAGGAGGAGATAATAACCACCTGTGATCCTGTAAATTTTGATTTACACTCCAGCATCCCAAGCAATGCTCTGTTCGTGGCTCAGGTGTTAATTGGGAGATTCCTCCTCATTTGTGAATGCAGCAGCTCCCCAGCTTCTTGGCTGGGTGATGGTTTCATTATCATTTCCTATATGTTAGCTTTAAATCCCCAATAATCCCACATGACTGGAGCCCATTCCAAGTGAGCAGTGAAATCCAATTTAGGATCCTATTCTCTCAGACTGTGTAACCAGAGCCTGCTTCGTGCGGGCACAAAAATCCAATTCAGCTTCTTTGCCTCTCAACAGCTGCCCCCATGAGACTTCTCCAGATGAAAAAAGCATAAACACAAAACGCCACAAGCCAGACTTGGAGGTCTGAGCCCCTCTGGGAAGGCAGGCACTGGGGAAGGGGGTGTGCTGCTCCTGCATCCCTGCCTGCCCCCAGAGCATCCTGCAGGATGTTCTCTCAAATCATCCCCAGCTCCATCTCCAAGCACTTTCCAGGTAACCCTTCCCCCTTACAGCCTATTCCCAAAGCAGTTTGGTCCTCTAAGGCTTCTCAACCATTCTCATTTAATTTTCATTAGTCCCCATAACAGTCAAAAGTCACTCCAGTGCAGGGTATTTAAAGATTGCCCAAATTCAGTGACTTACCTTGTGTCAGTGCCAGGCTGAGGATGTTCCCTACATCCCAGGGATGGAGCCATGCTGGAAAATCAGGGTTGGGACTCAGTGACAGCACTCCCAAAAACAGAAATTGGGCAAGACTGAGTTTTCAATAGGACTGAATTTCCAGTTTCCTGAATTGTCATTTCAAAGTCCTGGATTTCAGACACTTTCTTCTAGAAATGATAGGAAAGGGCTTTGTCACCCAAAAGGGCTGTTATTCTCACTGAAAAGGCAGAGGTGACCAGGAAGGGCTGCAAGGAAAGAATGGGAGCCAAACCCACCCCAGCAGAAATCCCGACTGCATTCAGTGATCAGGCTTTGCTTCACTTTAGATGCAGCACAGCAAACCCACATCTCCTAGGCAAAAAGTCTTTTGAACCAACTCTTCAGTGTTTTGGATGCTTACAAATCACGGGAATGGACATTTTGGAGCATTTCTGGATGCCTGCTTTCAAACTGGGGAGATTTATAGAGCCTGACCTTCCCCACACACTCTGTTTGACAAAGGAGCAGTTCCAACAATCACATCCCAAAGCTACTCCAAAAATCTATCCTCACAGCTTCCCTGCTCTCTCCTGCTTTCTTTAGAGCTGCCTCAGCCTTTCTTCCTCTTCTTGAGTTCTTCCTCTTATGGTTAATTCCCCCAGGGTCTGGGTTCTCTGGGGATCATCTGCACCCGCATGGAGATTTCTTGATCCTTTCTCCACACCCATCCTGGCAGCCTTGGTTGTCACAGGAAAGTCTTCTGGTATGTCCCTGGCCCTTCTAACAAGCTAGAAAATAAAAATAATGGTTACCTGCACAGGAATTAAATTTGATGTGCCTCCCTGAGAGTCTGTGGCATGAGCAAAGTCAGCAACAAGGGGGAATTTTCACCCGTTTAAGGAGATGGGGTGAGGAGAGGGATGCATGATTTTGGGGAAGCAGGTACAGCTCCTTAGCAGGGGGTTCTGATGGGGGCAAGAGAGGCTGGGAATGTGCATGGGTCAGCTGGAAAGGCTCAGAGGATGTAGGAGTAGGGGGGAAGAGGGACATTGACTGGAGGTGAGGAATGGTGAGGAGGTGATGGAATGGCTGAAGCACACCCATGCCTCAGGGATGGGGCTCTTCTCTCACCTTAAGCACTTTTACCCCATTTCCTTCTCCAACTAGTCGGTCTTTGGTGGCTCTTGTCCCATTTCTGTCATTTTTACTTCCCTATCTCCATCTGCAGTGTGACCTGGGCGCACTCCAGTGCACACAGCCGGGGGTTCACCAAGAGCACATCAAGTGGAAACACCACAGAGGACATTTTGTCTGGTTTTTTCCAGTGAAACAGCTCTATTTGTGCCATGTCAGTGGATGACAGCTTTCCAGGGGCTCAGCGAAGCTGCTGGTGGGCTGCAGGAGCTGAGCTGCCAGTCTCCCTGACATTTTTGGTATGCCTGGAGAGCAGCTCCCCCACATCCCATGGGCACCACCTGAGGGCTCAGCGAGGCTCCATGTGCCTCACTGGGTGCTCCAGTCCCACCAGCTCCTCCCCACACACAGCACATCCATGGTCCCACCAGTATTTAGAGCTCAAAGAGGCTCCAGACACCTCAGGATATCTTTCATGGGTAAACAGACCCTTTTTCCTCCGTGCCACTGGCTCAGCTCCAGCCCAGGGTCAATGGAGACAGAAAGTCATTGCCAGCTGATGAATTCATGCAAGGGAATAAGGCATTGCTCTCACTCTAGTTATGGGGAGACAGATGTCCACGTTGCAGCTGCTCCTGTCACACCACTGCTAACCAGGCCAGAAAATTCCCTTCCCACCAAGAAAAGTCATATACCCACAAGGGGATTATTTCTGGAGGAACCTTCTCCACTGCCTTGTGCCTTCACAGCAAAAAGCCAGTGGCTGGTTCCTTCCGACCAGCACATGGCCTGAATCCTCCACATTGCCAGTTTTTATTGGGAATCAGCTGTGCCTGGTCAGGCAGGGAATGTTCACGGAAGCCCTGCCTGGTTTGGGGAGAAACTTCTCCCCAGGACCTTCTCTCTGACTCTTTCCACAGGTACTGTATTCACAGGAAAATGTCTCAATCTGGGGTTCACAGCTGGGTCTCATCCTCCTTCCTGCCATCTACAAACTGCTGCTCACCTTGGTGGACTGAAACAGCTCGTGGGAACTCCAACATCTCACCCTCCAGCAGGAACAGGCAACGACCCAAGCAGAAACCATCTTGTAAGAACCTCCCTCTCGTGTCAGTGAGGGGGGACACCAGAGAGTGCCCACATGCAGCTGAAGAGGCAGTTTCTGCCCCAAAAAGCCCCAGCTTTGACCCCTGGATTTCTGGGGCCTCCTCAGTGGATTTAGTGGATCCTTGGAGCAGCAAAGGTGCTCTGGGGGAGAGAAGGGAAGGGCACAGAGAGGAGCCAGGCAAGAAGGCAGCAGGAGATGGGCAAGGCGAGGCTGCTGTCACACAGAGCAGGAGGGCAGAACACAGGGCTGTCCTTGAGGACACTCTTTGCTCCCTGGAGGACACAGCCAGGGGGACAAATCCTGGCAGCAACCAGCCCTTGTTACTATGGTGATTGGTGCTGCCTTCAAACACAGCCCTGAGCCACCAGCTGGCTGTGGTGGGCGAGCAGACAGCGAGGGATGCTCCAGGCAGCCCAGCCCTCCCTGCTGGGCACAGGCAGAGCAGAGCCCCCCGGGACACAGCCTGGGGGTTCCAGCCGACAAGCAGGTTTAATTGAATGTTTCTCTCTTTATGTTTCTCTTTCCAGCAAATAAAACCAGGGCAGGATAAAAATATATGACGCTTAAAGGGGACACTGCCAAGGAATTTTTATCTGTTTTAATTTGCATTTTACTCGTCGTTTGTTTGCAGCACTGTGGCTGCAAAAATCACATTTTTTAGAAATTTTTATTGCCTTTCCTGAGTTTTTTGTCATGTTTCCAGCTGGCAAATATTGACTGAGGCCCCTTGTCCCACTGCTGTCCCCCAGGCTGCTCCCACCCAGAGAGAGGTGCAGGTAACCCTGCAAACCACAGCAGGGTGATGCTGTTTGTCCCAGCCTTGTTGTTATTATGGCTTCATTTATACCCTGGCTCCTGGAATTAACAACTGGAAGGAGGATATTAGCCTTTGGATAAAACCCCAACGCCTGAGAGATCCCAGCTCTTCTGCCCTGTAAATTTTGATAGAATTTATTGCTCTCTGCTGCATCAGGACCTGAAGGTGGAAATCCAAGGCTCTGCTTTTCTTCTCAGGACAAACTAATGCCAAGCTAGAAACAGTCCAGCTAGAATTCCCCACAACCTCTACTTAGAGCTCCAGGACAAGCCCAATTTCCCTCCTCCCTGCCCGGGCCCTGCTAATTTCCCCAGCCGCCGTGATAAATGGCTGTGCCTGCACAGTGACATCTTTCTAATCTGCTCCAAGACAGATGGGTTCCTCTGCTGGGAGAGAAATCCCACGGCTAAACCTGGCTGGGAGGGAAACCACAGCACTGGAAGCTGAAGCAGTGTGAGAGGGGGGAGTGCTGGGGTGGGGCCATGGCAGCTTTCTCTGCTTATTTATCCACACATTAGATGGGGAGGAACAAGAGCTTTGGGGGCTTCAGGCACCACGAGTTTTGCTGGGGACGGACAGAGGGAGTATGAGCATCTTCCCTGGGCAGGTCAGTGCACCTGGAGCAACCACCACCTTCCCAGGTAAAGAAACACCTTCATCTTCCTCTGAGCAGCAGGTGAAGCTGCAGGCAGGGCTTTCCAGGGTCAGGGCTTGGAGCTGCTGCTGTTCTGGTGTGCCTGTACAGGTGTGTTTGGGAAGGGAGCACCAGCACACCTTCCCAGGTTTAGGACAGCAGAGAAGGACAACAAGGGGCCAAATAGCAGCAAGGTGAGACCCTCCCAAATTAGCACCAGTGCCAGACCAGGAGCAGGGGGATCAGTCCCCAGCGTGTCCCCACCTGAGTGAGACAACGGCCCGAGCTGGCAGTGGGGTCTGCACGGCGCCTGGGGTCCCAACCCCCCGGAACATCCTACCCTGCACTCCGGGAGCATCCATCCCTTCATCCTCCCACCCACCCATCACTCCCTCCCGCCGCCGGCCGGGCGAGCGCGGAGCGCTGGTGCCATCTCCTGGTGCCATCTCCTGGGCTGCCCTGCCCGCTGCGGGAGGGTCCCGCATCCACCGCAGCCACATTCCCCGGGACACCGAGGCACCCTGAGCACACCCTGGCTGTCACACCCGGCCGAGCAGCGCCGCCCCAGCCTTCCTCCTGCAGGCAGCACCCGCATCTTCCTCAGCTCCCAGTGCCCTGCCAACCCAGCCGCCAGAGCCTGCCCTGGCTTTTGTGAGCTTTAGCTCTGGCTTGGTGAGGGAGAGCATTTCTTCAGACACTATCCTTGTCACAGGGAGTGATGGGACAAGGGGCAGGGTTAGATTGGACATTAGGGAGAAATTCCTCCCTGTGAGGGTGGCCAGACCCTGGCACAGGTTGTCCAGAGAAGTTGTGGTTGCCTCATGAAAAAGTTCAAAATCAGGTTGGACAGGGCTTGGAGCAACCTGGGATAGTGGAAGGTGTCCCTGCCCATGGCAGGAGTTGGATGAGCTTTAAATCTGCTAGACTGCCTTTTTAAAGTCCCCCCATTGCTAGATGACCTTTTTAAAGTCCCTTCCAGCCCAAACCCCTCTACAATTCCACTATCACAGGTCCCCAAGACCAAGTCCAGCCCTGCCACAGCCCAGTTAGGTCCCGAGAGCTCACTGGATACACAAAATCAGCCCAAGCAGCCAGCACAGCTCACCACTGCTCTCTCCAACCCCTTCTGAAGCCCTTACAGAATTCCTCACTCACACAGTGGGGCATTAGCTCCTTGAGAACACATCAGTCAATATCTACCTTGTGTTAAAAGCTGGCTCCTCTGTCTGACAAGCCCTGGAGAAGAAGGTGAGCCTGCCGCCTCCAAATCACAGCTCAGTTCCTCTTCCAAGGCATCCTAAATCCCGGCTAAAAATAAATGGGCTGTATTGATTTCCTTTTTAAAACTAATGCTGGGGAGTGATGTGTTCTGTGCTCAAGGAAGAGCAAAAGGCATTAGTCACACAGTCACGGCCCTCCAAACCCCCCACAGGTGTAAATGAAACTCACCTCACATCAAACCCCTTCACAGGGTGTGGGGCAGCAGCAGCAGAGCTGTGGGGCTGGCCCAGAGGGCTCATCCCATGGTCCAGCACTGCTTCAAGCCCCAGCAGGTGACTTTTCAGGGACTTAAAACCCCATACCTGGTCAGAGGCTGTGTGTGAGGTACCCAGGTGGTAACACTGCAAAGTAGTACCAAAGTGAAGGGACAGGAGAGGTTTACTCACCCTGCTGGTGACACAGCCACAGCCTCACCCCAGCCCTCTTAGGGCAAGGGACTCCCCCAAACTGGGGAAGGGGTGCAGACCCTCTGCCCCAGCCTAGCCTCTACCCAGCACCACAGAGCGGTTGTGGGGAGAAGGAACAAAGGCCCAAAGCACCTGAATTTAAGGGCAGCCAGGGTGGAGGGTGTGGTGTGAGCCCAGGTGCAGCTTGTCAGGACAATCAGCACCCCCTGCCCAGCTGGATGTGTCCTTAAATTAACAGCACCACAAGGACAAAGTCGGGTTTGTGGGTGGTTACAGACATGAAACAGGCTCTGGACTGTGCTTCTCCCACCTAATGCAGAGGGAGGCAGCATCCCCAGCTGCCCCCAACATCCCCAGCTCCCTGCAGCATTCTCTTCCTCCTTGACTCCATCCCAAGATAGGACAGGCATGTCAGAAGCACCAAACAACCCCTGTGACATCCCACTCTACTCCCCTGGGTGAGCCCAGCACATCTGCCCAGCTGTTCCCAACCACAGACACCAGGTTCACATCCCTTTTGCCCCAAGCCCCCCTGCTCCCGAGGGAAGGGGTGCCTGGCCAGGGCTGCAGTCCTGCCACCTCGGGCCAGCCCCACCCTCCACCTCCAGCCAGGGCACTGCTCCAGCCAGGTCAGATCCCAGGGCTTTGTTTCCTTTCCTTTTCTAATCCCTGCAGCACATGGGAAGGCAGATGCTGAGAAGCCAAATCCCAGCAGCATTCATGAATGTGCTCTCTGCTGCCAGCGCCGGATGGGATATTCCTTCCAGAGGAGGAATGGGCTATTCCTTCCAGGAGATGAATGGGATATTCCTTCCAGGAGAGGAATGGGATATTCCTTCCAGGAGCTCGCTGCTCTCCTCCCTCTGCTTCCCCAGCTGCTGCTGGTGGGTGGCACAGGGGAGCCTGGTCCTGGCACAAGGCCCAGCCAGGGTGCAGGGCGCAGTTTTCGGGGGAAAAGGCAAGTAGAGGAGTTGAACTCTGCTTTATTGAAGGGTGCACAGGGAGCCTCTGCCCTGCAGGTGAATGTTGGCATTCCAGGGAAATAGTTGCCAGGGATGGCTTTGCCCATGCCAAGCAAACACAGAGGCCACAGAGCTGTCCAGGGGAAGGGCTCTCCCATGGAAAGGGCTGTCCCATGGAAAGGGCTCCCCGCTCACCAGCCCACACAGGGCTTAGATGCAGTGGGTGAGGTGGGGTTCCCGTGAAAGATGGGGTGCCCGAGAGGTGCCCGTGTGAGCAGGGTGCCCACAGGCATGGCAGGGCTCCAGGTGGGGGGCTGCAGCTGTGGACCCCCTGGGCAGCCCTCCCCACCTCCCTCTGTACCGGCTGCCCTGGAAACACATCCCAAATAAAGCTGGGCTGGGATAAATAACTGCGTCCGGAGGCCGGCGGGTCAGCCAGCACCGGCAGCAGGAGGAGGAGGAGGAGGGGAGCAGCCAGAAGGGATGGGAGCAGTGGCTGCCTCAAACACCAGCCCCAGGACTGCAGGAGAAGGAAAGAATTTAATTTTTCTTATTTTTTTCCATTCTCCAAGTCCCCCCAAGCTTTCAGCCCCCCACGGTGGGCACTCACCAAAGGGCAAGGGCAGCCCCCATGCCTGCAAATGGAGCTGGCACTGGTTGGAGCTGCCTTGGGGGGAAGGACAAGGGTCCCCGTGCAGAACCAGGCTGCCAGCCCTGCCCGGAGGGCAAAGACACTGCTCCACGCTGGTCCTGCCCCTCTGCTCGCAGCCAGATGTTGGCTGGGAAAGGGAAAAACAAATCCCCCGCTGCTGCCGGCGGGCCTGGCTGAGGGACGGAAATGTGCTGGCCAGATGTGGGGCACGGGGCTGGGCTCGGGGCTCGCCGAGGGGGTGGCAGGAGCTGCCTGGGGCAGGACTCACTGGGGATGTTCCAGGAAGTTTCCAGCAGAACTTGTGATTTCCTTGTTGGAGGGGGGGAATTTAAAAATTTAAATATTTTGAAATTTAAATATTTTAAAATTTAAATATTTTGAATATAAAAAATTGAAAAAGCAGTGGAAGTTGTACTCTGTCCTTGCTGTGGACAGGTTTGTCATGGATATTTTCCTGCCTGTGGAGTGGACCCTGAGCATCCTTGAGGGGGAGGATACTCAAGTTGCTTGGAACCATTTCCCTGCTCAAGCTGTACTTGCTGCCCTCATCCGAGCCTGATGCTCCCCTGTGGCCCAATGAGCAAAGCAAACCTGAGGACAGAGAGCCTGAAGTAGAGCCTGGGATGCCTGTTGGTGGGCTGGAGGTAGTCCTGGTGGTTTGGGGACTGTCCTGCTGGGTTGGAGGTGGTTCTGGTGGGTTGGAGATGGTCCTGGTTGGAATGGAGAGGTATGGATGTACTCAGCCCACCTGTTGCCCATGGCATGATGGGGATAGTAGGGATTGAACTCCACCCTGAACGCTAAAGCCCTGCACCCCCCTCTTCCTTCATCAACCCCTAAGAGGGGCAAGGAGAGGGGATTGCTGAGGGCACACAGAGAGAGAAGCTCCCAGAGCCCTCAGCAGACCCTAAGATAAAGAGCAGGAAAGGGAATATTTTGCAAAATTGAATCTGTTCAAACCAGCCAGCCTGGCTAATATGAAACCCCCAGACTAAACAGAATTAGCTAATGAACTTACCGAGCCCCTGGCAATTACTCAGAAAAAGTTACTGAAAAGACAGCACATCCCAGGTTTATTTAATGTCTTTATTAATGATCTGAAAGCAAAAGTAAACAACAAATTAATTATGTTTGCAGATGACTGTACGCTGGAAGGTGTTGCAAATGCTGCCAAAGACGGCAAAGTCACGCCGAGGGCCCTGGAGGGGTTAGAATTAACCCAGCAGGAAACAAGGCGCATGTCATCCATCAGCCAAGCATTGGCACAGGGGGAAAAGGGCCTGAAATCCAGGCTTCCATGAGGAAGGAGGGGTGTGCTGCACCAGAGCCAAGAAGGAGGATGGGAGCACCTTTGGATAGGGTTGGAACGATGGGGCATGAGCAAGGAGCAGGGAGCCAGGCTGGGGGGGATGCTGGGTCTCCAGAGGGTGGTGGCCTTGTCCTGAATCAGCTTTGCGACAGGAGGAGAAGCTGGAAGGCTCTTTCCCAGTGTTGTGCTAACACAGCTGGAGTGCTGTGAGCCCTGAGAGCCAAAGGTCACCGTGACTGCCAGCTGAGAGAGGTGTGAGATCTGCAGGAACACGGCCAGGGTGGGAAACAGCAGCTTTGGGACCGAGTCACTGATCTGGGTCTGTGTGCACACCAGGAACTGGCTTTGCTCCCCCAGAAGTGCCAAGGGATCTGTGGAGATTAGCCCAGCGGGTTAGAGCACGGTGCTAATAGCACCAGGCTTTGATCCCCGCACGGGCCGCTCACTTGAACAGTCGGATTCGATGATCCTCGTGGGTCGCTTCCAACCCAGAGTATTTTGGGACTGTGACATCCTGCTCAGCCCGGAGCAGGCGGTGCCTCCGGAGCCGCCCCTCGCACCCCTCGTCGGGCTCTGTCCCCGCTCCTCCCTCCGTGGCCGGCGGGAACAAGGCTGCTTTCAGGAGCGGGTGTGGGTGGCGAGGGCCTCTAGCTCTTTAAGAGGGGAAAAATTGGGGTTGTAATCTGAGCGAACTTCTCCTTTCTGACAGGCGGGAGAAGTTGCAGGTCCCTCCCTCGCTCCGCTTTATTAAATATAGTAGTAGCGGGAGCCTGGGCTGGAGCAGGCGCCGGCCGAGGCGGTGCCGTCCCGCAGCCCCGGGGACACGATGGGTGCCCGAGATGGCATCGCCACCCCTGCGCTGCTGCTGCTGCTGCTGCTGCTGGCCGGCCACCCCCGGCCCCTCAGCGCGGGACCCCCGGCCGGAGGTGAGTCCCGTCCCCAAACCGAGAGTGACGATCCTTGGGGATAATCCTGCTGCTGGGAGAGCCGGGGAGGCAGCGGACATGGGTGACCCATGCGGGCTGTCCCTGCCGGGGTGGCGGTGCTGTCGCCAGGCTGGCAGGAGCGCTGTGTTTTGGGGCAGGGCGTGTGGGGGAAGCGGAGGCTGGAGAGGAGCGGCTCGCAGGGCAGTGGGAGCTTCGCTGGGCACACGGTGTGTGTGTGTGCTCCCTGTGGGACGCGGCTCGGAGCCGCACGGTGTGTGTGTGCTCCGTGCTCCGTGCTCCGTGTGTGTGTGCTCCGTGCTCCGTGTGGGACGCGGCTCGGAGCAGCACGGTGTGTGTGTGTGCCCCGTGTGGGGTGTGTGTGCTCCGTGCTCCGTGTGTGTGCCCCGTGCTCCGTGTGGGGTGTGTGTGTGTGTGCCCCGTGCTCCGTGTGGGGTGTGTGTGTGTGCCCCGTGCTCCGTGTGGGGTGTGTGTGTGTGTGCCCCGTGCTCCGTGTGGGACGCGGCTCGCAGCGGCCGCGCTCGGCGCCAGGGGCAGCCGGCGGGGCAAAGGCGCCGAGGCTGCCTCGCCAAGCCCGGCGCCACCGGGAGGGAGCTCGCCGGCCCTCCCTGCCCATGTTTGGCCCTGCCACGGGAGCCGCCTGCGAGGGCAGCCCCTCTGCATCCCGGCAGCGGGGGCGGCTGTGTCCCCGCCCGGGCCTCCCGTCAGTGAGTGCCTCACCTCTCCCATCAGCACAGCCCCAGAAGGGTCGTGGGACCATCCCTGTGGTGACAGGGCTGGGGTTGAGGGTCCCCCCATGGTGGCACAGGGCTGGCAGCTCCGGCGGGACAGAGATGTGGGATTTATACCCAGATTTCCCCATGGAGCAGTCAGGTTTGCACACCCAGCTCTTGTCACGGCCCTGTGTCCAGCCTGAGCATGCTGCCAGCTGCCCCACTCCCTCCCTGCTCTCTCCCAGCTCCCTCCCTGCCTCAGCAGGCTCTGTGGCTCTGGACGGGCTCTGTCCCGCTGGGTCTGACCCTCCAAGCTGTGCCTGGGGTCTGACTGGGCGCTGCATCAGCAGCATCTGCAGCCTTGAACGTGAAGGGCGTTTAAAAAGCGCTTTCACGTCCCTAACTCACCCCAAAAATAATTTATCATTTCACTGAGCAGTGTCACTTCCCCAAACTTCCCCCCAGGGACCGGGACTCTGACCAGTAGAGAGGCAGGAGCTTGCTCCCGGCAGCTCCCAAAGGAATTACTGAAAACCTCCAGCCTTTTGCTTCCTAACCATCTTCTGCATCCCAGCCTGTGTCAGTGCAAGGAGGAGGATGGTGCCAGAGCCCAGCCTTGTGGCCCTCAGCACCTGCAGGGCTGCTCTTGGTCTCCTGCTGTCCCCATTCCCTCCCAGAGAGCAGCTGGCCTCTGGGACATGCTCCTTTCATTACCTTAGGCCTTGTTCTTTCTATTTTTTGTCATGCACCAAAATAGGAGGGTGCCTGGCAAGCTGAGTGGAAAAAGAATCCCTTTTGTTAATGAACAGAGTGGTCTCCTTCCTCCCAGCCCTGACCTTTCCATCCCGGGATGGGATTTCCCCACATGGATCTGTTGCTTGTGCAGTGACCAGGGTGGGTCTGAGGGCTGCCCTGGCAGTCCCAAATCCTTTCATGGGGCTGGAGAAACCCCAAAAAAAACCCGAAACCCCCATGGCTTTCACTGAGAGCACCAGACTTGCCCCAGGTGACTCCCCCATGGCTGTGACATGGCTCTGACCCCAAAAAAATGCCAAAACCCCCATGGCTTTCGCTGAGAGCCCCAGACTCATCCCAGGTGACTCCCCCATGGCTCTGGGGATCAGTGGGCACCTCCCTGGTCAACACCTGGGGCTGGGGAGGAAAAGGGGGTTTACCCCCATGTTCAAATGCTGGTGACTGTTTCTGCACTGGGCTGGAACAGATGTGCCAGCTGTGACCCTGGGCCTGGGCAGCAGCTTCCCACCAGCCCCCTGCAGCTGAGAACATCCCTGCTGAGCCCAGCAGTGCTCATTCCAGCTGCTCCCATGGGCTGCCCACCGTGGGACATCCCCTGTCCCCATCAGGAAGAGCCATGAGCAGCATGCTGAGCGTGGGGCTGAGGTTTTTGGGGTGAAGCCTGTGTTTTGTGTTCCCTCCAAGCTGAGGTTCAGGAACCCAGGCCTTCCTGCCCAGCCCAGCATGGGAAAAGTCATCATGCACTTCATCAAATACAGGATTATACCGAAAAGAAAAAACACTCATAAAACTTGTCCTCCTGACATCAGAGTGTGAAGCTTTATAAACTGTTTTTCGACAGCCTGGCTCCCCTCCGGTTCCCAGTGAGTTTACCCACAGGCTGGGCTCCCCCTTCCCCAAAATCCCTGTTAGTGGAGGTTTGGAGTGAGGAGGGAGGAGAGAATTGGATGTGTGGACTCCCTGTGAGCAGCGTTCACCCCGAGATTTCAGCAAGTGGTGCCACAATGTGATACCCTCCAAAGCTTAGGCAGACCCCGAGGCAGTGATGGGGTCCTGGGGAGGCAGGTGGGATCCTGGCATGTCCAGGATCCTGCCCATGGACAGGGAGCAGTGTCTGGGACACCCTGGGGTGTCCATGCAGGATCCCTTCTGCTTTCTCCAGGTTCCTCAGCTCCACGGAGCCACCTCGGCTCTTCCTTTCCTCCACTTTTGGAAATCTGACTGATTTATTCAAACTTTCTTTTTTATGGTCGCGCCACATGTTTTAAGGTCATAGCTCAAAGCAGCTGGAAAAGTTTCCAGCTGATGGGAAAGAACAGGAAAAATGCTGAAAAGGGGGAGAACACAAACTGGTATCGTGGGAATCGGGGAGGAATATTCTTGTCTCACTCTTATATTTAGCAACAGAGAGCTGTGGGCAAAAATATAAGAAGTACATTCCTGCAGGATTGCAGGACAGGGTTAAGCTCACCCCGAGGAGCTCACGTCAGGTTGAAGGCTGGACAGGAACAGGGCCTGGGAGGGGGAGCCTGCGTGCCTAAATAAAGCTCCAAGCACAGACTGTTCACAGCAGGCCCTGGCCCAGCCCAGCCTCGGCTCCCCGGGGCTGCTCCCTGGCCCTTTCCAGGTGCTGGGCTCGCTCCGTCTCCTTTTTGGGAAAGCTGAGTGTGAGCATCACCCCCAGCCTTCAGCTGGGACACTCCTGGGAACTCCTGTGCCCTTCCCAGCTCTCACCTGGGCATCCCAAGCCTCATTTGCCACCAGCCCCTTCACCGTGTGCATCTCCAAACCCCTGAGACACACAGAGAGGAGGTGCCCACCAGAGCTCCCTCAGTCCCAAACCAGCCCTTCCGGAGCTCTCTCCATCGTGCCCTGTGTTTGGTTGGACACTGCCATGCTGCACTGGCATGGGAAACCCCTCAGAGCTTTCCTGAGGTAAATAGACCAAAAAAAGGGAGGTCGAATTTACCAATATAATATATTGGTAATATATATAATATGTATATATATATTTAAAAATTTATTACCAATATAAAAATATATTGGTTATATATATTATATACATAATATGTATATATAGATATTAAAAAATATATTACCAATATAATATATTGACCAATACAGCAGAATATTGTTAGGTATTGTTATATGAGGATAATTTATCATTTTTAGTCTGTTGTAGTGATAGAATATCAATATAATCCATGAAGCATATCCCCCAATAAGTTCTATGAAGTCAGGGAACCTTTCACAAAGCCTTTTGCAAAGCAGAGCTGAGAGTCAGGGCAGCACTGGGATCTGCAAAGCCAGGCTAAAATCCATAGGAGCAGGGGCTGCTGCAGCTCTTCCCAACCCCAGGACAGGGAACATGCATTTGCTGCCTGGTTTGTCACCCACTGCCAGTCCTCTACCCTCAGGACAGACCAAACAGGGCCTCTCAGCTGGCACCAGGGTGGGGTGGGAGATGTTTGTGCCCTGGGCTGTGGATGCAGGAGGGTGACAAATGCCCATTTTCCATCCCTGTTCCCCGGGTGTGCCGCCCATGGCTCCAGGCAGTGCCTCTGGGAGCTGCCCTGTGCCCAGGGACTGCCCTGGCTGCCTGACAGCCCTGAGAAGGGTTCCAAAAACTGCTGGGAGTGGAGAGAGTGATGGGGCAAACATGGTTTGGAGGCGGCCAGGCCCATCACGTGCCTCCCAGACAGAGACACAGAGAAGCAACACGGACCCATCACCATGACTCACTGGCTGGGGAAGGAGCTGTGAGTCAGCTGGGGATGGCCCTGTGAATCCCTGCTGCTACTTTTGCCCAAGTCTTGGCTTTCTGGAAGTTGTTTTTCCTCTGTGCTGCAGGCAGGCGAGGGATGGGAGGGTTTGGAGTCACCAAGAGCTCGTGGTGCCATCCCCAGCCCTGTTGATGGGTGCTCCCCATCCTCGACCACCTCACACCCCTGGCGTGGTGCAGCCCTGGCAGAGAGAGGGGCAGGCAGCAGGAATTTCCCATTCCCTTTCCCAGCCTCTGGCTGAGCTTCAGAAGGGCTTCAAGGTTTTCAGCATCCCATCCCACAGAAATTTCTGACCCCACCAGGGTCATTTCCTCTGGGAGCTTGGGAGAAGAGAGGGAAGTCTTGGCCCGAGGTGGATGTGGCTGAGAAAGCCCTGCAGCCCTGGGAGGGGATGTGAGCACCGGCCTCCACACCCCCACAGCCCCCCCAGCCAGGCCTCCCCCCGGGCTACAAATAGAGCAGGCATTTATTTTCTCTATAAACATCACCCCAGTGGGTGTTTCTCATGGATGGAAAAGTCAGGGATAGCAGGAGTGGGGAGGGGGACATCTGGAAGGGTGGGGGAAGAGGAGACGACAGGACAGGACAGGACAGGACAGAGCTTTCAGCTCTAGAAGGAGCGGGAAAAAGAAAATACTAATTTTCTTTGCAGACAGTTTAGCATGTCAGCCCCAGAGGAGCAAAAAATCAAAAAATGTCCTCTCTTTCCCCACCTCTGTCCGTGGAGACTTTTCTCTGCCCCTCACAGCACTCAGCATCACCAAAAGCTCATCCTGGCTGTGGTCCTTGGTGCCCTGTGGGGTGCAGGGTGCTGTGGGTGCTGCCTTACCAGCACAACTAAAGCTGAACGGCCCCTATTTACACATTTTACACCGCAATTGCACATTTCACCATCCCTCTTGATACATTTCCCCATCCCTGGATGCCGCAATTAAGGCAAGCAGGTATCTTCTGGCGAGGTTCCAATGCTCCTGCTCGTGCTCATTCTTCCCCTACAATTTTGGCTGATAACTCCCCCATCCTGGCACGTCGGGAGCCACTTGACACCAGCGGGGCTGGGAACCATCAGAGCCGGGCGGCTGGAGCCGGCCCCTGTGCCGCGGGCTGTTTGTTGACAGCAGGCAGGATCTCTCCGGTAACACCGAGCTGCTCCAGGCTGTCTGTGAGCATCCCTGGCGCGGCTCCTCCGGTCCCCCCGCCAGCTCCTTCCCTCACTGCGGCTGGGGATGAACTTGGGAACAGGCACTGGCAGGGATGGGGTTCAGGGATCTGCAGGTGGGATGTGCACCAGGGGCTGGCTGGGATTGTCCCCTCCTGTGCCACCACATGCCCTTCCTCAGCGCTGCAAGCTTCTCCTCGGCTGGGTGGGGTGGGGAACACGGTGGCAGCGGGTGCCAGGATGGGCAGGGTGGGGCTGGAAAACCTGCCAGCCTGTGAGACAGGGGAAGAGGGCTTGGGAGAGAGAAAAAGACAGAAAAAAATAGAACAAAACCCGACTTCGAATGGTTTGGAAACCACGTCCTCTGGGGCTGATACAGTATTTCCAGGCCAACTTCTCCTGGCAGCGGGAGCCTGAGCGAGCCTGAGTCACGCTGCAGGGGACGGCACAAAAGCCCCATTGAGCCTCCTGCTTCCCCAAATCCTCCCACTTTCTCCCCCCGCTTCACTTCCCAGGGCAAACACTCCAAACTCTGCTTCCAGCTTGGGCTGATTCCTTCAGTCCCTCCGGAGCCATTGAGCCACGCATCGTTGAAAGCTCTGCATCCCTGCTCTGCTCCTGCCAGGCTTTGGGGGCACAGCTCTTCCCAAAAGCACTGTGACCTTTGTGGGGGGTTTCAGGCTGGCTCCCAGCTCCTGGCCCTCCCCTCCATGGCTCTGCATCTGGCTGAGCAGGAGAGCTCAGGAAATACCATCAGCTTTAGGGCTGTGCTTGAATCATCGTAAAACCATGCTGGATAAGCGATGGAGCTCTGGAGCTCTAGCCAAGCCTCCTGGACCCTGCTTTATGGCCTCCCTGCTGTATCACAGCTCCTAAGGATGGGGAAGGCAGGCAGGAGCAGGCACAGGCGCTGGGCAGGGGTTGGGGACTGGCAGGACACGGGAAGGTACAAGCAGCCCCCTCCCAGCCAGCACAGAATTAGCAGGGGGCATGTTCTCATGTTTTCATGTTTTCCCCTGACCCCAGAGTCCGTGGGCTGTGAAAAGGCTGTTTTTTCCCCAAAGCTGTCAGGCTGGGGAAGGCGAGCGCAGAGCAGCTGGCCGGGGAACGGGGGAGAGGAACTGAAGGAATAAACACAGGAGGAGGGGTTCAAAGCAGTGTGGTGCAGCCAGAGGCCACCCGGGTGGGATGGGGGCGAAGCAAAGCACCCCTGGCCAGGACTCTCCTCCCACGCCCAAAGCAAGGGTGATGGCACTTGTGGTGGTCGGCAGCCCTGGGAAGGTGACCAGAGCTGGGAAGGTGACCAGCCATGGCTTTCCTGGTGGTTTTGTGGGTGCTGCTTTCCAGCAATCTCTGCTGGCCAGCACTCCTGGAAAGCGGCAGCCCCTGGGAGCCCCGCCGTGAGGGAGGGCCAGATGGAGGGGGAGGCGAGAACCAGAGCACTGATTCCCATTGCTGGGGCTGGAAAAGCACGCACAGCCCTGGCTCAGGATGTGGGAGCAGCCGTCCCTGGAATCACTGGGACTGGGGATAAAAGGAAAAGTCCTTCTTTGTGCCAGGAGCTATCACAGCAGGGATGGATCTGTGCCTGTGACACCCCATCCTATAAATCTTGAGGCAGAACCCCAGGCTTTCCTGGGGCAGGCACAAGGGGACGGTGGTGTGATCCCTGCTGGGTTTGAATGCCCTTGCTGCAGACTAAACCCAGATCATCTCCATTGCACTGAGGTTTCTTTACACCCAGGTGGGTGCTCAGCTCGGGTCTCAGGGCATGTCTGAAGGCAGCAGCCCCCCATTTGTCCCCCCAGCGGAGCCCCAGCCAAAGCCGAGCACTACGGTGTTTGCCTTAACCTCCTTGCAGGCTGCTCATTTCCTTCCCTGGCCATAAATAAAACCACACCATAAAACGAAGGGAATGTGGAGCATAATGAAGCCTTTCTCCAAAAGCCCGTTGGATCCCTTCCTCCCGTGGCCCCTCCACCCTGTGCGGGGACAGGGGCACAGCCCAGCTCCAGCTCTGGGGGGCTGCACGTCCCATTGGGCATCAGAGCCCCAGGATGGGGACAAGGGAGCTGAGCCCCCAGGACCACCCACGGTGCTGGTCCTGCCCACCCAGCGGGATGGGGGCCTTGAGCTCACACTGCAGGGGGAACAGGAGGGGACCGAGCTGCTGAGCAGCATCCCCACGGCTGGGCAGCCACCCCTGAGCCCCTCCAGTGCTGTTCACATGGCCCAGCCCCTCTGCTGTTGGCATTGCCCTGAACCCCTTGGGTATTTTCACCCCTGAACCCCTCCCATGTTCACATCCCCCCAGTCTCTCCGGGGTTTACATCCCCCGAATCTCTCCAGGGTTCACATCCCCCAATCTCTCCAGTGTTCGCATCCCCCGGCCCCTCTGCCCTTTGCACAGCCGATGGGGGTGCAGCACAATGAGGCTGGCAGCGGGTGACCTCACTACCTTAAAAGTCACACAAATTAAAAAACCATCCCCAAACAACTCAGAGGGCCTCCAAACCAGCTCCCTGGTTGGGGCTGCGGAGAAGGATGGCAGCAGGCTGCCCAGTGGCGGCCCAGCAGCGGGCACAGCCCAGGGGCCGACTGTTGGCACAGGGGGATGGCAGGAAGGAGGGCAGCCGGCGGGCAGGGCTGCACCAGCGGCCGCACAAGCCCGGGGCTGTTCGGGCAACAAGGAGCTTTCACTGCTCGGCTGTTTTTCCACCGTTGGAAAAGCGGTGTGGCCGGGATGGGAAGCGGCTGCGAACACAGGGAGCCTTTCAGGGGGGCGCGTGTGTCTGCACGGGGCTCTCCTGGCACCGCTGCGATCATTAAAGAGCTGCTTTAATGAATTCCAGTCCCCTCCCTGCAAACACAGCCGGGCCTGGCCCCCACCTGCCCCACCGCAGCCTGAATGGAGCCTTGTTGAGCATCCAGCCCCTCCCCGGCTCCACACCCCGATCCCCGGGCAGGGTTTGCTCGGCTCCTTCCTCCTCAGCCTCGGTGTCCTCCTGTGGCCAGAGCGATGGGGGACCCTGCAGCCCTCCGGCTGTACCCCGAGCTGCTCCTCTTGCCCCCCAGAATGCTGTCCTGGGATGCCCCAGGCTGGGTGGGAGCCTTGGGGCAGGGCTGCAGCCCCTCACCAGCCCCGTGCCCTCCATACGCCCAGGAGTGTCCCTGCTGCACAAACCCACTGTGCCCAGGGCTGCTCCTCTCTGCGCTGAGCTTTCCCAACACTTCCCTTCACCTAGGCCTGGACTTGGCTCCTTCAGCCTCCTACGTGCAGGGAAGGAGCTGGGAGAAGTTTCTGTGCTGTGATGCGTGTTAAAAACACAAAGGAGAGCCCAAAACAGCCTCGCTGAGCCCCAAACACTTGGAGAGCCTCCTGAGCAGATGGGGATCCTCCCCAGGCTCTGCTCCTGCTCCCCCGGGCAGAAAATTCCCTGAGCACCAAAGAAGCCGCTGCTGGAGAGGCCAGACCAGCCGTGTTTTCAGCTGGAGAGCAGGGGAAGAGGGCCAGAGCTCCCGGGGCCGGCGCGTGGCCGGCGGCTGCTGGGGCAGGCCCGGCTCGCACGGAGCCCTCGCTGTTTGCAGGCCCAGGAGCAGGGGCCTTGCTCCCAGACCCCTCCTTAGAGCTCTTGGCTCATCTCCTTGTTTTATTCCGTGCAAAAAAAAGAAAAAAACCACCCCAAACCCAAGTGACACTGCAGTCTATAATCTGCCGGCTGCTGGCTGGCTGCTCGGAAACTGTGACGGAGGAGGCTCCTCTCGCCTCCTCGTCAACGCCTTTCAATCGGCTTGGCAAGGCACCAATGGTGATTTCCTGTGGGATGCAGCAAGATGGGAATGTCAGTTGTTTTTATCCGGGGTGAGTGGGACATCCGGGGTGTCCACTCCAACCCGTGGCCAGGATTTGGGGAACTCTTGCTCCCCATGGCAGGAGAGGAGGGGCCCCCTTGGGCATCTGCATCCAGGGATGAGGGGCACAACACTCCTGTGGTGTGATCGTGGCAGCCTTAGATCACTTGAGATAGGTGCTTTTGGGGCATGGGAACTCATCCTCATGGGATGATCCCAGGAGGTCACCTGAGCCTGCCCAAGATGGGGGTGGGTGCCTGGAAGTCCCTCCTTGCTCCAAGTGACGGACTGGAATGGGGCACCCTGTCCCACGGAGGCTCCTCCAGACCAAAATGCATTTCCAAAAAAAAACCCAAAAATCCATGTTTTCTGCGTCTTTTCCAAAGTGGAGGGCAAGGAAGAGGGGAGATAGAGGTGAGAAGCTGCAGGTCCCTTGTGAAAGTGAAATGTCACAGGCCAAGTGGTTTCACATCCTGGCTGGGCTGATGAGGGAGGAGGAGAGTGGCCCTGAAATAAAGCAGGAATTTGGGAGGACAAACAACAGTAACTGCCTCTGCTGCTGGAGAAAAATTCCAGCACCTCCTGGATCCGGGCAAGGGTCCTTCCTCCTCCCCAACAAACAGCACCACTCCCCTAGGCATCCGCACCTCTGGGAGCTTTTTATTATTAGAATTTTATGAGAGAACAAGGAAAACATTTCTGGCAGCTTTGGTGGAGTGCAGGCAGGACAAAATGTGCTGGCTGCAGGAGCTGGTGCCCCCTGGCACACTGGAAAACAAGCTGGTCTTGCTGGAGCAGCCCCAAACCCTCATCCCCAGCACCCACAGCGAGACACGGCCCAGCCCCTGGGCGGGCATGGGAGCTGCTGGTGGGTCCAGCCCAGCCAAGCTTTCCCTCCCTGTGAGAGCAGCCACTCACTACCCATCTGAAAAACATTTTTGAATTAGGGGAAGCCACTAAAATGTAGCAAAATCCCAGTGGGAGTTGGAGCATGGAGCATGCACAGGGAAGCTCGTCGGCAGCCAGCACATAACGTCCATGGATGTCTCTGGGGACCACGTGTGCCTGTGGTTGCGTAAGGAGGGACAGGAACATTCCCTTTTCCACTGTGCCACATCACTCCTGGTCACCAAGCCCCAGGAGAAGGCGGTGCTGAGAGCCCCAGCACCCACCACCACCCTTGGCTGCTGGGCAAGGCTGGTTTTGCTGGACCATGGGAAGGAGGGAGCAGGTCAGGGAAGGACAGAGCCCTGCAGAAAACAGAACAGCTCCTCTGAGTCACTGGCTGGGCTGGAGAGGACAAGGAAGCCAAAGTGCCCCATGCCAGCAGCAGGCACCCTGACAGCCTTGCCCTGGGCTGGGCAAAGGGCTCAGTCTTACAGCAAAGGCCAAATATTTCCATGGTGCCATTTCCTCCTGTCCAGAACGGGTGGGGTGATGGTCCTTTGCAACACCCACGTCATCCTCCCAGACCACAGGGGAAAACTGAGGCACTTTCTTCTGCTGCCAGTGGCAGGAAATGATTTTTTGTGGTGTCCCGGACAAGGAGGTCTCCCCATTCCCAAAGGGCTCAGGAAAGCTTCCCCCAGGCACTGCAGGGCTCAGCTCTGGAGAAAATGGGAAAAGTTAAATCAGAGTGCTCCAACTCTGTCCCTGCCACGCCAACTTTTGCCATCACCTCTACAGATGGTCCCCTTCCAAATGCCTCAGTGACTGTGGCTGTCCTGCAGGGTTGGGTTTTCACTTAGTGCACCACCCTGTGAGCGAAGCCTGCATTGCCCATTCCCTGCCTGGTCATCCCACAGAAACTTGGGTAAGAGGAAAATGCATCCACGGAAGCAATTGTAAGAGCAGATGTGGGTGTTTATACCCAGACCTCGCTGTGCAGAAGATTGGTGTCACCCCAGCATCCAACATCCATCCCTGCCTCCTCCAAAAAAGATCAGGGGCTGGGATCCTGAAAACCAAATTCCTATTCTAGTTCAGCAAGACAGATCTGGGACCCCAAACCAAAGTGTAGTTCGCCCACTGGGTGGATCTGATAAGTGCTCTAGTAAAGCACAGCAGGAAAGCTTCACACATATAAACTCCAGCAGAGCCTGTGACTACATATGGACTGAAAATGTGCATTTGCCCCCATCCCTGACATATCCTCCCCAAACATTTCCAGCTTACAGGGCTGCAGTGTTTATGTTTAAGCACAGAGCTTTGCCACAGGCTGAGCTGGAGCCAAGCAGGATGGGTGGCTGCAGGCCCCAGCCACACACATTTGACATGTGTGAGATGCACATGCATGCATTGAGTCAGCTAAAAACTAAAAGCACTCTAAAATTAAGCCTGGCCGCTCCCTGTACTCTTAATCCTGCACTCTCCTGCCTCTGCCCTGTGACACAGTCTGTCATTTCATGACCACATGCCATTGAGCTGAGTCCTCCAGGGCTGATGCATACTGGGTGTTGAACGTGTTCCAGCTGCATCTCCAGGCGCTCACTTTGAGCCGAGGTTTCCATCCACTCTCACATCCACCTATGGATCACTGGCACTCCTGTTTATTCCTCCTGCACTGAGGAGAAATACAATTCTTTAATCAGAAGGTACTGAGGCCCTGCCACAGGTTGCCCAGAGAAGCTCCAGCTGTCCCATCCCTGGAGGTGTCCAAGGCCAGGTTGGACAGGGCTTGAAGCAACCTGGGATAGGGGAAAATTTCTGCGTTGTTTCCAAAGTGGAGGGCAAGAAAGAGGGGAGATAGAGGTGAGAAGCTGCAGGTCCCTTGTGAAAGTGAAATGTCATAGGCCATAGCAGGGGACTTGGACTAGATGAGCTTTAAGTTTCCTTCCAAACCAAGCCCATTCTAGGATTTCTTTAGGAAAATCAGAAAAACAAACTCCCACGAGGGTCTTTTTAGGCTGCTGGACTCCAGCAACCTGTCAGATGGCAAACAAGGGAAGGGCTGATGGATGGGCTCCATAACCTCAGCACCCACCTGGACAGGGCTTGCAGGAGGTGTCCTTCCCTGCCTGACCTTTCTCCCTTCTCTCCCCAGCCTCTTTCTTCGGGGACAGCTTCGTGGAGATGCCGCTGTCGGACGCATCGCGCGCGGTGCGGCTGCGGCTGCAGCTGTTCACCAGCCAGGGCAACGGGCTGCTCTTCCTGGCTGCCGGCCAGCCCGACCACCTCCTGCTCCAGCTGCGAGCCGGCCGCCTGCAGGTCAGCACCCCCCCTCTCCCTGGGCTGGGGGCTCTGTGCCATGGCTCAGAGTGCAGATATATGGGAGTGTGACTTCACAGAATCACAGAATGATGAGGTTGGAAGGGACCTCTAAAGATCATCGAGTTCAGCCTATGCCCTAACACCTCACCTAGACTCTAGCACCAAGTGCCATGTCCAGTCTTTTTTTAAACACATCCAGAGATGCTGATTCTACCACCTCCTTGGGAAGAGCATTCCAGTACTTTATTATTCTTTTGGTGAAATTTTTTTTCCTAATATCCAACCTACACCTTCCCTGACGTAGCTTGAGACTGTGTCCTCCTCGCTTCATCCAGTGAGAGGATGAAGGGGCAGCCCAGCTGCCAGGACCCCTGACAGGGAGCTCCAAGAAGGGAATGGACACAGTCTTGGAAGATTTGGTTAAATACAGAGAACCAGGCTCCATTTGGGGAAGCTGCTCACCCACTGCCTGGGTGATGCTGGGGGTGATCACGGGGACACCCCGACACTGGCACCCCGTGTGCATTGCGTGGTCAGACATGGTGCACAGCATCCTCAGGTGTGAGGAGGTGAGGCACAGAGGATCCAGGGAAAAAAGAGATCTCCCTTGTCCCAGCTGGAACATGGGAAGCAATCAAGACAGAGCAATAAAATTCCCTGTTGTGGTTATGGTGTTGGCATCCACCATGAAGGAAAAGAGCAGGGAGCATCCGAGGCACACATCCTGCCTCTCCTGCAGCCTGGGCTGGGCTACCAACCACATTAAACCAAAGCAAAAGAGCAAGAGAGCCACTGGCCAGAGGTGTCCCTAATGCAGGCCATGTGTCTCACCAGCTAACCCTCTACTTAGGCAGGCTCCAGGCTGCTGCCCACGAGGAGCAAAGCCTGCTATTTCCCCTGCCAGTTCCCAGGGAAAGGGCTGGAAGCAGCCCAGGTTGCAAGGATGGAGGGCAGTGGGCAAGACAGGGCAGGGAAGGAGGAGCCAGCATCTCGCAGGGCTGCTCTGTGAGGGGAGAGGAAAAGCCCAGCTGTGGGACTGGGAGATGGAGGACCCCAGCCCTGAGACTCAGGTTTGCTGAGAATGAGTGAAAAAGGAGAGAAATTCAGACAGCAGGACGAAGGAGGCAGGCCCATGGGGAGGATGAAAGAGGAGCACATCCAGAGGTGGAGGAGTGAACCAAGGGACCAAAACCCTTGCGAGCACCTGGGTGTGGGTCCATGCAGGTGCTACTGGAAGGTGGAGAGGTCCCGCTTGAGCTGAGGATTTTGTGTCTTTCCCTGCAGGCCAGGCTGCAGTTGGGCTCGGAGGAGGTGACCTTGCAGTCCCCAGCAGGGCTGCAGCTCGATAACCTGGCAGTGCACGACGTGGAGCTGCTGGTGGAAGATGGCAGGATGACACTGACCATCGATGGCCTCTTCAACAGCTCCGCAGACATCGCAGGGCCAGCGAGGGAGCTGGACATCCAGTATGGCCTCTATGCCGGTGGGACAGGCAGGCTGGACCTGCCCTACCTTGCCCAGGCCAGCCCTCCCTTCAGGGGGTGCCTTCACTTGGTGACATTCAATGGCCTGGATGTCCTCTCCCATCTGTCTTCTGATGGCAGCTCCAAGACCTTCCACCGTGTCCAGGAAGGGTGCAGCACACAGTTCTCTGCAGAGCCTGAGGAGCCGTTCGGGTTCCCGGGGCCACACTCGTACATTGCTTTCCCCACGTGGGACGCAAGGCAGGAAGCGACCATCGAGTTTGTGATAACGACGAGCATCACCCAGGCACCCCTCATCTACCACGCAGGGCTGGAGAATGACTTCTTCTACCTGGAGATCTCCAACGGGCGCCTGCGAGGGTTTGTGGAGAAGGGGAACGGCATCATCGTGCTGCACAACAACGTCTTCATCAGCGACGAGCAGCAGCACTACGTCAAGGTCCACACAGACATCCACAAGTTTGAGATACTGATCGATTACTATGCTTCATCCACATCCAACCGGGGCATCAACAACTACCTGGACCTTCAGGGAAACCTCTTCATTGGAGGCATGGATGAAAAAGCTTCGCAGAGGCTGAGGGAGCACCATCTTTCTTTCATCTCATTGTGGACCATGACCAACCACTCGTTTGTTGGCTGCTTGGA
This sequence comes from Chlorospingus semifuscus, assembly GCA_035048045.1. Taxonomy (NCBI): domain Eukaryota; kingdom Metazoa; phylum Chordata; class Aves; order Passeriformes; family Passerellidae; genus Chlorospingus; species Chlorospingus semifuscus. Next base: position 20,500,812 of record JAWWMS010000024.1, read on the forward strand.
GGACCTCCGGATAAACATGCAGAGGAGGAGCCTGCAGGATGCCGTGATCACAAAGGACATCACAGTAGGCTGTGGAAAGCAGGACCACTACTGGGACTATGAGGAGGTGTATGAGCAGGATGAGGCATCCACTTCCCCACCTCCAAATGGCTTTTCCGGAGCACCGGGCCTGGTGGTGGAGCCGTGCCGGCCCGACAGCAGCTTCCCACCCGCCTTTGCCAACATCAGCCGGCTGCTGCACGTCAGCCCCCTCATTGTCTCCGAAGGGGGCATGGCCTACCTGGAGTGGAAACACGCCCAGCCTACGGTAGACTTGAGCCTGGCCAACATCCGTCAGTCCCAAATCCTCTTCAGCGTCACCAGTGACCCCAGGCACGGCCAACTGGAGCTGGACATTCCTGGGTCCAGGAGCAGGAGGAAGTTCACCTTGTTAGACATTGTGAATCGGAAAGTCAGGTATATCCATGATGGCTCCGAAGGGCCCATGGACCAGCTGATGCTGGAGGTGACAGTGACCACCCAGCAAGGGGTCCCAGAGTGCCTGCGGCAGGGGCAGGTGTACCTGCTGCCCATCATGATCAACCCTGTCAACGATGCCCCACAGGTGATCTTCCCCCATGGCAACCACATGACAATCTTGAAGCACACACGGAAACACCTGACCACCGACATCCTGCAGGTCCTGGATGATGACTCGTCCTGTGATGACCTTGAATTCCAGCTGCACAGTCAGCAGATGGAGGAGGGCTATGTGGAGCTAGACTTCCACCCTGGAGTGCCCATTGAAGAGTTCTCCTGCCAGGACCTGGAAGCTGGCAACGTAGTTTATGTGCACCAGGGTGGGACAAACTTACAGCTCACCTTGCAGGTGAGTGATGGCACCGTGCCAAGCCCCATTGCCACCCTGAGGATCCTGGCCATTGATCCTGAGATCCGCCTGCTCAACAACACCGGCCTTTCCCTCTCCCAAGGAGGGGCCGCTCGCATCACCACAGCCAACCTGTCTGTGGAGACCAACGCCGTGGAACAACGGGTCTCCATCCTGTACATCCTCACGGAGCCTCTGAAGTATGGTGAGGTCCAGAAGCAAGGGAGCATGGGAGGGGAATGGAAAAAAGTCGAGTCCTTCCACCAACAAGACCTGGAGCAAGGGCGCATCCAGTATTTTAGCACAGACCCGGAGCACCGTCTGGAAGACAGCGTGGAGGAGGTGAGATTCAAAGTCCAGGTGGGGCAGAAGGTCTTGCCAAACAACACCTTCCTCGTAAGGATTAAAAGAGCTACCATTAAGATGAGGACCATGGCTCCCCTCCAGATGAAGAATAAGCGGCACAGAAATATCACCAGCGAGGAGCTGGAGGCAATGCTGGAAGATCCAAACTCTGCCCCAGTTCCCTTCCACTACATGATCGTCCAGGCTCCCAAAAAGGGAAACCTGGAGCTGCTTGGCAACAGGCTGACCGAAGGCTTTGGATTTACTGAAGATGACCTGCAGGACAACCACCTGAGCTACAGCGTGACCATCAGGAACTCCCAGCAAGCTGAGGACTTCTTCCAGTTCCGCGTCCACGCTGGTGAGCAGCACTCGCCCGTCTACACCTACAGAATCAGCATTGGTGGGGACCCCGATGCACCAAATTTGACCAACGTGCTGCTGACCGTGCCAGAAGGCGGACAGGCTGTCATCTCCAAGGATCACTTGTTTGTGCAGAGCGTGAACAGCATGGACTACGTCTATGAGGTGATTGAGGGGCCAGCGCACGGGAGGCTGGCCTGGGCTGCGTCCCACGGCTGGGCCTCTCTGGAGGAGATCACCGAGTTCACCAACGACGACATCCTGCAGCGCCGGCTGCTGTACCAGCACGATGACTCCGAGACGCTGGAGGACGACATCCCCTTCGTAGCCATCAGGCAGGGCGAGGGCAGTGCTGGGTCTGAGGCCGAGGAGGTGAGGGGCGTGTTCAGGGTCTCCATCCAGCCCGTCAATGACCACAGCCCTGTCCGGGCTGTGAACAGGGTCTTCAACGTGGTGCGCAATGGGCAGCACCTGCTGACCACTGACCACATCGCCTTCACTGACAAGGACTCCGGCTTCTCCGACGCGCAGCTGGTGCTGACCAGGAAGGACATCTTGTTCGGCAGCATTGTGTCTGTCGATGACAGGCACCACCAGGTCTATCGGTTCACACAGGATGACTTGAGGAAGAAGAAGATCCTCTTTGTCCATTCTGGGGCTGACCGGGGCTGGATCCAGCTGCAGGTCTCGGATGGCCTGCACCAAACCACAGCCCTCCTGGAAGTGCAGGCATCTGACCCCTACATCAAAATAGTCAACAACACTGGTCTGGTCATCCACCAGGGCACCCAGGGGAGCATTGACTCCTCTGTCCTCAGCCTGGAGACCAACATGGACATCAGGTCAGATGAAGAGATACGGTTCCTAATAACCACCCCCCCAAGGTGGGGGACTGTGCTGAGAGGGGAGCAGCCAGTCATGGCCTTCTCCCAGAGGGACCTGCTGGCAGGAGAGATCTCCTACCACCACAACGGGAGCAGGAACACCCGGGATGAGCTCCAGTTCACTGTAGAAGCAAATGAAGTGGCAGTGGAGGACACACTGGCCATCAGCGTGTTCTTGGACACCCATCCCAGCCCCCTGAGCATAGTTAACCACAAGGAGATCTATGTTTTCCAGGGGGAAGCATCTGGGATCAAGGAGGAGGACTTAATGGTGAGTATCCCCTTCTCTAGTCGTTCCCCATGGCTGTATGACTTCCCTGGCCATCAAACCAGGATGGCCACCCATGGACTCCATTTTACTCCCACCTGCTCAGAGCCAAGGCCTTTGTCAGGCTTTGCCCAGAGAGCAAAGAGAGAGGGCTTCAGGCATGGTTGTTGCAGTCCATCCCACAGCAAAGCTTTGAGGGATGGATTGCACAGCAGGTGAGCTGTGGGGCAGCCCAGCCTCAGTTACCAGCCCTCCCACTCATGCCTCATCTCCCCCACACTCCCAGGTGACCCACGAAGAGATACCTCCCCAAGACATAGTCTACCTGGTGAGCAGCCCCCCAGCCTCCGGCTTCCTGGCAATGCTTCAGCACAGCCAGGACATGAACGAGCAGCCCAGCCTGGACCCCATCCAGTCCTTCACCCAGGAGGACATCAGCAATGGCAGAGTCCTCTACCTCCACTCCAAGCCCAATGAGGAGCGTGACCAGTTTGTCCTGGACATCACCGCCCGCGGCGCAGACCCTCTGGAGGGGGTGGTGGTCAGCCTGGTTGTGCTGCCCATCACCGTCCCCTTGGATGTCCACAACATCACAGTGCCGGGGGGTGGCTCTGCCGCCATCTCCTCGAGCATCCTCCGCATTCCCAACACTCACTACCCAGCTCTCGGCCTGGAGTTCAGGGTGCTGGAGCCCCCCCGGTTTGGCACCCTCCTGAGCAGCCAGCGGCCCGAGCAGGGCGGGCTGCACAGCTTCACCTGGAGCGAGGTACAGCACCCACGGCACCCACCTGCCCACCAGGCTGCTTTCCCGAGGGTTTGGGGAGAGCCAGGGGTGGTCTCCAGCCCCCAGCCACACTGGGAGGCTGGGGAAGGCAGCAGGAATCCTCTCCCCATCGGAAGGGATGGAGATATTTGGGGTGGTGGGTTTGCTCTGCAACCCCAGATACGGCATAGGGGATACGGGGTGGGGATGCAGGCAGCGCACCCATGCTGGGCTCCAGTTCTGCTTCCCACAGAGAACCCACAGGGTTATTACCCCTGAGCTTGTGGTGGGTTGCCATCATCCTCCCGGGACGGTTCAGGGTCACCTCCCCAGAGGGGCCGGTGGGCTGTGTCCTCCGTGGAGGATCACCTGGCCCTCGCCCCGCAGGTGGAGAACCAGCAGATCCAGTACAGGCAGGATGGTCGCGGATCCCTCAGTGACAGTTTCACCATCCTGGCCAACGCCTCCGAGGTATCTCGGCAGAGCCATGCCCGCACTCTGTTCATCACCATCCTGCCCCGGAGCACCAGGGCGCCGCGGCTGAAGGTCAACGCCGGTCTGCAGGTGAGGCCGGGAGGCCGCGGGGAGGGAACCGGCGTGGGGACCGCCCCGGGAGCTGCGCTCGGCGGAGCCGGGCTGCCGCCCAGAGGCGGACCGCGGGGAATGGCAATGGCAATGGCAATGGGAAGGGAGGAGCGTTTGCCGCCGGGGCGGGGCTCGGGAGGAGGCGGAGAGCGAGCGGGGCTCGCCCCAAGCTGGTGCGGAGAGCGGCCGCGAGGTGGGAGCATCGCCCCGCGCTCCCGGCGCTGCCACGGCGGCATCGGCAGCGCCTCCGCAGCCCTGCCCGCCCGCGGGATAATCCCCGGCAGCGCCTGGAGCAGCCTGCCCGCCTTTCACCAACACGGGCTGGGATTACTCACTCAGTCATCCGGGCAGCTCTCACACCTCTCTTTACGTCCATCCCAGATAACGGCAGAAGGGAAGAGGTCTCATCTGCTGTTGAACTCCCGCCTTCTGCTTCCAACCCCTCCCTGTCCCATTCGGGGTCACTAATGCAAAATTCCAGCAAAGAATTTAGTGGGAAACACAGAAGAACAATGGTGCCTCCCCCACCCCCGTGCACCTATTTGCACTATCCCAGATCTGGGATTTCCCAGACTGGCAGCTGGAAAGCAATCTACTCCATGGGGATCATCCCACAGTTGCCTTGGGAAGGGTTCTGGGAGCCTGGACTCTGGAGAAGATGCCCAAGGGGAAGGGGCTGCCCTGCCTGGCCCCAGAGACAGCCGTTCTGAGAGATACCAGCAAAGTTTGGGAGGTACCCCAGCCCCAGCTCTGTGCCTGCCCCAGTTTTCCCCCTCCAGCCCAGGAAGCTTCTGACCAAATCCCTTTTGTAGACCTGCCTCACCTGGCCCAAAATTCAGGGAGAAGTTGGCCCCTCAGCTGCTGGGCCCATGCCAGCCCCTTTTCCCCACTCCAAACATCCAGTGTAAGCATGGCCTTCCCTTCCCCTCAGCCATCATGCTAAGAATAAGGGTGAAAAGACAGAAAAACCTCCTAAAATTAAACTCTGAGGCAGCAACTTGTCTGCCTTTCCATGGGAATCCCTCAGCACCCTGGGAAGAGTGACCACAGCTGCCCAGAGGAGCTCTGGAGCAGGGAAAAGCTTCCTTCCCCCAACGGGAATGATGGGAGAGGCCCGGCCCTGCTGTGTTTGTGCTCTGGTGAGGGTTGACTTCAGTGTTTAAAGGTCAGGCCAGGCCCGGGAGAGGGATTGCACAAAGGTTTCCAGGGATGCCGAGGGACAACAGGCTGGGTCTAGACCCCAAAGGGGAGCCCCTTGGGAAGGAGCAGCAGTTTTTGGGCCGGATCTGAAGGAAGGATGGCTGGGTGCCACCGAGGCAGAGGCTTCCACCACCCTGGAGCAGCCGGCCACGCTCCCCGGGAGCGGAGGCGACACGGAGGCTGAGCAAACACAAAGAGCCCAGAGTGAGCGAGCACAGAGCCAGGGGAAGGCTTTAATAATGCAGAGAGGACGAGGAGCAGGGAGAAATGGGTCAGCTCCTGCAGCGCGGGCTCCAGGCTGGGAGCAGAGCTGCTCCAGCCGCCCTGAGTGTCCCTTCCCAGGGGACAGCGGTGCCCCGGGGCTGCCATCCCTCCTGCTTTGCCACAGGGAGTTTGTTATGGCTCCAGGCCCACAGTGTGACTGCAGTTCCAGCTGCTGTGGGTGCTGGGGAGAGGAAGCAGCCCAAAGAACTCAGTGAGGCTCCTGTCTCAGCTGTGTGTCCAGCAGCACTTCCCCCACCCTGCCTCTCCAAAGCTGTGTTTTCCAGCCTGCCTCTGCCATCCCGTGGGGACTGCTGAGGGATTCAATTTCTCTGTCGGCACCCACACCCACTCAAGCAATGTTTTGGGTTAGGCCAGCTGAAAACAGCAGAAAAGAGCTCATCCAGCAGAGCACCTCCTCCAGCGCCTGCCTGGGTGTTGTCCTGCAGATTCCCGAGATGCAGATTTCCAAGATCCCAGCCTCGTGATGCTGTGGGATGCTGCACATCCTGCCCCTCCACCCCACACGAGCCCTGGCACAGCTCCATCCATGCACCCCATGATTTCCAGGCATCCTGAGGGCAAAGGGCAGCTCTGGGTTGTGTGGGCAGAACCTGTTTGGCAGCACAACATTCATCCCTGTGGTCTGCCAAGATGGGGATGTGGCACAGGGTCACGAGCAGGGAAAACTGTTGCCTCCAGCTGAACATGGGAGATGCCAAGGCTTTGGGGTGGCAATGTTCCCACGGGAGGGTCAGCACCACTGGATGGGAGGAAGTGGTCCTGGGAAATTCCTCAGTGGCTCTGAACTCAGCCACATATTTGTCATTCCTGGAGGGTTTGCTGGGACAGCAGGCCTCGCTGCAGCCTGGTGAGGGGGTGGTGGGATGGAAACTGGGACACTGGGAGGGGAGCAGGAGTGAGGAGAAACACCCAGCCAGGGAGAGACAGGGCTGCTTGTGGTCACTGTGTGCCCAGCAGCAGCTTGTGCACCCCACTAAAACCCCTTCCCTGCAAAGCAAGGTCCCAAAGGCACAGCCCCTGCCCCAGGGCACCGTGCCCTCTTCCATTTCCAGGAGCTGGGGAAACTGAGGCACACTTGCCCTCCAGCAGAGCCAGCTGTGTGGCACGTGCTGGCAAACACGGCAGCGCTGACGCAGGGCTGGGCAGAGGCCAGAGGATGGAGGCGTCCCCAGGAGGCAGACAAGGCGCCCTTGTTGGGCTGGGATGTGCTCTGGCACCCAGCAGAGCGCTCTGAGCTGGGATGGGATGAAGGGGAGAGGTGCTGGGGGTCTGGCAGGGGGATTTCAGCCTCTCCCTGTCCCCCAGCTGCGGGAAGGTGCCACGGCTGTTCTCAGCCCCCACATCCTGAGTGCTGAGGATGAGGACTCCCCAGCAGAGGAGGTGACCTACTCCATCCAGCCCCCGGCCAACGGGAAGGTCGTGCTGCGGTCAGCGCCCGGCACTGAGCTCCAGAGGTTCACCCAGGCCCAGATAGACAACGGCCTCGTCCTCTTCGTGCACCAAGGTAGGGCAGCACTGAGTGCCCCAGGCCCCTGCACCACCCCAGGGTGGTGGGGACACTGTGCCACCACAGGGGATGCCAACCCCATCCCAAAAAACCCTGATGGGTTAATGGGGAGCTGCATCTCCTCTGGCCCCACAAATGCCCAGGTCTGTGCTTTCCACAGGACCCCTGGATGGCGGCTTTGCCTTCGATCTGTGGGATGGTGAGAACCTATCTCCTGGGCACTTCTTCCTCATCAGGGCCCAGAGAGAGCCTGTCATCAGCCTGGCCAGGAAGCAGAGCCTCACTGTCTGCCCAGGTGGGTACCAGCACATTCTCCATCCTCATCCAGTTCAAATGGGGCCCCCTTGGGACTCCTGCCCTTGCCCAAGCACTGCTGAGATGCCCCTGGCAGAGGTTGCAGGTGGGTGGCAAGGTGACTGGTTGAAATCCGTAGTGGATGTGTTTTCCAGGTGCCCTGCAGCCCATCACCAGCCAGAACCTGCAGGCAGTGAGCAACAGCCCCACCAGCTCCACCGCTCTGTACTACAGCATCGAGCAAGCCCCACGTCTGGGCAGGCTGACCACCTCACAGGGGGAGGAAATCAGGAACTTCACCCAAGCCCAGGTGAGATTTCAATTCCTCCAGCCCCCCAGAACCCCAAACACAGCCCTTCATCACCCCCCACCACACATGGGGGTCCCAGTGTGAGCCCCACCACAGGCACCTGGTCCCAGGCAGGAGGCAGCACAAGGCTCCAGCCATGCTGTGACTTTCCCAGCTCTGCCAGCAGCTGCTAAGAGGGATTAAGAGCTGCTGCCCCAGCCTTGGATTTAGCACTGGGGGAGGCTGAGGGAGCTATAATCCCTTTTCCTAGGCCATCTCCCTGCTGCAGAGCGAGCCAGCCTGGCTGCTGCTGAAGGGAAGAGCCAAGCATGATTTTTTCACCCCTGCTCTGGAAAAACCCTTCTCCTGTGGGGCCAAATTTTGCAGGGTCCAGCAAGGGTTTTATTTTATTCCATCACTCAGAGACACATAGGTTTACCCTCCCTGGAAGCTCCTCTGTGCTATGCTCACCCTTGGAGGATGCTGAGCAACCTCAGCCATTCCTCTGAGCCTAAATTCCCCTAATTGCTGGGAGAAACATCACAGAGTCACAGAACAGTTTGGGTTGGAAGGGAGATTAAAGGTCATCTTGTTCCCCCCCACCACAGACAGGGACACCTTTTACTAGATTGCTCCAAGCCCTGTCCAACCCGGCCTTGAACACTTCCAGGGATGGGGCAGCCACAATTTCACATCCTGGTCAAGAAACACCATGAGCTCTCCATGGTCACTACTGTGCCATGGCTAGTGAAAATCCCCATTTCTTACCTAATTAGAGCTTGGTTGCTCCATCCAAGAGTCAAGGGTTTTTTTTAATTTTCAGGTGGACAGCAAGCTGATTTTCTACCAGCACGAGATGCCAGGCCAGCCCTTCTGGCTGGCCCAAGATGCCATCCGCTTCCGTGTGGTCACTCCCACGACCATCTCAGATTCTTTCATCCTCCTTGTCCTGATCTCCTTTGAGGAAAATTGTCCCCAGCGCTTGACTCAGCTTTGGAAAAACACAGGTAAGGGTAGGATGAGGAAGCATGGGATAAATCTGCTCTTCAGGAGGGCTTGTTTGTCTGAAGAAGACAAATGTGCTGTTCAACATCTAAAACTGTATCCAATTCCTTCTTCCATCATTGCAACAAGCCCTGACCAACTTTCATTCATTGATTCTTACTCCTTTTCTCTCCAGGTCTGCAGCTCACAAGGGCTCAGCAGGCTGAGATTGACACCTCGGTGTTGGATGCCTCCAACCTCCTGAGCAGAATCCTGGTCCCTGAGAGGGCTGGATATGATGTTGTCTTCCTGGTGACGGAGCCACCAGCTCATGGACAGCTCCTGGTGGCCGGTGTGCCCCTGGAGCAGTCACGGCCGTTCTTCCTGCAGTCAGACCTGGCAGCGAGGCGTTTGGTGTACGCCCATGGTGGGGACAGCGTCTCCAAAGACCGCTTCAGTTTCAGGGCATGGCTCCAGCCCCAGGAACAGCGGTCTGTCCGTCCTCCACAGGATGGGGTGGTCATCTCTGAAGCATTCAACATAACAGTGGCCGGCAGCACCGCGGCACCGCGGGTGATGAAGCGGCAAGGGGTGCTGCAGGTCCCACCAGGCTCCGTGGTCACCTTGTCACAGGAGCACCTGGATGTGGCAGATCCGCTGGTGTCCCCACAGGAGATGGTGTACAACGTCCTCCAGAGACCCCTTTCTGGCCACGTGGCCAGTGCCCACGACCCCCGGGAGCCCATCAGCCGCTTCACCCAGGCGGATGTCAACGCTGGCCGCGTGGTGTTTGTTGCCACTGGGAGCCCTGCCCCAGGCTCCTTAGCCCTGAGCCTCTCCAGTGGCCACCACCCATCCATCCAGACCTCACTGGAGATCGAGGTGCTGCCTGTCCTGAGCACCACTGCCAGCCCAGCACTGCTGGAGGTGCCCCAAGACCTGAACAGGGCCCCCGTGTCCCAGCATCACCTGCTGGGTGCCGCACCACGAGGGGCAGGGAATGTCCTGTACAGGATCACCAGGGAGCCCAGGTTTGGACAGGTGCAAGTCAACCAAAAGCCATCACGGGGCTTCTCACAGAAGCAGCTGGATCGTGGGGAGGTGACGTTCACCTTCAGTGACCTCAGGTCCCCTCAGGATGACTTCCAGTTCATTGCCATTTCACGGGCAGGAAACAGAACCGGGGTGGTGAACGTGACCGTCCGAGCTGCGGTGAAGACCCGAGCGGGCAGCCTGTGGCCCCGAGGCACCACAGCCCTCCTGGACACCAGTGTCCTCGATGCCAGCGAGCTGGCCAACCACACCAAGAGCGTGCCAGTCTTCAGGGTCCGCAGGGCACCCCGTGCCAGCCGTCTTGTGAGGGTATCCAGGGATCCAGGACAGCCCACATCCCCCATTGAAACCTTCAGCCAGAGCGAGCTGGAGCAGGGGCTGGTGGGGCTGGAGGTGCTGGATGCTGGGGACAGCCAACAACCCCTGCAGAGGGACAGCTTTGTCTTTGAGCTGGTGGCTGATGGCGTGCCACCAGCGCTGGCATCCCTGGAGTATGGCATCGAGCCCTACAATGCCTCCAAATCCTACGGTGTCACCCTGCTGACAGTCCCACTGGCACCCTCAGCCCCAGTGCCCCGTGGCACAGCACGGAGCAGCCCCAATGCCAGTGAGCTGGGCATGTCCCCCACTCCCTGGCTGGCTCCCAGTGCCACCACTAGCCCCAGCCCCGGGGCGGGGGGCACCTTCCTCAGCTTCATTGAGGCCAACATGTTCAGCATCATCATCCCCATTTGCCTCATCTTCCTCCTGCTGGCCCTCATCCTGCCCCTTCTCTTCTACCTGCACAAGCGCAACAAGACGGGGAAGCACCACGTGCAGGGCACCCCCGGCGCCAAGGCCAAGAACGGCGCCGTGCCAGACCACGAGACCTTCCGGAGGACAGAGCCCAGCCAAAGCATCCCCCTAACGACTGTCACCACCCTGGAGGGCAAGGGCACGGGGCCCCCGCCCTCTGGCACGGGCTCTGGGGCACCTCCGGACCCCGAGCTCCTGCAGTACTGCCGGACTTCCAACCCCCCCCTGAAAAACAACCAGTACTGGGTGTGAAGGGCTCAGCTGCGGTGGCACCACCGGGGCACCCAGCCCCTCCTGCAGCACCACCAGCCACCTCCTCCCGGCTCTCCTCCTCCTCCTCCCTGGGAGCTGGCATCCCACACATGCAGGAGGGCCCTGGGGATGCAGGGGCTGCTGCTCTGGCCCACCTTGTAGCCCCACATCTCCTTTGGGCAGGGGAGGGGGGCACAGCGTAAGCAACTGGGGACAGGCAAAATTCCTGAGCTTTGCTGGGAATTGCTGACTTTGGGTGCTCATTTGGGCCACCTGATGGAGGCCACAGTGCTGGGGGGCACCTGATGACACTGGTCCCCCACAGAGCCACCCAGGCTGGTCCAGTGGTGGCTCCTCTGAAGGCAGCACAGTCACCACAGGGGTGCTTTTCACAGCTCTTGGTAAGAGGTGGAGGATGAGGAGCAGCTTGCGCTGAGTCAGGCCGGGGATGAAGCTGCCCAAATTCCCCAGGGCTAGGCGAGACACTGAGACACTGAGACACTGGAGCAGAGGCTCAGAAAATATTCTGTGGCCAATGCCAGGGGAATTTAGGAGTCCCTGCCCACTTGGAAAAACACCCGCCTCGCTCTTTCTCTTTCTCAGCCCACTTGCTGTGGGCTGCATGAAGCCAATTGCACCGAGCCCTGGGGGGGTTGCACAACAGGTAGGACTTGGCAGGGAGGGATGGCTGGAGCTCACCTGGGCAGTGTGAAACCAGAGAAGAGAGCAGAGAAGCGGAGCCAGCACGGTTCTCCTGTTCTCACGGTTCCACTGTATACTCCAGTATGGCAGAAGTAAACAGAATAAAGTGCCTTTTCCGAGGTGCATCACTGTTTTCCTAAGCTCTCTCCCTTGCCAGGCCTGTTTTAAGCTGCTGAGCAACATTTGGAGGTAATGGACCATATTCTGGGCTCTTGCTCAAATTTTCCCCGGCCTGGAGTCTTAAAAACTTAAATAGAAACTGTCTGAGGGAGGGCAGAGGAAAAACTGAGCGCTGAGCTCAGGAGGGGACCCAACAATAATACCCTGTGCTGCTCCAGCTGGGAATCTCATCACAGGGCACATCCTGCTCACACATGTCAGGTGGGAAGCCAACATGAGCCCCCAGGGACCACGGGGGGACCACTTGCACCCCTCTCACCCAAGATAAAATCCAGCACATGATCTCTCCCTAAAGAGTGACCCTGTGTGGTCCCACTCCAGGGCTGCAGCAGAGCTGGGTGTTTGCCTGGATCATGCCAGCAGTTTTCCTGGCTGGGTTTATGGTGCCAGACCTTTTCTGAGCAGTAAATCACACCTGCCCTGCTTCAGCTGGTGCTGGCACATCTCATGGGCACCCAAAGCCATCAGGGTGCAGGCAGGCACCCCGTGTCCCCACGCCCCACAGGACAGGGCACAGTGGAAACCTGGCACCTCTGAGCCTGTTTGCCCAAGGGGGAGGCTGATGGATGTCTGCTCCCCACCTCCAAAACCCTCTCCTGCCTCATCTAGAGGGGAAAATGAGGTTTCCTTCTGCTCAGAGGCAATTTACACCCTCTCCCCTGTGTGAAACGGGGTCAGGGTGACCGCGCTGCTCACACCATCCCTGGGGGAATGCCAGGGCTGTGCTGCTCCCAAGGGCTGGGACAACCTCTGCCATTGACTCCACATCACAGCTCTGCACCTCCCCATCTCATTCAAACACACATTTTCATTCTCTTCACTATTTACATCCCCACAATGAGGGATGGGGGCTGCATCCACCTCCATCCACCGAGGGCTGGGTTTTCCTTCCCAGCGATTCTCGCCTCATGCCCAGGGATTAAACAGAAGGAACGTGGCCTATTTTGTAATGAACACTGAAAGCAAACCAGGTTATTTTTAAGGCTTGTGGTTGTATCCCTGCTGCTGGGAAACATCCCCTTCTTGAGGTCAGGGGAGGATAGGCAGTAACCTGGAAAAAGGACAGCAGCTCTCCAGGGCCAAGCTCTGCTGGCAGAGTTTAAATCCTCAGAACTGAAGGATTGGGTTATTCCAGGTTTGCAGGATCAGATGCAGCTTCTGTGCTGCCACCCCACCACCTGAGGAAGGGCTGAGGGCCCAGGAGGGCTCCTGCCTGGACATGAAACACAAACCACAGCCCAATCAATCTCAGAAGTTTCCTGGCCAGGCCCTTCCCTGCCAAGCTGGCTATAAAGCTGGCAGAGGTTTAGGGAAGATCATGGCATGGTTTGGGTTGGAAGAGGCCTTAAAGGTCATCTTGTTCCACCCTCCTTCCATGGGCAGAGACACCTTCCACTATCCCAGGTTGCTCCAAGCCTCATTTAACCTGGCCTGAACACTTCCAGGGATGGGGCAGCCACAGCTTCTCTGGGCACCCTGTGCCAGGGCTCAGCACCCTCACAGGGAACAATTTCTTCCCAATATGCCAATATCTATCCCTGCCCTCTGCAGTGGGAAGCCATTCACCCCCTGTCCTGTCACTCCAGGCCCTTGTCCAAAGTCCCTCTCCAGGTCCCCTGGAGCCCGTTTTGGCCTTCGGAAGGGCTCTAAGGTCTTCCTGGAGCCTTCTCCTCTCCAGGTGAACACCCCCAGTGCTCCCAGTCTGTCCCCAGAGTCCTGGGAGAGCATCTTGGGAAGAAGGAAGGGGACCATAACCCCAGGGCCATCCCACCTGTGACAGGCTGGATCCAACACCTCTGCTGGGTGAGTAACACCAGCAGCTGGTCTCAGGTCAGGTTTCAGCAGGAGCTGGAGGCACTGGGGCTCACAGGTGGGGATGGACACAGAGCAGGAGGGGAGGCTGTCGAAGCTCGGGTGACTGAACCAGTTTCCAGGCACCTATTCAAATGCAAACAAAGAATTCACCCGGGGCGGGATGGATCCTTTGGCTTTGAAACCCCTCCGGGGAGCTTTAGACATGCAAATGCAGGGGTTCAACAAAGGTGGGACTCCATTCCCAGCCCGGCTTCAGGAGACTGGGACCCACGGAAGCATCACATGCCTCCAAAATCCCCACTGCTCTGGACCACAGCAGCTGCAGGACCTTGGAACAGCATTGTCCACACTTCTGGGAGTGAGCACAGGAGCCCCCTGAGCTCACAGCAACCCCACTGTTTTGGGGAGGCATGGTCCCAGGGCTCCAGCCTCCCCGTCCCAATCCCAAAACCTCCCGGGCAGCTCTCAGCAGCCCCAGGAGATGCTCTGGATTTCACCAGGAGCCAGGAGCAGCATCCTGGTGTCCCCTCAGGGAGGACAGGCCACGCTGCCTGATGGCAGGTGATGAGGAGCAGTCTCCTGGGAGGGCAGGAGGACACCAAGGCAGGTGAGGAGGGGTCAGGTCCTCCTAGGAGCTGTTTGATGAGGAAAGCTCAGAGCCAGGGCCGAGGCTGACAGCTGCCTGGTGTGACAGGGCTCAGTACCTCCAGTGGGCTGCAAGCCAAGCCCAGTGCCCCGGGATGCCGGGAGCCCTCCCTCCCTGCTACGTGCCTGTCTGATCCGGGCCAGCCGTGCCCACAGCCGGCAGAACAGGCTCGGCTGGCAGCGAGCCCGGCACGACGGGATGGAGCCCGCGGGAAGAGCTGGAACGTCACCCTGGGAGCACCTCAAACAAACGCACACAGGGCCCGTGCTGGCCCCGGGAGCCTGGCATCTGTCCCACCACCTGCCCACGCGAGATAAAGCACACAGATTTACACTGCAGGGCCGCAGGAGATCCCCAGCTCCCAGGGAATGAGCACCCAGCCACCAGAAAGCATCCCCGTGCCTGCCACGGCTCCCCAGGCCAGCTGCGATTTAAATTTCAGACAAATTGAGCCTGACCTCTGTTTCCACACCCAGCAACTGCAAGGCAGACAGACAATGACGGAGGGATAACCACAGCCCAGAGCCTGGGCTCCCCACCCCTCCTGCACAAACAACACACCCGGAGACACAGCTCCGTGGCACTGCAGGACCCACCTCCCCATGCTCAGCACCTTCCCAGGACTGCAGAGAGGGAATCCGGGCTGGCACAGAGAGCTGGGACAGGGTCTGACTTCACCTGACCTGGCTGTGCCTAGCAGGGGGAACCTGAGGTTCACACTCATGGGAGGAGCTGGCTTGGGTCACACCCCTATTAGAGCTGGTTTCCAGCTTATTCCCTAAAACGGACACCGCTGATCCACCATAATTTCCCTGGGCTGGGAGCAGGAGGGAGCTTTATTATATCCACAGCCAAGGGAATACAGGGGTGCTCAAGGCAACCAGCTGGTGCTCGTATTTTTGCCTGGAGGAGCCAACTCAGGGTCATGCTTTGGAAATATTTGAGAAGCACAGCAATTAAAAGATTGGAGCTGGCAGAATGAGCTGTCTCCCTCTGCCCTGATCCACGCCTGTGTCCACCCACCTGCATCCGCCCGGAATCACTCCTCTAGGCGGGAGGGGTGGCACCGTGGGGGTGGCACTGAAACTCCACTTGGCTCCATCCCCGAGCTGCTGCTGACCCTAACGGGCAGGCAGGGCTGTGCTGCTGACCCTAACGGGCAGGCAGGGCTTCTCCCCGCTCCCCCGGGGGTGCTCCCCGCTCCCCGTTGGCAGCTGTGCCTCTCCAGCCCCGTGGCAGCGCGGTGTGCGCAGCAAGCCCCGTCCTGCCCGCCCCAGCAGCTGCTGCACCCTGCGCTCCCCTCGCTGGGAGGAGCTGGGTTGGGTCACTGCGCTCCTTTGGCGGCTGATCCCGAATCCTTGAGCACTGCTGGGTGGATCCGTGTGGCTGACAGGGCTCTGATCAGCAGCTCTGCTTGTCCCAGCGTTCCCATCCTTTGTTTGCCCTGCGGGACCACAGCTGATTCTGCCCACCCTGGAGCACCTTGCTGGGCTCGGGAAACAAACACAGGAGGTCCCTACAGCCTGATAGCCTGGCCCACGCACAAACCCTGGGCTCCCAGAGCTCAGAACGAGGATCCCAGGTTTTCTTCCCATGGTGGAGAGAGCCCAAAGAGAAGCAGCAAGACAAGAGCTCCGGGAAGCCTCACGCAGGAAGGGAGGCAGGCACGGGCTCTGGTGCTGGCTGCAGTGCTCTCCAGACAGAATGCTCCAGCCACCACTGCTGCTGCCACCTCCCAGCCCTGCTGTCAGCACTGATGGGACTCACACAGGTCCTCAGCCTTGGCTTTCCCACGCAGGGGCTGCCTTGGGAAGTGGGAGGAGGAAACGGATCTGCTCCATGTCCCCGGTGCTTCCTCTCAGCCCTCCATGCCCTGGTTTTTTTTCTCTTGTGAGAGCAGGGAACAGCCTGTGTCACAGATAACAGAGGCAGTGACAGACACTGCTGGGACATGTGAAGCACTGTGCACAGCCCCAGACTCCTCCCCACCACCATCCTGCACCTGGGACAGCCACCAAAATGCTCGGGGCTGGGTCTATCCTCCAACCCTGGGCACGTTTGCAGGATGCTGTCAGAGGTGTGGGGGGCAGCAGCAGGATGCTCAACCCCCCCATCTGGCCAAGGCAGACTCTGAAATGCCCACCATGGGCAGTGAAGGCCCAGCTGCCTACTGCCAGGTGGGAAAAGGCAGGAATGCTAATGGAATACAGGTTCTAGCCAATGGGTCTGCTGTGTCCTGGCAGTGTGGTCCAGACATGAGGGTACAGAGGGGGTGGATGGTGGAGCACAGAGATCTTCGTGGATGCTGAAGGACCACAGAGAGCACAGGTCCACCTTCGGGGAAACTGAGGCACAGCCTTCCAAAGGGGTGCATGCAGCCCACAGGGACCTTAGCCCATCCCTGTCCCCACGCTAGGACACCAGAACAGAGGATGAACTCCTGGGGTGCTGGGACATCTCCCTGCTCCAGCTGCACACCCCAGCTTCAGGACATCCCAGGGACCGAGCTCCCACGGGGCTCCCCAGGCAGGGGATGCCCTTGCCCAGGCAGTCCAGGGGAGCTGGGATGCTGGCTCAGCCCTGGAGGCTGCCTGCAGTGCCAGAGGCTGGCTGCCAGCCCGGGGACGGCGGTGGCAGGCTCAGCCCCAGTGCCCATTGTGCTGCCGAGGGAGCGGGGCTGGGGGAAGGGACACGTTGTGGCGTCAGCGTGGGGCCAAGGCCACCATGGTCACCCAGAGCAGGGCCAGCAGGGCTGGGGACATGTCACTCCTGCAGGATTAGCACGGGGTCAGACACCATTCCCACGGCTGCTGAACTGGGATGGGGCTGGGACGAGGAGGGAATGGGGTGAGATGGTGCCAAGGAAGGATCCGGTCAGGTGAGGAGGAGGATGGGGTAGGATGGGGCTGGGGCAGGATGGGACCAGGGTGGGACAGGGCCAAGGTGGAACATGGCCAGAGTAGGATGGAATTGCAGTAGGATGGGGTTGGCATAGGATGGGGCCAGAGTGGGCCCATCCCATCCTATAGATGGGACTGGGAAGGAAATGGAGTGGGACGGTGCCATGTAGGGATGCAGCCCGGCTGGGATAGGACTAGAGTGGAACAGGGCCAGGCTAGGATGTGGCCAGGCTAGAACAGGGTTGGGATGGGATGGGATTGGGTTGGGCTGGGATTGAGGTGGGATGGGATTGGGATGGGATGGGATTGGGATGGGGATGGGATTGAGGTGGGATTGGGATGGGATGGGATTGGGGTGGGATGGTACCAGAGCGAGCTGGGAATGGGGCAGAATGGAGCCAAGGCAGGATGTAGTAAGGGTGGGATGAGGCTGGGCTAGGATGGGACTGGTGTGGGATGGGGCCACGGTGAAGGGGCCTGCCCTGGCTGTGGGATGCAGGAGGAAGCACATCCTGCCTGGATGGAGGCTGTGAGCAGGGCTGTACCTCAGAGTGCTCGTCCTGCAGCCTGGGGCCAGGGAGGGCTCGGGAGGATGGAGCACAGCCCGCAGCATTCCCAGCGTCGCTGTTAGTTTAACAATACCCCGCTGGCCTGCATGCCGGGGCTAATTTTATCCTTGGAGCCAGGCCAAGGCGGCCCTAACTTTCCTCGCTGTGATTTATCCCAGCCATTTCCCTTCAAAAACAAGGCCCCCGTGCCAGCCCTGCTGTCTCCAGGCAGCAGCACACTGTCCCAGCCAGGGCAGAGCAGGGCAGGATCTGCCCCTTGGGGGGCTGTTTAGAGAGCACGAGGGGGGTTGCTGTGGGAACCCCTCCTAGGGTCATTCCCCCCACAGCATGGGGATGTTTAGAGCTGGATGGAAGCCAGGGGATGCTCAGGCAGAACCTTCCCCGGGATCCTGGAGCAGCTCTATTTTCCACAGACATCTCTGGGAAGGAGGTGGGTGTTTTTTCTACCAATGATTTTATTGAAAAGGCTGTGGGGCTATTTTTTTCCCTTTTTTTCCTTTTTTCTCCCTTTTCCCAGTCAGCAGCCATACTTGAGAAAGAGCTTTCTCTTTGCCTCTGTGCATCTAGTTAAAAACTGATCAGTAAAAATGCTGCAGAAAAATGGAAAATATTGAAAACATCTTGTGACAAACAAACAAAAAAATCTCTTCCAAATAAAGATCTCTTTTCCTCTCTTATTTTTTTCCATCAGAAAAGCTTTTAGTGTGCAAAATGTCGACCGCTTGGATTTCTCCTCCCAGCGGGCTGGGATGCACCCACCCCTGCTCCAGGAGAGTGGGTTTTCAGAAAGGTAAAAATCACTGGGCAGAGACTCCAGCACCGTTACCTCCCCACCTGTCCCTCTTGTCATCCCCCATACTCCTGCCAGACCCGTGGCAGGGTGGGAGATCCCCATGGAAGAAAGGAAGAGGTGGCACGGCCAGCCCGCGGGCGAGCCCTTCCCTGCCAGCGTGGGAAGGGGGAGCAGCCCAGAGTCATTTGGTCACTAGCGTGGTGAGTTCCAGCCCGCGCGAGGAGCCCCGGGGGCTGCGGGCAGGGCGGGATTAGGGTTAGAGGTTGTCGTACATGCGCAAGGTCTTCTCCAGCTGCTGGCTGACGCGCTGGTAGAAGACGATCTGCTGCCTCAGGTAGGACTGCATCATCCTCTTGAAGTCGGCCACGCGGCGCTCGTGGAAGTGGTTCATCTCGGCCTGCAGGGCGAAGCCCACCACGCGGCAGCGCTTGCGGATCCCGTCCGCCTCCTCCTGGTCCATCCTGCCCTCGTCGCTCATCCGCTGGCTCTCCTTCACCTTGGCGAAGGCGCCTGCCGGGGCAGGACAGCGTCAGGGGCTGTGGGTGACCCTCAGGCCCCTCCCTGGGCAGCCCTGCTTGAGCCCATAGCCTCCTGTGCTGGGGCACCGGCCTGGCCCCAAAGGAGAGGCACAGACCTGCCCCATGGCAGGGAGGGAGCTGCCTGCATCAACCCCTGCCCATCAAACCCTTCCCTCTCCTCCAGACTGGGAGCATTTTCACTCTGGACTCTGGCACCCCCAGCTCCTTTTCCATCCTGGGTAGTCAGCCTCATGTATAGCTGGTTTTGGGGCTCTGGGCTCCTGAGTGCTGTGACTCAAGGCTTGGGGTGCAAAGCTGACATGGGGCAGTGTTAGCACAGTGAAGCACCCCAGCCAAGCCTGCTCTCCAAATATTCCATGCCATTCCATGAATAGGGGTCAGGAGCAGCTCTGGGAGACCCCAGCCCAAGGAAGCAGTGAACCAGGATGTGGCAAGGGCACGTGGTGCTGTCTGGAGCTCAGCTGGGAAAGCATCTCCCACTCCCAGAGGCAGCTGATGCTCTGACACCAGTTTTTCCCTCTCCTTCCATGTTTTTTTACAGCTCGGTTTCGAAAGAATCCTGCCTGGCTCCAGCCCTGCAGTCCTCCCCCTCATTAGCACAGAGGCTAAAAAACTAAAAACAGGATCTGGCCCGCTCTGGGCTCTCTTCCCTTCTCCCTGCCCCTTGCCGGGAGCACCAGACCCGGGGTTACAGCGCTCCCACTGCGCCAGCCCTGCTCCCAGAGGGGAGGAGGAGGAGGAGGAGGAGGAGGAAGAAGCAAAGTTTGGAGGCCAAATCCTGCCTTCCGCTCTGCCCACGCGGCCTCGCTTCCGGACGGGATCCAGCCCCTCTCCATGGGTAAACAACACTCAGAGGAAAGGCAGGGAAGCTGCCCGGGCAGGACTGAATCCTCCCTGCGCCCTCTGCCTTCCCAGCCTCCCCCAGGGATGTCGAGTGATGCACACACATCCCTGCATGCTGGACACAAACAGCCCTGGCTTCACCCTGGGGAAAACCTGTCCTGCACACTCTGGGGACACTGGCGTGGGTGTCCCCTCCCTGCTGCGGGCAGCTGGGCGGGGAGGAGTGTGTGTGGACTTTGGCCCCACACCCACAGTGCTGGCTGCCTGGGTGCAAAGGGACACCGAGCCCTGCCTGCCTGATGCCTGCCCCAGGGAGAGAACAGCTGATACTCCTCCCTCCCTCTGATCCCACCAAATCCAGGGAACCAGGACAAATGGGACGTGGGGAGCTCTGATGCCCTGGGGGTGCTAACCCCCTCCTGCTGGGCTTGGAGGTGCTCTTGAAAAGCACAACCCTGGTTGTCCCCAGAGGTTCAGTGTGTCCCCTATCCCACTGCCCTGCCCCCTCGGGCCCTCTGACCAACCCAAGGCCATGTCCAGCCATGTCCCAGCCCTGGGGGAGTAAGCTCTGGTATTCCTGCTGGCCACCCATCCACTGCCTTGGCAGGAAGGGAGGATGAGGAGGGACAAGTGGCAGTGGGTGGGGATGCACAAGAGGTGCAGGGCAGGTCACCCCAGACCCAACAGCAGCAGTGCTGGCTCCTGCTCACGATCTGGGGGAAGTGACATCCATGCTGACCACTGCTGGCAGTGCTTTGGGTAGCACCAGCAGCAGTTACAGAGTCCACGGGATCACTGGGGCAGACTCTGGACCCAACAGCCCTAGCAGACTCTGCCAGGCTGGGCTGACTGGATGGCTGTGCTAGCAGGGACCACACTACACCCCTAAGAGGCATAGGCAGTGGTTCCCATCCCCATTCCCATCCTCATTCCCCATTCCCTTCAAGGCCCAATGAAGAATTTCCTCATTGCATCCCCATCCCACTTGCAGCACCATTCCCACTCACACGGGGCCATTCCTGGGGAGAAGAATGCCTCCTTACCTTTCTGCAGGTGGATGATGTCCGGGAAGTTGGAGAGGAGCCCTTGGTACAAGGAGAGAGTGTCCAGCATGAGGAACAGGTCGTTCTTGGGCTGCTCAGCAAACATCTCCCCCACAGTCTCGTATGTCTTGCCCGTGTGGGAGATGGCGTTGTTGAGGGCATCCAAGCTGTAGGGAGGGTCCATGTGGAAGGAGTGGCTGATGGCCTGGAAGGCATTGCCCAGCTTCTGGAACTCCTTCCGGAAGCCCCCCACGTGCTTGCGCACCAGCTCCGACGCCACGTTGGTCAGCTGCAGGACGCTGTCATCCATCTTCTTGCTGAAGGCCTTGAAGGCATCCACGCGGTCCTCCACATCCTGCAGGTCCTGGTGCTCGGTGGGAATCTGGATGGTGAGGAGGAAGCTGGCACCCACCATCTCGTCCTTCTCCGCCCGGCGTTTGCCCAGCTTCCACTGCTTCTCGTCGCGGCAGCAGAGGAAGTGCTGGAAGCCCTCGTACTGGGAGAGGACAGGGTGGCTGGTCATGTGCTCCATCCAGAGGATCAGCCGCCGCTTGCGCTTCTCGATGAAGTCCTCCTCGAAGCGGCCGGTGGCCTGCTTCTCGGGCAGGTGCGGCACAGAGATCACCGTGAACTTGTGCAGCAGGCGGTTGTAGAGCCAGTCGAAGTGCTTGTAGCGCCGGTACACGGGAGAGTTGAAGTTGCTGGGCGTCAGCTTGTAGGAGATGTAGCTCTTGATGCCCTTGAACTTGGTTTGCTTGGTGGGGTCCTCCACAGAGCAGATGAACGGGTGGGGGTTGGCCCTCCACTGCGGACCTCTGGAGCCCATCTCGATGCAGTAGGTCTCGGCGATCTTGGACATCAGGGGCACGTCGCCCAGGATGAAGGCTTCCACCCCGGAGCGGACGAAGCAGGAGAAGCGGTTGAGGTTTCTGCCCACCACGCTGCCCCTCTTGGAGGAGCCCATGCTGTCCTGCCTCTCCAGGGCCGGCTTGGGCCGGTAGCCGGCGTGCTGGTGGTGGCCATAGGCTGCCGGGCACGGCAGGCTGGGCGAGGGGTGCCCGTTGGTGCCCGGCGCGCTCCGCGGCTCCTCCACCACCGTGCACGCGTCGTCCCAGTCATCCCAATCGTCATCATCATCATCCTCAAAACTGCCCTGGTAGGATATGCCGGGGTTGGGGGATGCCGAGTACAAGGAGGAATCGTGCCTGGGGGAGCCAGCCGGGCTGCTGGAATAGTCCGTGTAGTTGGAGCCCGAGCGGGAGCGGAGGATCTCGACGTAGGAAGCGGGGAAGAGGCCGGTCTCCCCACGGCTGTTTTGGCCCTGTAACCACCCGTCCAGGGAGTTCTCGCTGAAGATGACGAGCTCCTCGTTCTCCTGGATGCTGATCTCCTCTTTGTTTTCGCTCTGGAAGTTGTAAAGCGCTCTGGCTTTCAACGCCATGGCCGGTCCCGGCTCGAGAAGAGGGGGGGGAGCCAGAGGAACGCAACCCCCCCGGCCAAAACACCCCCCCGATCCCGGCAATACCGCGGGTCCGGGATCACCACCACGCGCTGTGGGAAATGGCTTGGCCGCTTTCCCAGGAAAATAATAATAATAAAAAAAAATTTTAAAAAAAGGTGGAGAAGAAATCCCTTACGAGGTGACGCCAATGTGCCTATGTCCAAGTGACCCCCCGCGATCCCGGCGCCCCGGTTAAAAAGAACATTCCCCGTATAAAAACGGCATTCCCTGGATAAAAACAAGATCCCCAGTCACGCGAGCGGCGTTCCCCCGGCTGCTCCGGGATGTGGATCCCGGCCGGCCCGAGAGCCGGGCTCTGCCATGTCCGCGCAGGGTTTATCTCCCTGGGAGGCTGATCCCGAGCTTTCACACTCCGGGAGGAAAACCCCTGGCTGCCAACGAGGAAATAAATCCAAAGCGATTTTTCTCGGGGCTCCTGTGGGTATAACGCCCTAAATTTCCCGTCGGTGGGCGCTGGGAGAGCGCCGGGCACGACCCCAAACCCTGCCCAACCTCCCGGTGATCCCGGGATTTTGCAATTCCTTTCCGGGCCGACTTTCCCGATGGTTGGTGGGGTCTGGTTTTTCCCTGAAATCCGTAAATCTCACGCAAGACGGAGGCGGCGTCGGCGGTGGTGCCCGTGTCGGTGTCGGGGCCGCTCCTGCCGCCACCGGCTATGACGGGGCAGCGCCGGGGCCGCTCCCGTTGCCGAGGGGGTGGCGGAGCCGGCCGCCAGCCTCCCGTGACGCAGGGCAGCGCTCCCCGCTCTGCCGCCCGGTTCGCGGCGGGGAGCGGCCCGGCCCGGCCCGGCCAGCCGCACGCTGCCCTCTGCAGGCAGCCGGCCCCGGGGGCACGACTCCCCGCCCGCGGGGGCTGCGGCTGCTCCCGCGTCCCCGCCGGGTC
>JAWWMS010000024.1:20524246-20534869 GCA_035048045.1 Chlorospingus semifuscus
CCCGCGGCGGCCCCGGGCAGGCCGAGCGCCGGCAGCGCCTCCTCCGCATCCAGAGAGAGTGAGAGCGGCGGCGGGCGGGATGGGAGCCGCCGGGAGGGGAGCGCGGGGCGCGCTGGGCCGGCCCGGAGCTGCCTGAGGGGAGCGGGCCGGGCCGCGTGTGCCGTGCGGGACCTCACACCCCGCGGGTTGTTTGCTCGACCCCAGGAGGCGGCTGGACTACGTGAACCATGCCAGGAGGCTGGCGGAGGACGACTGGGCAGGGGTGGAGAGCGAGGACGAGGACAAGGAAGGGGAAGATGCGGAGGAAGAGGCGATGGACGTGGATGCTGGTAAAAAGCTGCCCAAGCGCTACGCCAATCAGGTGAGGAGCCAGCTGTGTCCCCGTGGCGAGGTGTGGCTGTGGGGCAGGGATGTGGGGTGCTTTGAGGCCACAGTTGTGGCTATCTGTGTCCTCATGGCGAGGTGTGGCTGTGGGGCAGGCGTGTGGGGTGCTTTGAGGCCACGGTGATGGCCATTTGGAGTGTGTCCTTCTCGGCTTGGTGCTCACAAGGAAACTGTGGTTAGTTCACTTCCAAAACACGTGGAGATGGGATGTGCTTTCGAATCACTTAGGTTGAAAAGACCTCGAAGGTCAGTGATTCCATCCATTAATTCTGCATCACTGTGTTCCCCACTTTAGGAGATTTCAGCTCAGCCAGCAGCATGAGTACCCTGTTAGGCAGTATTCAGCTGAAGATTTCTGTTTCCCTGTGTTTGGAAAGGAAAAAAAGGGCAAACCAGCTGGGTTTTATCAGCCTGAGTGCTGTATTGGTTCTAGATAACACACAGCCACTTAGGCAACCTCTGAAGGAGTCACCTTGTCCAGGCTCTTTACTCCTGAGGTTTTGGAATCTCTAAGCCCTGCTGTGTTTTTAAAAATAAAGTGCTGGAGCGGGGACCAAGGTGTGGGGTGCCCAATGTGAGCCCTGTGCTGTGGTCTGAAGCTCAGTCAGCAGCTGGGAAGCAAGAGGAAGGCTTGGGGAAGAATGTTAGGCAGGTTGGACTTCGTTAGAGGGAAGGGAAGGAGCCCTTTGGGGGGTGACAAGCAGTGCCAGCTGCCCTTAAAACACCCAGTGTCAAAGCAAAGCCAAAGCCTCCTTGCTTTACCCTTGAGCTGTTTGTTGTCCGTAGCTTGAGGAGGGCTGTTACTGACTGGTTCTTCTCCCTGGGCTCCCTGTAGCTGATGCTGTCGGAGTGGCTGGTGGATGTGCCCTCAGATCTGGAGCAGGAGTGGGTTGTGGTGGTGTGTCCCGTCGGGAAAAGGGCTCTTGTCGTGGCCTCCAGGGTAAGTGGGCTTCCACAGCTGCTGAAGGATGTCTGCCCATTCACAGCCAACACAAAACTGGCTTGACTGGGTTTTTTCTCTCCTTTTTTCCTCACAGGGCACAACAGCAGCTTACACCAAGAGTGGCTTCTGTGTCAACAGGTTCCCATCCCTGCTGCCGGGGGGAAACCGGCACAACTCAACCAGTGACAAAGGTACAGGTGTGGGGAGGGTCTGGGATGGAGAGAGGGGAACTGCCTGGGAGTTTGTGTGTGCTCACAGACCCAGTGCTGCTCCTCCAGCTCCCCCAAAGCCCACGGCTGTGCCCCTTTTTTGTGCTGGGGGTGCTCAGCTTCAGGCCTTCTGTATCTCTGGAGATAACTAGATGGGAGCAGGATCAGATGCCTTTATGCTAGACAAGCACATAGAATCCCTGAATGGTTTGGGTTGGAAGAGACCTTAAAGCTCATCTTGTTCTACTGCCCTGCCAAGGACAGGGAACCTTCCTCTAGAACAGGGTGCTCCAAACCCTGTCCAACCTGGCCTTGGACACTTCCAGGGATGGGGCAGCCACACCTGCTCTGGGCAACCTGTGCCAGGGACTCAGCACCTTCACAGGAAAGAATTTCTTCCTAACATCTAATCTGAAATTGCCTTTTTCCAGTTTAAAACCATTGCCTCATGTCCTGCCACATCTTTTAATAAACTTCCTGTTTGACTGACACTCTTAAACCCTGACATCCTCTCTGTCCTTTAACAGACACCTTTGTACAGTGTCATCTTCCTTAATATGTCTTGGAATTCTTTTTATTGCCCCAAAAGGAGAGGCTTATTGTCTGGCAAATGCCATTTCCTGAAACATGCCTTTGTTTGTTCTCCCTCTGACTGATCCCTTTGCAGCCTTGTGGGATCCTCAAGCTCAAGGCTTTTTGTGGCTGCAGTTTGTGTTAGCAGCAGGGGATGCCCACAGTCCCACATCAGGGCAGGATTAATGTCAGAGAGCTGGGACCTGGTATTTGCCAGCTGGCTTGGGCAGTGCCAGGAGCAGGTGTGGACCTCCCTGTGTTTGTGTGTGCAGTGTACAGCATCCTGGACTGCATCTACAACGAGGCCAAGCAGACCTACTACATCCTGGACGTGATGTGCTGGAGAGGACACCCTGTTTATGACTGCCAGGTACTGAGCCTGCCCTCCCTGCTGTTCCCTGAGCTGCTTTGCTCCAGCACTGTGAAGCTCACTCTGCAAAAGGCAGAAATTTCTCCTAAGCACAGCTTTAGAGCTGCTGGATAAGTGTTTGGGGAGAGCAGCAGGGTTTGGGGTGCTGTTTCTGCAGATATTTGTAAATCTCCCAGGTGAGGGCAGAGGAACAAATGTGCTCAGCAGACACTGCCAGGTGATGTGTGGTGGATAGTGAATGGTTACTAACTCTGCCTCCTTTCACAGACTGACTTCAGATTCTTCTGGCTCTCCTCAAAACTCCAAGAGGAGGAAGGGCTGGGAGAGAAAAGCAGGATTAATCCAGTAAGTCCTTTTGTACTGAGGAGGAGGCTGAGGGGGGGTAAGCTCTCCTGTTCAGCAGGCTTCAGCAGTTTCTTTCACAAGTGGAAGCTTTTTTTTTCCTTTTTTTTCCTTTCCCCTCACAGATCAGGCTTCAAAGTGTAGATCTGATGAAATGGGATGCCATTGTCAGGATGTAAATAGAACCACTGCATATTGTTAATGAGTTTAGTGGGGTTTCTTCCCCCCCATCCAAAGTGCTGAGGGAGATCACACTGCAGGGTATCAGCTAACTTCCATGCTGTTTTTAGCTTTCCCTTGTAATGGAATGGAAAGCCAGTGTGGTTTCTTCAGGAGCAGTGTTGGTTGGCAGCCTGACTACAATGGGGTTTATTCTGGCAGTCTTGTGGGTTTGTAAAGCTTTAAGCCTTCCCTCTGTTTAAACTGATCATTGAAGTTGTCAGGGTGAATGCTGGCTTGCCACCCAGAGTCCCTGCTGAGCCAGAATAAAAAGTCTTCCTTTGAAGGCTTACACATGAGGGTCAGACCTAGAGTCCACAGCAGCTTGGAACATGAATTTTGGGTACAGACATGAGAGATTTGTCTGCTCAAACATGGCCAAGCAGAACAGCTCCTGAGAGCTGAGCATCTCGGTGATAAATGGAGCTGACTGCAGTGAGGGTGTCTGTGTTCAGAGAACATCCTGTCCTGACTCCCAACAGGAATATCCAGAAGATAACTACCTAATGGAGGGGGGGTCGTTTCAGTTTTCATTTCCTGGGTGGAAAGATTGGCTTGGCTGAGGCAGCAGCCTGGAGCAGACGTCTGTCTGCTTTGCATCCTGCCCGGAGGTCATCATTTTCTATTTTGGTTAGAAGAGCATCTCTGGGTCAGATCTCCTGAAAAGTCCTTCCTGCAGTCTTAGGTGCTTGGGAAAAAAGGTATCAGGAATGTGGGAGCTGTTCCTCACCCTTTCCCTCTTATGCCACATCCTGCACCAGAGGAATCCTTCCTTTTTAGCTGCCTGCACACCAGTGCAGCAACTTGTTCTCCTGTAGACCAAAGAGTTGCCTCTTCTAACCCTCTCTTACTCTTCCAGTACAAATTTGTGGGCCTGCAGAACTTCCCCTGCTCCTCGGACAGCCTGTGTGAGCTGCTGGCTACAGACTTTCCCTTTGAGGTGAGAACACTCAGGTGGGGGCCTGGAGCCCAGCCTTGGCAACAGCTCTGCCAGTGCTGGGAGAGAGTTCATCCCCTCTCCTTGGGAATTTGCTCTCCTGAGGCTGCAGAAGGCTTGCCAAGTTGCTGTTTGCTGTGTGTGAGGTGGATGCCTCTGTGCCCATGTTTGATCTGTTGCCTTGTCACACACCTCATCCAACCACACAAGCAAGAGTTAAACCATGGCACTCCCTGGGTTTGTGCTGCCCTTGCTGCATTTGGCTGTGTCTGAAAGAGCCTCTTGGGGTGAGAGGACACTCAGGCTGCCTCCACAGCAGCACAACTCAGGTTCACATAGCAGTGTGATGGACAGCTGACCTTTTTAGGGCCAAAACTGGTACTGACCACTACCCTGGGTGGGATTTTGTGCATTTCCTTGGTGTTGGTGCTTCCAACAAGGCAGCTGGCTGTTTTGTGGGGAGGAAGGAGAAGGGTGGTGGTAAGATCCCAGTGTTTCTGGGGGGTTTGGGTGTTCATGGTGGGTGCCTGAGGTGTACTGGAGCTGGGGGCAGCTGGCTGTGACAAATCACTGAACAGTGTTTACAGAGCAGGACACCTGTGTTTGCTTCATCAGCTTTAAAAGTAGAATCATACAGTATTGAGTGGAAAGGGACTTGCTAGTAGCCTCAAATTCCAGCTCTGGCCCTGCACAGGACAACTCCAAGAATCCCACCCTGGGCCTGAGAGTGTTGTCCAAAGGCTCCCTGAGCTCTGGCCAGCCTGGGGCTAATGGCTGCTGCTCTGGGGAGCCTATTCCTGTGCCTGACCATCCCCTGGGGGAAGATATTTCCTATATCCACTCTAAACTTCCCCTACCACAGCTGTTGTGCTGGTCTGACCTTTGAGGGAGGGCGGGACAGGCAAAGCCATGTGCCACCCAGCTCAGTTACGTGTGGTTGTGAGCAGTGAGTCTCAGCCCGTTGTGGAATCAGCTCTGGCTGCTTTTGCCTGCCCTGGCTGATTGTCACTGCAAGGGAAAGGGATGGAGGAGGCAGTGGCATTCCGACCCGGTGACAGTGACAACATCTGTGAGCCAGAACCTCCTCCAGTGGCTGCAGCTGTTCCTGGGAGTGCCCAGCTCAGCCCTATGTCAGGAACAACTTCCACAGAGATTCCTTGTCCCACGAAGCCAAAAGCCACGTTGATGTGACAGCGTCTCTCATGGTCTCCCATCCTGAGTTAGCCATTAAAATAGGTGTAGGTTTAAGTTAAGGGCACTAACTTGGCTGTGAGGGATGACTTTGCTTTCTGCTTGTGAAAGCCAGGACAGTCATCAGAGCAAGTTGGAAAGTCCCAACCCCTCACTGGTCTTGCCAGACCCTGCTCTGAACATGAATTGAAGAGACTTTCCAGCTTTCTTTCAGCTGGCTTGCTCAATAATAAATGCTCCAAGTGCCTCTGTAGAAACAGTCATTCCTGGCTTTCCTGAGTAAAGTCTTCATCCCCTCCTGAGGCATCTGCTCCCGTGAGGGAAGGCTGAGGAGCGTTTGCCCGCTGCAGTCAGATCAGCAAACTTCTGGGCTACAAAGGAGGCCATGGTGAAACTCTGGAGCAGGAGATGGAGCTGAACAGGCTCCAGCTGTGTAATCCAGCTGTGATTTGCCCCCCTAAACCCTCTGCTGTGTCAGGGTGTGACCCGAAGAAGCAAAACGTGGTGTACGTTGGCTCAAAGCAGCCCCAACAGCACAGGAGCAGTGGTGCTTTTTCCGGGAAGAAGGGAGCTGTGGGTCTGTGTGGTGTGCCACAAGAGGGAGCCCAAAAATCCCAAAAAACACTTTCTACCACGGGCACAGAACAGAGTAAACTTTGCAGGAGGCAAAATACATCCTGACTATGGGTGGAGGGTAACAGAGGTGGTCTTAGGTGTGGACCCAGCATCTTTTGATGCTGACAGGGATCCTGTATGTGTGGTGGCCACAGAGGAGGTCAGTGCTTTCAGATCTGGGTCTTCTTCAGAGTTAATCTGTAACCTCAGAGCTAGGGCCTGATCCACTCTGTTCAGTGGACTCTTATTCCCTGGAATTCAGTAGATTTTGGATCAGTTGGCTGGCTCTGAATTTCAAATGGTTTTTGGAGTGGATCTTAAGAGCTACTGTCCCTCTCACAGACCTGAGTAAAACCATGCTTTCCACGAAGGCAGGGCAGCCAAAGCCTCTGAGAAACCCTGATGCTTAGGAATGGGAGGACTGTTAGGCACTTAAAATCTGGAAAGCATGGCTGTGGAATGTTAAATCATGCCAGGCCAGTCTCTCCTCAGGTTCTGGCCTTCAGGGACAGCGTCAGTCCTCGTTCTGATGTGGCCACTGTCACTGTGGTGACTTGGCCAACAAATGAAATAAATGGGAAGGAATAAAGGAGTAAATATAGGGAACCTGACCTGTCTCCACCAGGCTGAACTCCTTTGAATTCTCCAGCTTGGAGAAGGTATTTGGAGTGATCTGGAAGGCCTTCCAGGCACTGCTCTGTACCAAAACATTCCTGTGGGTACCGGAGAATCCCTGTTGCTCATCAAGTGCCGCGCACCCACAGGAATGGGCTGGATGTACTGGAGTGCTGCAGAATCTGATTCTTGCCAGGAGGCAGGGTGGGGGAAAAACTTTTCACTTTATATGTCCAGAGGGGTTACACAAGCTCATCATGATGTTTACTGTTCTGGTTTTATGTTTTCCTAGCACAGAAATCCCCCTTTTTCTGGGATTATTTTGCAAGATGTTAACAGTGACTGAAAATTATGGACAGAATAGTGCCAGAAGCTTTACCCTCTCTGCCAGAGGTTAGCATCTGTGGAGCAGAAGTGGACATATGCTGCTTTGTGCTCAGCCAGTGTTCCTGTTCTGGAGTCTGTAGGATCAAGGAGGGCCCTGGGAGCAGTTCATCCTGAGGTGGGCTCTTGTTCTCCCCTTTTCTGCCCACTCAGCCACTCTTCCTCATAGCCAAATGGCCATTTAAGAGCTTGTGAAGCTGAGCTAAGAGGAGCACCACCTCCAGCATTAGTCAGCCTGACAGCAGGATCCAGCCTCGCAGAGCACACCCCTGGGAAGTGTGGGAAGAGGGGGGATGAGAATCCCTGAGCATGGTGGGGAAGTGGGGAAAACGTCAGCCAGCTGCAGCACTGCAGAGTGTGGAAATAGTAGCACAAGAGTTAGGGCCTAAACCTTTAAAGTCCTGAGTGCCCTTAACTGTCACTGATTGCTAGGAGAAGTTCTCTCCTGGGAAACGTTAAGAATTTTTTTGGCATAAGCCAGCTGAAAGAGCTGTTAGGAATCGGGGCTCCTTGGCGTCACACGCTCGGGCTAATTACTTTCCAAATGTATTATTTAAAATAGCCCTAATCCAGTAAAGTGGGCTGCCTTATTCAGAGACTCTCTGGCTTTTCTGCAGAATGGGATGAAAGCATCCAGAGGACGTTGCTCTGTGCCGACACCAAGCTGGACTCATTTGCCTTTGACAATTTAAAGCCATCTGGGAGTCGCTGATCTTTCAGGACAGCAGCTCTGCAGGTTTCTCCTTTCCCTTCCGCTATTTATTGCACTGCTTGAGGAAAAATGATCCAGCTGGTGGTTTTGGCCTGCAAACAGAGAGCAGAGCCGTTGTCTGGTGCCTGGTCATTCACCTGCAGGAGCCTCAGCTCTGCCCTTTCATTCATTCTGTCTCCTGCCTGCAGGTTGATGGGCTGCTCTTCTACCACAAGCAGACCCACTACACCCCGGGCAGCACCCCGCTGGTGGGCTGGCTGCGGCCCTACATGGTCCCTGAGATCCTGGGGCTCGCTGTGCCCGCCACCGAGCTCACAGCCAAGCCCGACTACGCTGGGAGGCAGCTCCAGCAGATCATCGAGAGCAAGAGGAGCAAGAAGCTGGCGGGGGAAAAGGGCCAGGCAGCCACGAGGAACGGACACTACGAGCTGGAACACTTGTCCACCCCTCAGCCAGAAAAGTCTCCGGAGGGCCGGGATGGAGCAGTGAGCCAGATGGAGAGTTGAGCTGCTGGGACAGCCCAGCTGGGCAGAGAGCAGGGAAAAACTCCCTGCTCCTCACTGTGCCTTGTGCTCCTGAGAGGGCAGGGTAATAATGATAGGATGGCTTTGTTTAAAGGGCGTGACAGTGAATATCTTGCCCCAGGTGCTGCTGGATATTTTGTATTTGTTGTTACTATATACCTATATACTCTTTGCCAGGACTTCTGTGAGGCCTTAACAGTCTGGTTCTTCGCTAAAGCAGCCATGTGTTGGGAAATGATCTGTCCCCGTAGCACAGGGATACAGTTCAGCTCCTGACCCCGCTTCTGTTAGAGTCTTGGCAAAACTCCAGCATAGGAACAGTGCTTGGACCTCTGAGGTGCAGCTGCTGCTTGTGACCCTTGCAGCAGTCCCACCTTCCCAGCCCTGGAAATTGGGGCTTCTCAGCCTTTGATCCAGCTGTTTTCTGAGGCCTTTCCAATGAAAGTTGTTACTAACAAAAAGTTTGCAGTGATCTGCTGTAAATGCAAAGGCTGGACTTACCACACCCATGCGTTCTTGGGAAAATCTAAATTTCCCTGCGTTGCAGCAGGACCTGCCTTGGAGCAGGGCTTTGTGCGGCGCGAGCACGGCAGAAGCCTCTCTCTCCTCGAGGCTTTTCTCCCCAGTGGGGGGAGGAAGGAATGGGTTCTCTCTGAAAAACGCTACCATTGATCGTGCCAAATAAAAGGTTTCTCAGAAAGACAAATTCTTGAGCGTCTTCCTGCTACCTAAGGGTGGATGCGTGCTGTGCCTCCCAAATAGGGATTGAAAAATTGGTTCCAGTGCTGACTGGAGCAGAGGAAACGCTTGTATGGGTTTAATTCTCTGCACATCCAGGTACTTCAGTCTCTTGTCCTGTCTTTCTCATCCCAGCCCAACCCCACCTTTTAAGCACCAGCTGCTCCCCCTCCCTGGTTTTGGGGGGATGAAATGGGGTTCTCACTGTCCCCAGGTTGGTTTCCAGAGAGGGATGAAAAGGAGGGAGATGAAATACCAAGCTCACGGCAGCGCTGGGGACTCTCCTCCCAGCTCTCTATGGAAATTCCTCTGGAGGAGATACTGAGAGTGGGGATGGCCACCTGCAGATAGCGGGTGCACTTGTATCCTGCCCTTGCACCCCCCGTTTTTCCCAGAAAGAGCCCGGTTTCTGTGCCAAGCGTGTGGGCTGTGTGCGACCATCTGGTCGTGCAGCGCTATTGATGATAGCAGCGGGCAGCAAGAACCGGACTGGCTGTGAGAGGGGGCTGCCCTCCCTCCCCTCCCCTTCCCCGCCAGGGAAGTGGCACCCTGGCCCCGCAGTGTTAGAGCTGTCGCTTTCAAACAGCTGCTTAAGTTACTGGTTTCGATATTTTTAACGTATGAAGCAGCTGACCCAGGGAAAGAGGATGAGCACCTGGACTGCCTTAACCTCCCAATCCCTCAAAGGTTGCCACCTTCAGCCTCCCTGGCTGGCAGACGTCTGCAGGGAGAGCGCTGAGCAGGATACAGCATCCAGCCTCCTGTCAGCACAGTTTTCCTTCCATCAGGCAATTAAACCCGGAGGTGGGCATCTGGATGGAAGATTTGTGCATCCCTTAGGGCAGAGAAAGCTGCAGCTCAGGTTACTGCCCTCCAGCAGCCTTCCAAGGTCCTCCAGGAGGGAAGGAGAGGAAATACAGCCGAAGAGGGGCTGTGTGCGCTGATGGAGGAGAGCAAGAGGGAAGCGACTGCAGCTTCCCGCCGGCTCCAGATGATGCCTCATAGTTTCCCTTTTAAAAGCATGAGCTGGGCTGGAGGAATAAATATTTGCGTTACAATTCCTGTTGGGAACGAAAGGCTGTTTTTGGAGGGAGGGTGTCAAACGGAAGTCGCAGGACCCAGCACAGTTTGGTGCCGTGACTATTCTGTTTGCTGGGTGCGATCCCACTCCCAGCAGGAGCAGGCAGCAGCTCCGCTGGAGGGGTCACCCCACCGGGGGCTGAAATTTGGCCTGGGGCAGGAGAGCTGAGCAGACAGCTCGACCAGGAGACGTGGCCTGGGGTGCTGGGGGACAGAGCCAGCCTGGAGCCCTCATCTCAGCCCCTTCCCTCTGCCCTACTTCCATTTTCTCCCAGTTAGGTGCAGAGGCTCCGGCTGTAGGCACGCTGCCAGCACAGTGCTCCTCGGCTGAACAAAATGTCCCCTTGTCCCAGGGCCTGGCTTTTTGGAGCGACCGCTGCTGTGCTTGCCGGGATCCCCGCTCCTTCCCAGAGGAGCTTCGGGACACTCCGTCCAGGCGCTGACACCTGCGCTCGGCTGGGAAATGCAATTTAGGGACCGTAGAGGAGGGAGTGGAAAGAGACGCCTGGAAACCCCGGACTCCCGCTCGTGGGGAGAAGGCTGGAATCCCGGCAAGGGAGAAAGCTGTGCCGGGAATTTTATCCAGTAACAGCAAGGGAGGATGCGGCTGCCGGGAATTTTATCCAGCACCAGCTAAGGGAGGAGGATGCTGCCACCATTTTAGCGGCGGCGCTCCCGCCTGCCGCGGCCGGAACCGGGGCTGGGGGAGCCGCCGCGGAGCTGGGGGGGCTCGGGGCCCCTCCGGCCCCATCCCGGCTGCTGTCCCCCGCTCGCCCCCCCGCCGGGG
>JAWWMS010000024.1:20534883-20550042 GCA_035048045.1 Chlorospingus semifuscus
CCCGCCCGCCCTGCGGGGTCGGCCGAGCCGCGGGGAGGGGACGGGGAGGAGGGACCGGGGGCTGCGGGCGCTTCCTGCCGCCGCCCCCGCCGGGGCAGAGCGGAGCGGGGCGGGAGCTCGGCTCGGCCCGGCCCAGCCGAGCGGCGCTCCCGGGCCGAGCCAAACTTCCCGGGGGGCTCGCACCAACACACGCACACGCATACATAGATATTTAATTTAATATTTTTTCACCCATTTTATTTTAATTTTCTCGGCACTTTCGGCGGGGCCCCCGGGGCGGAGCCGCCCTCGCCGCCGGGAGGGGCCGGTGCCCGCAGCGCCGGGGATGGGCTCCGCCGGGGCGTCCTCCGCCTAGAGCAGCCCGGCTCGGCCCGGCCCGGCCCGGCCCGGCGCGCAGCATGGCCGCGGAGCTCAGCGCCGAGGAGGAGCAGGTAGGTCCCGCCGGGCTCCTCTTAACCGGGTCGGGCTGGGCAGGACCCCGGGGGCTCCTTCCCCACACCGCTCCTTTCCCATCGTTATTTGGCTAGCCCGGGTTGCCAGGCTGGTTTTTTTCCCAGCCAGGCGATTCTCCCGATGGGAACCCCCCCATCCCCACGCAGCCCCCCATCCATGCCAAACCCGCAGCCTCCCAACCCACGCAGCGCCCACCCTACAGCCCCCATCCACGCACCCCCCCAGCCTTCCCGCTCCCCAGGAACCCTCGCAAGGCCCCTGCCGTGGGTGCTGGGGCGTGGGTCCCGCATCCCCAGGGCAGCGTGGCCCCCTGGCAAGGCTCCCTGCGGTGGGGATGGTGCGTGGGGATGGGGATGGATGGATGGATGGATGGATGGATGGATGGATGGATGGATGGATGGATGGATGGATGGATGGATGGATGGATGCGTGTGCACGCGCTTCCCACGCCCCAGGCCTCCCGTGACGTCCCGGCTTCCTCCGCCGGCCTTGCGTCACCGCGGGAGGATGTTGCTGGGCTCGGGGAACGGGGCCCTGGAGCCGGCCGGGCCGCCTCGGGTGGCCGCAGCCATCCCTGCCTGTCCCCTCCTTTGTCCTCTCCGCCAGGCTTGCCCGCCCGCGGCCGCTGGGCTTCCCCGTGCATGGGGATG
Source organism: Chlorospingus semifuscus (assembly GCA_035048045.1). Lineage (NCBI taxonomy): Eukaryota > Metazoa > Chordata > Aves > Passeriformes > Passerellidae > Chlorospingus > Chlorospingus semifuscus. Next base: position 20,535,987 of record JAWWMS010000024.1, read on the forward strand.
TGGAGCCTGGGAGCGGGGCTGGGCGAGCTGCCGGCATCCCTCTGCCCCCTCGGGCTGTCACATTGGCCACGTTGGTGGCGCTGGGCACTGCAGAGCCGAGGCAAAAAAGTCTCGTTTTCCTTCCAAAATGGTCGGTTTTCCAGTTGGTTGGCCGGTTGGTTTTCTCCTTTAAAAATGCTTGGTTTCTACGGGGAGGTTTAGGAGGTTTGGGATGGAGATGCCGAGTTCCAGAATCTCCATGGAAGAGCCCCTCCTGCAGCCTGCGGTGGTGCTCAGCAAATGCAGAGCTACCAGGCTCCTTCCTCCTGGGAGCAGCACTGCTCTCTCCAGGGTGATAAAATCCCAAGGAATGGGGAGTGTCCTTGGAGTGTCCAAGGAGGGAGTGTCCTCTGTCCCCACAGGTGCCTGAGATTTGCGTTTCTCCTGTGTCATGGAAGGGGCAAAGCTTCCAGAAACTGAGGTTTTGGAGATCCTGCACCGGCAGGGAAGGCTGGTTTGTAGTGGAAGCAGCATCCCAGGGGAGAGATCTGAGATGTCTGGTTTGTTTGGGAATATTGGATGGAGAAGGTGAAGAGATGTTTGCAATAATGGCTCCAGGTTTGGGTCATCAGCTTGGTGTGGGGAAGGCTGCCTTCCGTGCTGCCCTCGGTGGCCTGGAAGCCAAAATAATGGAAGTTTCCTTCTTTTCATGGGTAAGTGGTGGCTTGGGCTGGAACATGCTCTTCCTGCCATCCCTTCATCAAGATTTCCTCTACTCTTCCCTGTTACCAACAGCAAGCCAGGGGGAAATTCACCCTTCTCCTCTTAGGCCAGCCTTGGGACATCTCTTCTACTGGCTCTCTGCAGCTCCCTCCCTAGCCTATCTCTGAGGAGCCAAACCAATTTTCCTTGAAGGTTTTCAGCCCAGCTGCAGTTTCCACAGCTTTATCCCCCACTTCCCCACGCTGAAGAAGTAGGGCAGGTTTGCAGCCTGGGGGAGGAGGGCTGGGAGAACCCCTGGATTCCTGCAGCAGTGGCTTTGTCACCACCCTGCTCCAGCGCAGCGGGGACAGGGATGACTCCAGCACTCCAAAGACCAGCATTGTTCCAAACGCCTGGCCACGGACAGTTTCACTCCCAGTGCTGCAGAAACAGGACTTCTTGCTGCAGCTCTGGGTCACAGGCTTTGTTTTTGGCACGTGGAGCGATCCCTGCTCCGCTGGGATTGACATGTGTATAAATCCATTTGGGATTGGGGCTAGGAATGATGATGAGACCCAGTGGAGCACAAAGGGGGCAGAGCTATGGCTGGCATTGATGCTCAGCTCTGTAATGCCTGGCTCCCTGCTGTTGAATGGCAGCACTGGTAAGTTTGGAATTTGGTTTTGTTCCCAGGGAAAGCTGGAATTCATGGCTGAACTGCCCTGCAAAGATAGTGCTTGTTCTTGTGCATCTTCCCCTTGCAAAAAGCCCATCATCCCTCGTGACAGCTGCTGGAAGTGGGATTGTGTGAAGCGTGCCGGGTTAGATGTTGAGGAAGCAGAGCTGAACTGCAGGCTGCATCCTCTCCTCATTGCTATCATGCTCTCTGGGCCCCTCTTCCCATCATCTGGGGACTCCCTTCCCGTTACTTTGGGGTGTCATTGCCAGCTCAGGCTGCGGTGTCGGCTCTGGTCTTTGTCCATGGGAAGTGGGATTTGTACCTGGCTCTCACTCCCATACCTTGCCTGTGCTGGGGAAGGATCTTCTTCACTTATTTTGGGTTTGCATCTGCTGCCCTGTATTTTGAGCAGCTGGGTGCCACAGGGGATACCCTGGCAAAGCGGAGATGTGCCCAGGATATATTGATAGGATATGTTTACAGATAGAATATATTCCTGGATGTGTGGATATGTGCTATGTTAAGGCTGAAGATGGTTCCTGTATTGCCCCATTTATTTTCCTGTGGCGCTTGCCTGGCTGCTTTGTGTGGCTCTGGGACCAAGTTAGGGATCTCCTGGCTGCAGAGTGCTGGGAGAGACCCTGGGATGAGCGGGGCTCCTGTGGCCCATCCCATGAGAGGGGCTCGCTGTCCCTGCCGAGCCTCGCGCCGCCGATAAACCCCGGCCCTTCGCTTCCTCCTGTCGGAAGTCATTAACACCGACAAGCTTTTCTGGCTCAATAGCTCCCAGTAACTCTGAATAGTTCCCAGTAACTCCGTGCCTGACATCCTACACCGCCGCCTGGCTGCCTCCCTCCCTCCCGGAGCCAGCCTTCAGCACTGCCCTCCCTCCTCCACCTCCTTGCTCACCATCCTCTGCTCTGGGAGCCTGGATGTTTTATTTGGCGTGTGCCTGGGTGGGAGGAAGGCATTTTGGTGTCTCCTTCCATTGAGCAGGATGCAGTGGAAGACTGGGCTGCACTGCCCTGTCTCCCCTGGGGGACAGGGGATCAATGCATGGCAGAAGGTAAAGCTGTGTCCTGGGACCCTCCTGGTGTTCCATGTGTGTGTGAAATTGGTGTTACTGGGCGAGCTGGTCCATGTCCTGTAGCAGGTCGAAGTGTCAGCCCTCCAGTGTCACTGCCTGTGTTCCCTCAGCTGAGTTTGCTGCCCCGTGGTGGAGCTGCAGCCCCAGGAGGCCACTGCCAGCTGATGGGGCTGTGCTGGGGATGCTGTGTATGAATGGGAGCTTGTTGCCTGTAAAATCCTCCTTTTGCTCCCCCTCTCCTTTCCGTAAGCGTACCCCAGCCTCCAGGCCATTTTTCTCACCCCTTGCTCCCTTTCTGCCACTGCCCTTATCCCTTTTGTGGTGGAGCTCCCTGCTTCACCCCGAGAAGCTGCTGGGTCTGTTGAGGATTGTAGCTCCAACAATGACCAGGGATGCTCCTTGGCCACCCCTCCTCCTTCTCCTCTTCCTCTCACCCTGTCTCACTGCATGCCCCTGATCTCTCCCACAGGCCACCAAGCAGTTCCTGGAGGAGATCAACAAGTGGACAGGGCAGTACAATGTGTCCCCGCTCTCCTGGAATGTGGCTGTCAAGTTCCTCATGGCCCGCAAGTTCGACGTCCTGCGGGCCATCGAGCTCTTCCACTCCTACCGGGTGAGTGAGATGGGAACCCCCCATCTGAGGGCTTCCTGCTCCCTGGGACCACCCTCCCCCTCCTCCTTTTTCTTTTTCTCTCTCCCTTACAAGTTTTATCCAGCTGGAAAATCCTTTTTCAGCCAAGACGGGTTGCCACGGAGATCTCACCGATCCCAATCCCTTCCCGTGCTCTGGGAGCAGCTCATGGGGTGCCCTCCTGGCTGGTGTGTGCTGCCTACAGAGCATTTCCCTATATGTTAAGGATACACATCCATGATTGCCTTTTCCAACCTGGTGTTGCAAAGCTGCTCCTTCTGTTACTTTGGGGTGTGCTGGAAGATGATCCCATGGAGCAGAGGCTCCCTGGGACAGCTGGGTGCCCCATGGGGCCGTGCCTGTGTCCCCTGTGCCCCCTGTGCCCCCTGTCACTGCCCTCCGTGCCACAGGAGACGCGGCTGAAGGAGGGGATTGTGAAGCTGAAGCCACACGAGGAGCCGCTGCGCTCGGAGCTGCTCAGTGGGAAATTCACCATTCTGGTAGGTGGGGTGTCCCCCAGGGAGTTCCCCCAGCTGGGTGGCTTCTCCCAGCTCTGTTCCATGGGGATGCTGTGGGAACCTGACCCCGTTTCCTTGGCAGAGCGTGCGGGACCCCTCGGGAGCCTCCATCGCCCTGTTCACAGCCAAGCTGCACCACCCCAGCAAGAGCGTGCAGCACGTGGTGCTCCAGGCACTCTTCTACCTGCTGGACCGAGCTGTGGAGAGGTGAGCCTGCCTCTACAGGGCTACCCTGTCCCACACTGGAGGGTCCCCAGAGAACATGTTCCCTCCCAGGGAGATCACTGCTCCCCATGGCTTGAAATTCCCTGCTTTGAGCTCTAGCCAGCCCTCCTTATGGAGCTGTTCAGCAGGGAGCAAACTCCCCCAAGCCCTGAGCCAGGCTCTTTGCAGCCTTGCCCTGTCCACACCCTGGGTTCAGTTTAGCAAAGTCCCAGATTCCTGCAGGCTCTGGCTGGGGAGGAGGCAGCCCCACCATCAGACAGACGTAATGTGAGCCCTGCCAAAAATATAAACCCAGGACATTCCCCTGCCATTTATCCTGCTGGGCTCTTTCTGTTTTTGACCTTACCCATCACGAGTGATGCTGCTGAGGCAGGCTTAAGGCACAAGTCAGGCTTAAATGAGGGTTGTAGGAAGAGATGGTGAAGCAGCTGGGAAGTGCAGAAGCAAGTTTTGGGTCTGTGAGTCCTTCTGGAAGCATGGGAAGGGATTTTTGGGGGTCAGTATGGGGCAGAGCTGCTGATGCAGGAGCCAGGTGGTTGCATGTTATGGGGTTGATGTTGTTCTTTTCCTCCTCTCAGCTTTGAGACACAAAGGAACGGGCTGGTATTCATCTACGACATGGCAGGGTCACAGTACACCAACTTCGAGCTGGACCTCAGCAAGAAGATCCTCAACCTGCTCAAGGTGGTACCTGGGTGTTAATTGATATCTGAGGACAGTGTGTGGGCCACTCACTCACCAAGAACCCAAAGTCCTGTGGTTTTGGCATCAATTTGCCCCCCAGACCATGCTGACCACGTCTCAGCCAGCAGCACCAGCTGCAGGACCTCGGGAGGCACTGGGAGCTTGCCGGGCTGCACCCGGCTGGGGCTGCGGTGTGGCGCGGGCGGGAGGGATCAGCTGTCCCCAGGCTGGATTCCTCTCACAGCTGCTGGCAGCACTTTTGGGAAAACAGATGCAAATTATTTTTTAATCGTGCTGGCATTTGGTGCCTCCTCCCTTCTCCGGAAAAAAATCAATAAGAGTAAATACTGGCCGGGGTGTGTTCTTTGCATAATCCCAGTTCCCAGTCTTCACCTCTCCCTGTGGAGCCAAACCCTCTGCTTACCTAATTCCAAGGAAGTAATTTGGTTCCTTATCAAGTCATAAAAGCAAGCACAGCTGTGAGCGTGCGAGGCACACTTCAGATGTGGCATTGCCCTCACGGGTTCCCTGTGCTGGCTGTCACCTCTGCTGGGATATGTCCCCTGCCACAGCAGAGTGGGTCTGACCCCCTCCTCACACCCACAGGGTGCCTTCCCAGCTCGGCTGAAGAAGGTTTTCATCGTGGGAGCACCCATGTGGTTCCGTGTGCCCTACTCCATCATCAGCCTGCTGCTGAAGGAGAAGCTGCGGGAGCGGGTGAGTGGGGACTCTCCTGGCATGGGACTCTCCTGGCACAGGAGCCTCAGCAGGCAGGGCTGAGGCTGCTTTCCTTTCGTGCCAGGGTGGTGAAAGCAGCTTGTGCCATTCAGCCCCATCTGCTGGAAGCTGCTGAGCACCAGACCTTTGGCATCCCTGTCCCCATCCCCAGCAAATCCTCTCCAACCTTCTTGGAGTCACCCCTGCCTTTCCCTTCCTCTCACAGGTGCAGATGGTGAAGATGTCAGAGCTGAAGGATCACCTGCCCCGGGAATGCCTCCCTGAGTACCTCGGAGGGTCCCTCAAGCTGGACCCTCTGAGCTGGAACTGCCGGTTCCTGCCCCAGCAGAACGGGCACCCCGACCCCCTGGACGAGCTCATCCTGGTGCCGCTGGCGGCCCCCAAAGATAACGGCTCCGTCCACGTCCCCGGGCCCAAGTCTGTCACCCTGCAGGAGCTGCTGGACCATGTCAGCCACAAGCAGAAACGTGGCATCTATGAGGAGTACGAAGACATTCGGCGCAGGAGCCCGGCCGGCACCTTCGCCTGCTCTTTGTGAGTTGTGGGAGGGAGCCAGGTGCCCCTCTCACCCCAAAAAGTTGTGTGCCGCCTCATCCTACCATGCTTCTCCTGCTGGGTGGGGGTTCATTGGCCTCTTCATGGTTTGGTGCTTTGGGTTATCAACACAGAACCCTGGCCTAGGGATGGTGTGAGCCCCCTTTGTGGGTCCTGCAGCCTCTGGGAATAAGGGGGAGCTGCAGAGGACAGCAGGGACCAGGACCTGGCCGGGACTCTGCTTCCCGAGGCTTTGGCCAGGTGATGGCAGCAGAGCCCAGGCTACGGGCCCCAGAGGCTTGCACAGAGGGAGGGATGCTGCCTTTGCCTTGCCTGGAATACATCCCTGCTTCCTTCTCCAGGGCACCCTACAACCAGGACAAGAACCGGTACGGGGACGTGCCCTGCCTGGACCAAACCCGTGTCAAGCTGGCAAAGCCGTACAGCCGCCCGGAGGTGAGCCAGCCCAGGAGGGAACCCCACAGTCCTGTGGGAAGCTGGCACAGCTGTCCCAGGGGTCTGGAGGCCTTCTCTCACCCATGCTTTTCTCCCTGCAGCTGACTGACTACATCAATGCGAGCTTCATGGATGGCTACAAGCAGAGGAATGCTTACATTGGCACTCAGGGTATGGCTGAGCCAGCAAGGGGATGTTCTGCTCCTGGTGCAGCCATGGGTTCCACCTCTCTGCCCAGTGTCAGCCACTGGCCATGGGGGACATCCCAGGAGCTGGGCACTGCCCAGCAGGTCCCCCTTCTCCCAGGGTGTATTTACTCCTCCCTGGGTGTATTTATTCCCCTCTCAGTTTCCAGCTAGTGGACTGAAGTTTTTCTTGGAAGAGAGCAAGGGGATTCATCTTCATCCATGATAGCAGCCCTCTCCCTGCCCCTGTCCCGGCTCTGGATTTGCCCCATCTGCCCAGGGATGAGCAGGGAGGCAGGATCAGTGCTGAGCCATAGGGGCACGGTGCTGGAGGTGACAGTCAGTGACAGCTCCAGGCTGTTCATGGAGCCACACCTGGGTCAGCCCCTACAGGAAGGGGCTGTGGTTCCCTGGGGGGGTGATGGGGGGCTGGTGGATGCAGCTGGCCAAGAGGTTGCCCAGATCCATGAGGTTTTGGGCTGATGTGTGGGTTGTCCCTGCAGGGCCTCTGGAAAACACCTACGGTGACTTCTGGCGCATGGTGTGGGAGCAGAATGTCCTGGTGATCGTGATGACAACCCGGTGAGCACTCATGGAGGGACACAGCCCCCTTTTTCTGTGCCAAATGACCATTTTTGGTGTGGGATAAGCAATGCTGGGCTCAGTGCAGTGATCTGCAGCAGTGGTGCCAGCCAGAGCCCCACAGAGGTGGGACATGGGGTCGAGGACAGACTGTTTGGTCCCTGTGGGATCCCCAAAGGGCCAAGGCTGGGTGGCATGGGAGATGTCTCAGGCAGGACAAGGAGGACATTACCAGCTTGTCGTTGTCATGCTCCCAGGCTGGAGGAGGGAGGCAGGAGGAAGTGCGGCCAGTACTGGCCCCTGGAAAAGGATTTCCAGGTGTGCTTTGGGGCCCTGACGATCACCAACCTGGGCGTAGAGAACCTCAACCATTACAAGAAAACCATCCTGGAGATCCACAGCTCAGAGGTGCGTGGGCACAGCTGCCTGGTGGAGGAATGGCATGGGGGCACGAGGGATCAGGGGAGGAAAGAGAGTCTAAAGCCCCTGCTTTCCCCAGACCAGGGAGCGGCGGCTGGTGTCCCACTTCCAGTACCTGAGCTGGCCAGATTATGGCGTCCCCTCTTCCGCTGCCACTCTCATTGACTTTTTGGGGGCCGTGAAGCAGCAGCAGAGAGTGGCTGTCAGCGCCCTGGGACCTCGCTTCAAGGGCCACCCCGGGGGACCCCCAGTCGTGGTGCACTGCAGCGCTGGCATTGGCAGGACAGGTAATGGGTGTGAGGGAGGATTGGGGATGTCCAGCTTCCCTGGGGCGTTTCCATTCTGGGGACCACTGTCTCTGTCTCTCTGGGAGCCTCTCAGGAACCCTCAGCCAGTCCCGAGTCGGCAGACACTGGGGAGATAGTATCTTGTGCCCCGAGGGTGCTGAGGGCACCCGGGCTGGTCACCTTTGCAGCAGAAGAGACACCAGAGACATCGGTAGAAGATAAAGGGCCGACTCTTAGCAGGGGTTAATCCAAGGTTTTATTCAGGGGCTCTGGGGAGCTCCTGCACCTTAGGGGGCCTCCTGCCGAGAGCCCCGGGAGAGGTGCCAAGGTTACATTTAAAGGGAGGTGGATGCTGAAAGTAGATAACATTTTACTAACCAATAAGTTACCCTAAGGGATGGGTACTGGGGGATAGACAGGACAGCATATGGGGCAAGGCTTGTGGGGCTGACCCCTGGCCTCTGGCTAATCACTCGACGACCTGGACCAAAGCTTCTAGATGGAGGGGATGGGATGCTGCGTGATTGACAGGGTGGGGGTTTGGGGATGATCTCATCCAGGGAGAGGGATTACACAGGTAAAGGGAGGAGGGTACAGTCTGGGATAAACCATTTGGGAAAAATATGGGGATACAAAACAAAACTACTTCAAAGTATTACAAAGTATAAAAACACACTATAACAACCCTGAGACGTGTCCTCAGGACTTCCCACAACCATCAGACCTGGGAGAAGTCCCCATATGCCCTTAAGAGATTAGTGGGGGGCTGAGCACCAGTACTCCAGTTCTCACAAGGGGTGGTGATGGTGCCATTCAGTGTCTGATGCCATGCCCATTGCTGTCCCTAGGTACCTTCTGCGCGCTGGACATCTGCCTGTCACAGCTGCAGGACGTGGGCACGCTGAACATCTACCAGACAGTGCTGCGCATGCGGAGCCAGCGCGCCTTCAGCATCCAGACCCCCGAGCAGTATTACTTCTGCTACACCGCCATCCTGGAGCACGCCCAGCGCGAGGGGCTGCTGCTCTCCAACCACAGCCGGGCCGCCCAGGAGAAGAGCTCGCCGGGGCACTGAGAGCCTCCGCCTCCCTCGGACGCCGCTGCCCATCCTCGGGGGCTGCCCCGCCGGGACTCAGCAGGGCCGGAGCACCTCGGCTGTCAGCACTGCTATGGAACTGTGCCTTATTCAACCCAAACGGTGGCTGCCACTTTGCCGGCACGGGAAGGGGCTCTGACTCCTCCCCGTCGTGTTTCGGTTGGGTTTGGATGGTTGGGGAGGTGGTTTGTCTTCTCTTCGAGTTGTTGGGTTTTTTAATTTTGTTTTCGTTTTTTTTATGTTGTTGTTGGGACCACCTAAGATGTACCTAGAGAGGGGCTTTGCAAAGTCCTAGGAAATGTATTCCCAGTCCTGGGGCTGAGGAAGAGGCACGTGCTTCGGCCTCACCTGACGCTCCATGTGTGTGTCTGTATGTATGTGTGTATATAATATACCCCCGCTGTGCCCCCCCCCGGCTATTATATAGATACATATATACAACCTCCCCTGTAGCAGCTCCCAAGGGTCCCCGCTGTCCTGCCACCTCACTGCTGTGATCTCTGGAGCGGTGAGTTTGGTCCTGGCTCTGTCTTGTCTTCCCCCTTGCCCTTATTTCCCCTCATGGGCAGCGTTGGGACCCAGTACCCCCTCCTGTGCCCATCCCGCTGGAGGCACAAGGATACCCGATGGTGTCCCCCCTGTTTCTGTGTCTCATCCTCCCCACGGAGAGAGATAGCAGCAGTGCTCCTGGGAGGATCTGGAGGACTGGGTTGTCTGTCTGGGGGTGCTGAGCTGGCAGGCATCCCCTGCCCTTGGGTGCCGCTGAGGGAGTCACTAGGTACGAGGTGACAGGGTGACGGGGCCGTGGGGACCGACCGGCTCTCCAGGTTGCCCGGCTTTCCCAAGCTGCCCCTGGGAACCCGCAGGCCCAGCCCTGCCTTGAGTCATGGGCTGGGAAAGCGCTGAGCAAGAGTAAACCCCAAACCCTGGAGAGGCACCGAGCCTCTGCCCCAGCCCCGCCACTGCCTGGGCCTCCCCAACTTTATACTGTAATAAGCTCTTTGAATGTGTATATTCTTATTTTTTTATAATCTTGGGGGAGGGGGGTGCAGGGTTTGGGAGGTTTTGTTTTGTTTTCTTTTGGGGTTTTTTTTGTGTTTGGTTTTTTTTTTTTGTATTTAACATTAACTTGATCCAAGCCAGAGCCAGAAGTATTTGTAAATGTTCCTATTTTGCTCTCAGAGAAACCTTTTTGTTGTTGTTACTTTTTTGGGAGTTGTTTTGTTTTTATTTGTATTGATATATAAATATACCACCAGTGACCAGTTCTCTTTGCTGTTGTGGGGGCATTGGGCAGGACAGAAGGAGGGAATTCAGGGCTTTGCATGGGCTGTGATCTCTGAAAACCAGCTGGCCCAGGCCCCATCCCTGGCTAGATGTGCACTTTGAGGAGCACAGGGCTGTGTTTAGGGTTTCTTCTGGCCTGGGTGAGGCTGAGGCAGAGATAACCAGGCTGCAGGAAGCTTTTCTGGGCAGGCAGGATAGTGTCAGGAGGGAAGGCAGCACAATGAGCTGGCGTAGCCAGGGAGGACACAAGCCACCCTGCTCCAACTCCTGCCTCTTTTCCCAGGGCCTTGACAAGCCTCAGGATATCAGGCTCCTGTCTGGCCATGGGATCTGCCTGCTGCTGCCTTTTGCTGCAGGATTTGGGGGTGCAGGCATCGCCTCTGTGCTTCTGGATGCCCTCTGAGCTGGCATGTAGGGCATAAAAATTAAGGGGAACTCCTGGGCTGTCAGGCAGCCCCAGTGCCCTCAGGTGCAAGCAATGCCAGTCCCAGAGCAGCAGCAGCAGCCTGAGGCTTAGGGATGAGAGAATAAAAAAGGCAGCTTGTGCAAATGAAGCCCTAGAGCCAGCCAGGGAGCTTGTGCCCCAGAGCAGGGCAGCTGGCGGGTGTGAAGAGCAGCACCTGTGTTTGTTCAGCTGGAGCCTAAAAAAGTGAGGGATGCCAGTGTCTTTCTAGGACTAGCACAGGGAGAAGCTTTCCCCTGTGCTCTGGGGGTGGACTGGCGTGGCTTTGCCAAACTGAGGTCAGACACAAGCACTTGGAAGGCTGGAAGAGAACCAGAGGCAGCAGGGAAATCTGTCTGGAAGGGCTGCATGTCCCAGGGCATAGGAGTGCATGACAGATGGGTGTTGGGAGCACCCCTGGAGCTGTGCACATCCTGCCTGAGAGTGGTTCTGGTTCAGCTGCAGTGTCCCATCCTTCCAGGTACCATTTTCCACCCAGCTGTCTCCTGGAGCAGCATCAGCCCAGGCAGTGTGATCTGCTCCTCCGGCTCAGGCTGCCCCAGTTTCCCTCCAGGCACCCATTGCAGGGTGGCTCCTCTGAAGGAAGGCTCCTGGGGCCCTCCCTCCCCAGCTTTTTCGCCCAGCTGGGCTTTCTTCTCAGCACACGTGCAGGAGGGGAGTGTTGGCAGTTCACTGTTAATCCTGTGCTGTCAGCAGCAGCTCTGTGGCTCAGCGGGGCTTTTGGCAAAGTGTTGGGTCCAGATCAGAAAGCTGCAGGTGATGCCAAGTGTCCCACGTGGCCCCACGAATGTGCCCAGCCCATGTCTCTCTTCCTCTGGCTGTGAAATCCCAACCAAGCCCGCTCTGTGCACATGGTAAAGGTGGTTGTGCCTTCTAGCTCAATCCCACAGGATGCGGGCACAGAGAACCAAAAGGTTTCCAAGACTCATGTGCTGGGTATCTGATAGGAATAACCAGAGGAGAGGGAGGGAGATAACCAACTCTGGCTCTGAATGGGAACAGCTCGGATAGGCTGCTCCCTTCGAGGAGGGATGAAGAGCCCATCTGTGCTGGAGGCGGAGGAAAAGGTTGTAAACCTTTTCCATGGGAAAACAACCCAAACATTCACCCTCCCTTACTATTTCCAGGGCTGTGTTTCTTCTCAAAGCCAGCATTTTCAGTCCTCTTGCACAACATGATGTTTTGTTCCATCCATTCCTTCTGTGCCAGCAGGTCCTGCTCAGCAGTAGAAACAAGGATTTCTCTGGAAATGGTCACTTCACGCAGACAGCCAAAAGTTACTGGAAAGAAAAGCTTTGTATTGTTTGGAGAGCGGTGGGAAAAACGGGCTGTTGAGTGCAAGCAGCCTGATGCCTGGAGGATCTCCCCTTCCCTGGAGTGGCCCAGAGATGGGGATCAGCCACCACGGGCAAAAGTTAACAACACAAAACAAAATCCAGAGTTCTGCTGGAGTTTGGAAACGGGGATTTAAAGGCATTGCAGGGCAATCCTAAAGCGGTGCTGCTATCGCTGTGCCGGCCTGTCTCATTTGGCTTTCTTGGCTGCGTGCATGCCTCGCTAATGACGATTACTTTAGTGCTTGTAATTTTGTACCCTGGGAGTTTGGAAAGAGCCTGGTTCCAGAGCGCTTCATTTCCCAGTCCTTCTGCTTCCTTGCCTCCGGTTTCCAAGGCTCAGCTGCCTTGGAAAGTGGCACCGCAGCCCGTGCAGGCTCAAACCCCCGTGCCGAGAGCCCTTCCAGGGGTTAAACCGAGCTGCAGCTCCCAGTTACAGAGAGAGAGAGAGGAGAGAGCTCCTCTGCTTGTCCCGGCACCACCCCGCTGCCTGCGCCTGCAACGCTCTCCCGCTCTGAGGAAGGGAAGAACAGCTGGAAAGAAAAAAAATACAGCTAGGAGATTTGGACCTTGTTTGAGTAAAGGTGCTTGTAACACACATTTTAACACAAGTGTGGAACATGTGTGTTTGTATTTCACCCTTTCCCGAGCACGCTCTAGATGCCCAGACGAGCACTAACGCGCGGCCAGGCCTGGCTGCTGCAGCCTCCGTCTGGGGAGCCCAGCAGCGCACTCCACAACTTTCCAAAGGGAGAGGAACACGGTGATCGCAGGCATCGACCCCCACGTCCAGCTCGTGTTCTAGCGGAAGAGAAGGCCGGCTGCCGCCGCGGGGGCACCGGCTGGCCCGGCTCCCTCCCGCCCTCCGCCGCCGGGAGAGGCCTTTCCCTCACACCCCCCTCCCTCCCGCCGTGGGCGGTGCGGCCGTGACGATCGGCACCGCGGGGCCAATCCGCCCCGGGGGGAGTTCCCCCTCCATTCAGGGCTGCTCGCCTGCGCGTTGAGGGTAGGTAACAGCTGCTTCCCCCACACGCACTTTCCCAGTTTCGCCCCCCTTCACGGGAATCGCTTCCCAAGGGCCGGGCGGGCGGCCGGGCGGGAACCTGAGGGAAAAGCCGGGGGGGGTAGGAGGGGAGGGAAGCGCGCGCGCGCTCCGGATCCCGCCGGCGGGAAGCGCGCGACGGGCGGGGGGGGAGGCGAGTGACTGAGTGTGTGTGTTCGGGGGGGGAGGGAGGGGGCCATTGCCGCGGAGGCCACGCCCCCTTCCTGGCACGCCATTGGCTGCGGCTGCTGAAGGCGCCGCCCCCCGCGGCGCGCACCGCCCACGGCCCCCCCTCCTCCTCCTCCTCGGTGCGTGCGTGCGTGAGTGTGAGCGTGTGCGAGTGTGCGGGGCGTGTGCGGGAGCGAGTGTGTGTGTGCGCCCTGTGCCCCCCGCCCGCACGTGTAACCGACCCGCCCCACGTGGGGCGCCGCCATCCCGGAAGTGAAGGGGTCGGGGACAAAAGGCAGCGCCGCGCCGCCCCCGGGCCCGGGCCCCGCCGCCGAGCCCCCCCCTCCCCTCCTGCCGCCGAACCGGTTGGCACCGGGGCCCGGGACCGGGGGGAGAACGACGGGGGGAGCCGCTGGCGCGGGCCGCGGCCGCGATGTAAACATTCCACAAAAGGGCTCCCCAGAGAGGGGGGCGTGGTCTCGCCGGTGGCGGGCGGGGCCAATTCGCCGCGTGGGTGGGCTTCTCGCCGTGACGGCGGCGCGGCCCCGCTCGCCAATTGGCTGGAGTTTTGGTATCGCAGCCAATAGAGCGGCGGGGGAGGCGGGACGGGGGCGGGGCGCGCTGCTTATACGGACATTTTTCTTCGGCGGTCGCTCCCCCCCCTCCTCTCCTCCCTCCCTTCCTCTCCACATCCCCTTCCTGGGGGCCGTGGCCAATAGAGGTGGGCTTGGTGGGCGGGGCCAGCGCTCCCATTGGTCGAGACGGTGACGGGCGCGCGTCTCAGCCAACGGGCGCTCGGGGCTCCCCCCCTGCGCGAGGAGGGGCGGGATTTCCCGGGGAACAGAGAAGCGGGCAGCGCTCCGCCGCGGCGGCCGACAGACGGTTACTCCATCTTACCCCCCCCGCCGAGCCCCCCGCCCCCGCCGGGGCACCGTCTCCCCCCCCCCCCCCCCCCCCCC
>JAWWMS010000024.1:20550541-20564289 GCA_035048045.1 Chlorospingus semifuscus
GCCCGCATTGCACGGCCCCGGTACCGGCCGCACCGCGCGCCGCGGCTCCCGCCCGCCCGGGGGGCGTTCCGAGAGGCGGGGGGGCGGCGCGGAGCTCCCCGGTGCCGGTGCTCGCCCAACTTGCCGGCGGAGTTGCCATGAAGGCGCTGTGCCGGTGCCGGTCCCCGCGGCTCGGGCTGGCCGGGGTTCCCCCGTGGCTCTCGCTGCTCTCCCGCTCCGCAGCGCGGCTCTCCGGAAGGACCTGTTGGAGCGGCACCGGCGCGGAAACGCGAGAGCTCCCCGTGCACACGTTAATGTATCTGCGATTTTAATAGCGAGCCGGAGCCCTCTGCGCGTCCTCCCGTGCTCTGAACTTGGCACATGCTTACATTGGTATTTCATCAATTTTTTAAAATTCTTTAGGCTGTTGTACATCCCTACGAACTACTTTAGGGTTGGGTTTTTTTGATAGTAGGAGGCTGGTGGAGTTCAGGTAGCCTTAAAAGTATCACTGTGCTTTATGCCTGCTTAACTAAATCCTGGTTTTTCTGCCTCTTCCTGGCCTGGGTTCAGACCCATTCTGAATTTTTACAGTCATTTGTGTGAATAGCACACATGCTCAGATACAAGTTGCATCCCTGAAGAAACTTATTTATTTGGACCACTGAAATGGGGCAAAATAAGTTGTATCAGCTCTGTTTTAAACTCATTATCAAAGGCAGCTCCAGCTGTCTGATTTTCAGTCTCCCACGCTGTCCAGAGGAACCTAAACCTGGTCTGTGTGTTAAAGTGTAGCTTAAGGCTGACATAACACCTCATGTTTCTTTTAACTTGCCGCTTTTAGTTGTGCTAAAAAGTGCAGGCTCAGTAAACAAGTGGGAAATGCCCAACTTAATTCAGTACAGCTGTATCTGTACTGGCCATTTTCCACTCCTAACTTGTAATTATTGTAAAAAATACACTTTCAGAAAAGTAAGCATTACTATATGGGATCAACTGTATAGTGCAGTATTTTAAATTAAAATGGCATTTTATTTTAGTACACTAATTTTAAAGCATCTGTAAAACTTCCTTCAGCGCATGAAATGCCTTGGCAGCCTGGTGTCAGCCTGTGCTGGATCTCCAGGAGTAGAAAACCCCTTTTTAGGGTCTTTTTTTTCCCCTGCTGAGGTGAAGTTAGCAGTTTTTCACATGGGTACGCTCTTTGCAAAAGGAAATCGTGCTTTCTCCCCCCCAGATTCTCTTCTCCTCATCCCTCCCACCTTCTGCTTCTGCTGAAGACACATGGTCTCAGCATGAATTAGTCTGAGATGCTGCAACGTAGTCGTTCATCCGAAAAAACAGCACTAGTTTGCTCAAGTTTGGGGAAAGTCAGGCTGGTTTTGTGAGCAGTGTGGGGAAGGGGATGCTCTCCCCCTGGCCCCAGCCTGGCTTGCTGGGGGAGCCCTCTGCTCAGGCTCCTGGCACGTGTGGGGCTGGGAGCATCGTGTTGGAATTGGCAGGCGGATCATTTACGTTTCCAGGATTTATGAATCGTTTTCTGTCCAGATTGCTGTTCTGGACTTCTCCAGCGCTGGAAAGCTTTTATGGCTGTTGGAGCTGGAGCAGAAAAGATCCCCATAATAGCTGTCACTTCAGCCTGGGCTGTGCTTTGGAGACCAGGCTACTTTTTTTCCAAGCCTGCTGGGGTCTTGTCTTTTTTCATTTGGTTAAATAAAAGGATTCTGATCATTCCCTCTGTGCATGGGGTAGGTGCAGTTAGGAAACAGGGCAGAACAATGCTCTGAGCTCTGTTGAGCATGTTTTGGATCGTGTCTCTGGTGGGGTTTGGCACCTGGGCCACTTTTTGGCAAAGCAGGGATCAGTGCCTCACCAACTTGTTCCCCATCTGGACGAGTGGGGTTTGTTTGTGTCCCATCTGCCTCTTGGTGAGTGCTGGCACGATGTCACCCTGCAGAAAACTCTCCCAAAGCTTCAGGTCATGCTTTTCCAGCACCTTTTTCTAAGGATGCTTCTCATTTCATTGTGGAATGATGCTCTGATCCCAGATGTGCCTTTCTGTACTGTGGCCAAGGGGTTATCCCCGTGCTGCAGGGCTGTGTGGCACCGTGAAAACAAAGTGTAGCAGTGACTGCTGAACAAGCTGGGTCATGTTCTGGAAGTCGTGTGGCTGGGTTAGCAGCACTGCTGGAACCTGAGCTGGCTCCTTTCAGCAGGCACTGCTGTGCACTCCTCCATAATCCCGTGTGGGATGTGTCCTGCAGGACATCCGCGACTGTTCCGGGAGCAGAGCTGACACGCTTGCTGCTCCCCACTTTTGAGTCTTCTCTCCCTCAAAGAAAACCTTTCAAAAAGCCCTCACATGTGTTAAACAAACCCTCTGCAGCTGTGCAGTTTCCCTGCAGTTTCTCAGAGGGATCTAAATCCTCTCCAGTGGGTTTTTACAGCTTGTTGGTGGAGGTGGTGTTTATCCACAGGTGTGCTGCGTTTCCAACAGGTGTTGAGGCACTGCACCTTCCCAATTTACTTTCTTCCTAGTCTCTATTTGGGTATTTCTTTTAACTTCACCAGCTGATCTCCAGTGCCTGAAGACCGTGCTTATCTGATGGGGAAACCTGCATTAGAAATAATGGAGATTTTTGGGATATTTTGTGGTAAAATGCTGGGGAGCAGAGCTGCCACCAGTGAGGTGGTTTTGTGATGGAAGAGGAGAGCACCTGGGCTCTGGTGCCTGTCTTGCTCCCATGGAACAGTGAGCAGGCAGGAGGAGAACCCTGCAGTGCTCCTCCAGCTGAATCCAGCCTTGTCCCCTCTTTGTTCCTTCTCCTCCTGTGTCAGTACTGCCACTCCTCTGCTATCCTCAGCAGAGGGAAAGGGATGTGCTCCACTTGCCCTTATCTGTCCCACCAGCTCATGTGGGGCAGATGGATGGGGAAACCCTCTGAGGAAGCTGGTGAGGTAAAATTCCATTATTTTAGAATTGTTACTGAGATGCAACATAGCTTTTCTAAATTTTTCCTTTGCTTTACCAGCTGAAGATCCTGTGTGTGTGTCTGCCTGATGCATCCTACCTGTGGCACAGAGCTGGGAGGTGGCACAGGTGGGAAGATCCAGAGGTGTGTTCCCTTTTCCTGCAAAAAAAACCCTCAAAAAGCCTAAAAACTAAAAACCTCAGGGGAAAAAAAAACCCAGTAGTTCTCATCCTCCCCTAGACAGAATGAAGTGTGCTCCTTTTAAGGAGTTAAAAGGGAGTTTGGGTAGAAATGCTGCTGGGGAATTCAATTCTTGACTTGGTCTGCTCAGGTGGAGCTAAGATCTCCTGCATGCATCCCGTTGATGCTTTTAACAAAGGAAAGTACCTGAATTTTGTGACTTACTTTCAGTCCCTGCTGTATTTTGAGGGCTTTTCAACCCTCAAATTAAGGTTACAGATGTTGCAGCTTGAATTGGGGCTCTCTCAATCTGCACTTCAAAGTCCATGAGGGGATGCCAGAGATGTGTGCTGCTTTTCTGAGATGATGCATAAGCATAGTATTGTTTGTAATGTGGAGGGAAAACTCCTGGTACAAGTCTTTGATGTTGTGTGCTTATTCTCAAAATACCTTCCCCTTAGCTGGGCTTTGCCATCATTAAGGAAAAATCAGTTGTTACTGAGGGTGGAAGTGGGTGGAATTGCCCCTTTGAGCAGCATGCTTTGGCTAAATCAGTTCAAAATGACATGTCTGGTCCTGGGTTTCATCTCATTGTTCCTTCCTCAGCTTTTTTTTGGTGGGCTGTAGGAGGGGAGGGACTTTCTGCAGGACACATCTCCAGCTTTGAACAGAGGAGATTGGTGGGAGATGCCAGGTGAAGATCAGCAGCACTTCAGTGAGGAAATGAATGCACTTTGGGACCATCCAGCACCATATCTCCTCCTGCAGGATGCAGACCAGTCACTGGTGTGGGGCTGGTCTGCTTTCCCCTCTCTCTCTAGTTTGGGTGGTGATGGATGCAGAGTTACCATCACCAGTCTCTGTCTGGGTACAGCAGAGCTTTGACACCATCTCTCTGCTAGGATTTTATTAAATCAATTAGCAATCTTCATTAAGGGCTGGTTTGCTGTGAGACACTCTTATTCAGTGGGTTGCAGAACCTTGGTGGGAGTTAGTGTGGTATTATCTGGGAAAATTGCTGCTATTGACTATTACCTATATATTGACTATATATATATATATATATCTATATACACACACCCTTAGATAATACAGAATTTCACAGCTGAAGCAGCTCCAGTGCTTGGATAAAGCTCCAAGCTCAGTAGGTGATGGTGAGGGGAATTCAGAAGGAAGATGAACATACATGAGCTTTAGTTTTTGCTTTACAGAAGTTTCAATTAACTTACAATTCAATTACAGAAGTTTCAACCGTACAGCAAACTAGATTTTTGGAAAATTGTACACTTGGCCTGCAAGAATTGGGAGCTTCAAAAACTGATGTTCACGCTGCTGGTGTGTGTGTGGTGACGTATCCTTGGTGCTGTCATGATTCCTGTGGCCTCACAGGCCAAGAATTGTGGTGTCTTCACAGGGAAAAGTCTTCTCAGACAGCCTGAGGTGGCATTTTAATCCTCATAAGGGCACGTGAGCCTTGCAGCCATCTCCTGCCCTCAGACAGCCTCTGCTGCAGGGGCTGGTGAGTGCATCTGGAGGGGTGAGTGTGGAGTGATGCTCTAGGAAATGAGTCCCAGGGGTGGGACACTGAGCAGCCACCACACCACGTGGATCTGCACACAATATTGGAAGGATGAGGGCAGAACCAGCCTGGGGGGTCAGAGGTGAGTGGCAGGGCTGGCTGAGGGAGCAGGGTTCAGAGCAGGAGGGTATCCAAGTAGGTGAGTAGGTTGTAAATAGCTGCCACCAAGGCTTTGCCCAGACTTTAGTCATGCACTCAGCCATTGTCATGCAAAATCCTGGCCAGCTCTGCTGTGGGTGGATGGGATGAGGCCAGATTTACTCAGTTTAGTCCCAGCCTTATTAGCATAAAACTCTGGTTTTGCAAAGCAAAATGTGGCCTGTGCCTGAGAGAAGTAGCTCCATGTTAACCTTCCTGGCTCATCATTTATCAGCAGAGACTGGTTGAAAAGACAACCACTACAGCACCATTAGAGAAGTGAGCTCCTGGAGTGTGTTCCTCTGCTTGCTGAGTGTGTGTGGGGGGGTCAGGCTTACTCAGGGTTTGTAACTTGCAATTAAGATGCAGTTGATGAGCTTTTCCCCTTTACTTTGAGCAAGGAGTCCTCCTCTGCTTCCTGTCTGTGACCTGCCAGGTGATTTGGGGACCTCTTGAGAGGTTAAACTTGGAGAGTAACTTCAGAAATAAATTAAGTCATCTTCCTTGTTGTCCTGCCCTCTCTAAGTGAAAGGAGGGGCTGATAGGGAAAGTTTATATTGGATATGGGGAAGAATTTTTTTCCTGTTGAGGGTGGGGAGGCCCTGACACAGGGTGCCCAGAGCAACTGTGGCTGCCCCATCCCTGGAAGTGTCCAAGGCCAGGTTGGACAGGGCTTGGAGCACCCTGGGATAGTGGAAGGTGTCCCTGCCCGTGAAATAATCTCTAAGGTCCCTTCCAAAACAAATTTTTCCATATCTTTTCTATGTTTTGTGTCATGGAGAAGAAAATTTCCACCTTTGTCCTGCTGATTCCTGTTTCCATATTTGATGTGAGATATCAGTTAATGATCTTTGGGTTATTTGATTAATGTCAGATTTAGACTGTGCAGAGCTGTCCTGACTTGGTAGATGGGGATTGGCTCAGTTGGCTGTTACCATTGTTCTGGGGAATGTTGTTCCCTCTCATTTATCCATGTGCTTGCCTTAGCAATGAGTGTGTCTTAACTGCACTGAACTGAAAAGGCCTTGCTTTGGAGAGATCCTGAAGCAGAAGAGGGTGGTTTCTCTGTTTTCTGTCCTTCCAGCATCTTAACAGGCTGCCTGTGCTTTTGATAAACAGCAGATAATGTCTCAAGGATGGCAGTAACTATCAGTGGACAGAAAACAGCACTGGGATTTGCTTGCAGTGAAGAGTACTGGGGTGACTGGTTCAATCCAACAGAGCCAGGAATTCATGGCTCCTTTTGGAGTGGGACAGTGGCAGAATGACCTGTTGGGTTTGAAGTGAAATCAAGTTGCAGAAAAGCAACTTGAGGTTGGGCAGGAACATGAAAAAAAATGCAGGGGAGTAAGTGAGGGAGCTGCTGACCTGTGCTCCCTGGCAGGCAGGCAGCAATCCAGCTTCTGAGTGGGGCAGGACCACAGGTGTGGCATGTGGTACCCAAAATACTCCTAGTATAGTAAACCCATGTCTTTCCCTAAAGTTACACATGAAATGTGTTTAATACACACGTATTAAATGCTTTGGGGCTTTGTAAGCAGCTTCAAACTCTGATTCTGCATCCTGCTTTTTTCCCATGTTTTAAAGCATCTCTCACAGCTCTCATCCTACCTGGACTGTCCAAGAGGGTTTTTTTTCTGTTGTCAGTACAAACAGTGTGTAGGTAACACATCCTTCCTTCCCCATTCTGTTGTGTTCAGACACTGCGTTCACAAGCTCTGCATCACTCAGGTTCTGTGTTTTAGCAACATCCTTTAGGTGAGACTGAAGAAATCCTTAACTTTCAAGTTCCTACAACAATAAGGCTGTACTTTTTGTGCTGGGATATAGTTGCATGTTTTATGCTGAAAGCTAAATCTTGAATTCCTCTTTCCCTTTACAAGACACCAGCACCAGAACAGACAGAAACTCGCCGTGCTTGCTCGCAGTGATCTCTGCAGGACAGGAATGCTGGATCACTTTCCCTGTGTGCTTTCCCCAGGTTTTGAGGTGCTTCCCGAGCATGAGTTCAGCATGAAGCGGCGATTGGATGAGCAGGAGTCTCCCGTGTATGCGTCGCAGCAGAGACGTATCACCAGCAGCACCGAGGCTTTCCCGCACCAGCACCGCGTGCTCGCCCCGGCCCCGCCGGTCTATGAGGCCGTGTCCGACACCATGCAGTCAGCCACGGGCATCCAGTACTCTGTAACTCCCAGCTACCAGGTGTGTCTGCTCAGCCTTTAGCTCCATGGACAGCCAGCACTGTGTTGTAGCACCACAGAGTTCCATATTTAACACAAAGTTCTGGTTTTGTAATTGGGATTTCCTTTAAAAAATGGAAAATGTACACCTCGTTGTCAGTGCTTGCTTTGTTGGCTTCATTCACCAACCAATATGGTGTGACTTGGCTTTCTTGAGCATGATTCTTCTACATGATTCTTCTAATGATTCTCTCAGACCATGGTCTCTGAATCAGTCAGGTTTGTGGAGGGTTTTTCCTCCATTTTTCTGTTTTTCATCAAGAAAAGGTTTGCTGTTGTAAAAGACGTATGGTATCTTGGGTGATCTTAAGCTTAACAGACTAGATCAGCATTTAGATTGAAGACTTTCAGGAAAATTGAAATGTTTCGTAAAACATTACCCCAGAGTCATTAGGTGGCACTCTTCCCTCTCTTGCCTCCTTTACAAGGAGCTGGCAGTTGGGAACAGGGAAAAAAAGAATCTTTTTAAGAGTACACTGGAGATGGCCTTTCCCTGCTCTTTCACTGACAGCTATTTGTGGCATATTTGTCTCTGCCACATTTCTGGCATGTTCAATCTTCCACACTTGTGTTGCTGGTGAGCTGCTCTCCCTGTCTAGTGTCTGATTTTACACACAGCTTCATCCTTGCTTCTGCAGAAAGGATATTCACACTGATAGTGGCAGCCACAGAGCTGAAGAGCTGCAGAGGCAGACCCTTTGTAAGAGGGTGTGTTGATACTGGCAGTCCTTCCTAAAAAGAACTTAGATGGACCAGGAAGCAAACCTTATTTTATTCATGAGGTTTAAATTAAATATGTCCCATCTAAAAGAGACTTGAATGGAAAACTGGGTTTGTGAAAATGATTTTCCAAATTGAAACTTTCCTGGTTTATGGTATGAAGAAGTCCTGAAAGTGCATGCTATCTGTTCTTTCCCTGGTTTTCTAGGGGAAATACCAAGCTGGGTTTTCCCCTGAACCTGCTGATGCCAGAGAACCACAATTTGACTTTTAGTACCCAAACTGAATTATCAAGAATGTCGATTCATTCATTCAGATTATTACTTGTGATATATCGGGAAAGGAGAGAACCTTGGCTCTTGCCAGATGAAAAATTCCATTTTACCCTCCTTTTCCAGGTCTTTATGTCAGGGGACGTACAGGACAGGCAGTGAGTGTGCAGGCCGGGGACAACCTGTGTTTGGCACGTGTCTGCGGGGAGGGTGGGATGAGAGTTGTCTGGAGTTGGTCGAGCAAAGCTGTTAGCAGTCATGGTTAAAGCTCAAACCAGCTGCCTTCTGCTTCCTTGACTGTCCTGCAGTGTCTGGGGAGCTGGGAGGCCGTGCCTGATGTGCTGTTTGCCTTGGCAGGTGTCGGCCGTGCCGCAGAGCTCGGGCAGCCACGGGCCGGCCATCGCCGCCGTGCACAGCGGCCACCACCACCCCGCGCCCGTGCAGCCCCACGGCAGCCAGGTGGTGCAGAGCCACACACACCCCACGCCCCCAGCCGTGCCTGTGCAGGGCCAGCAGCAGTTCCAGAGGCTCAAGGTAACATCAGCAGCTGCCTGATGTCAGCCATCCTCTCCCAAAATTCCTTCTGTGGTCAGGTCTCTTTTTCTGGCCATTTTTAACCTCCTTTCCTTTCCTTTCCCCCCTTTCCTTTCCCCCCTATGTTTGGGAGTCTATTGAACACAGAAATGGACTTCTCTTTCTGCTGAAGCCCTGTTGTTTCACATAACCGTCATAAAAAGAAATTGGACTGGCCAGGAAAAGATTTGTGGCAGGGAGGGAAAGGAGGAATGTATTGCTTCAGAGTGTTTGGATGAATGGGTTAAATTACCAAAACATTTGGTGCTTTTCTGAACACATGGCATATGTGGGTGGTTGTGTGGGAGTAATTTGGGAGTGAGGAAGGCTCTATTCTCAGATTATGTGCTGTAAAACCCTTAAACAAAGAGAAAAGTCCACCAAAAATAACCCCTTTAAGTTGCTACATTTGGAGAAGGCACATAGATACAAATTGATGCTTGTTTCAGCTTCTTCCAAATACGGTGTGAGTCTTTTCCAGTTTTGGTGGAAACCACTGCCCTTTCCTTTTGCTGAATGTGGGAAACTTCATTTCTACAAACCTCTGAAAACCAGTTTCAAAAAGAGCACTTCTTCCTCACAGTGAAATCCATGGAAAGTCCTTTGCTGGTGCAAGGTTGAGGCTATACATGAGTCTTTCTTCCAATGCTGTTGTTTAATTTCAGACCAAAGAGGTGTCCTGTGTGCAGCTCTTGCAGCTGCTGAGTGCTTGGCCAGGCTGCTGGAGGCTCAGGGACCCAGAGCTCTCACTTTGGGCCATGGCTGTTCTTCCTGCACCTCTGAAAATTGGCTGTTGGTACACAAATCGTGAACCTCTTACTGTTTGAGGTGTAAAACAATTTGCCACCCACGGTTGCCATTTTCAAAGCCCTTCTATGTTGAACTGAAATGTCTGGCTTTTTGAGAGAAGTGCAAGCGTGTACCTGGCAGACATCTACTACACTGAATATGTCATTTCCACTTTCTGCTTATTCTTAGACTTCCATAATAATTTCCACATATGAATGCAGGAAAAATACTCAGTCTAGTTCTGTTTATCCTAGCAGTCACTTCAGTGATGGTAGATTTGGAGCATGTTGGGTTTTGGGGTTTTTTTTCATTCTGAGTAATTCTGCTGATCTGTGTTGGTTTTTTTTTCCTTTTTGTCTTTTTTTTTGGTACAGTTTTGTGGGCCAGGAGTGGGGAGTGAGTACTTATTCAAACAGTGCTGGTAGTACACAAACCAGGCTCATGAGCTTTTTGCTCCTTAATTCCCTGCCCAGGCTCAGGGCTAACAGCTGTGTTTTCAAATGCTGAGTGTTTTACAGAACAATGGGAGGTGAAATCAAATCTTCTCTGCTAATATGGCCTGTCTGGTCTGTCTCCAGGTGGAGGATGCATTGTCTTACCTTGACCAGGTGAAGCTACAGTTTGGTAGTCAGCCACAGGTCTACAATGACTTCTTGGATATTATGAAGGAATTTAAATCTCAAAGGTAACAAGCTGCATTTGCTTCTTCCTTCCAGAGTGTGTGTGGACATGGGAGCACAGGGCAGGAGCTGAATTCTGTCCTTTGTATACAGAATACCACACCTGGACAATGATGTAAAAGCAGTTGTGTACTTTATTTTCTGAAAATGAAATGCATCCCTTCATTTATACTAAATCTCTGCCTAGAGTGGGAGTCCAGAAGTTCAGCCTTGACAGCTGATTCATGTGGTTGTCTGCCCATTAATAATGGTCAGACTTGGGACTGGATCTCATGGATATAAAGCCCTGTCTGGGCTGATAAAATAATGCTAATGTCACTCTTGAGTTCAGCAGTCTGTTTGTAGGACTCAGTTTTGCATTGTTTCATATGTTAGAGGTGATAAGGGGGAAGAAAGTCTACTGGAAGATTGCTGTGTGGAGAATCTTGTGCCACTGCAAGGTGCCAGGGGATGGTGACATTGTGGTCTTATTCCTTCCCCAGCATCGACACTCCGGGCGTGATCAGCCGTGTGTCGCAGCTCTTCAAGGGCCACCCTGACCTCATCATGGGCTTCAACACCTTCCTGCCACCTGGCTACAAGATTGAGGTGCAGACCAATGACATGGTGAACGTGACCACCCCGGGGCAGGTTCACCAGATCCCCACGCACGGGCTGCAGCCCCAGCCGCAGCCGCAGCCGCCGCATCCGTCGCAGCCTTCGGCGCAGTCGACCCCGACACCAGCACAGCCGGCCCCACAGCCCACACCTGCCAAAATCAGCAAGGTGAGGGGCTCTGGGTGACCTGCACTGAGAGCACAGAGACCCTGCTGCCTCCAGCTGAAGCTGGTGTGCAGCTAGAGGGTGAAAAATTAACTCCCACGCTGCTTTCCCACAGTATTTGTGAACCTTCATGTGTTCCCCTTCTGCTGCTGGAGTAGTTTCTCGTTTTCAAACTTGAAGATGCAGTCGTAGTTAATTTGACAGCAATTCAAATAAGCTTTCCAAAACATTAAAGGTTTGGAAAAGCCTTGTTGCTGGCAGTGGGGAACTGAAAGACAGTCAGAGCATCTGGTAAATGGCACACACATTATTCAAGAAGTGATCCAGCAACCTAGGGAAAAGGTTCCTAGTTAAAGCACTGGGCACACACTATCTGCCTGCTTTTGTGTACATTGTCTTAGACCTAAAGTTCCAAGAAATTACCCATAAAACAGAGGTTGTGATAAAGATGTTATCTTTGCTGTGAAAGTGTGTGGGTCATTTCAAATGCTTGAGGCAATTAAGCCTTTAGGAAACCTTCATTTGTTATTTGGTGGCCTCTGCATTGCTTAAAGTCTTGTTTTCAGATTGAATGGTTTTTGTAGAAGGATCTGGTTCAGCTGTCAGCTGGAAGGGTTCAGGAGTTATTGGCAACATCTAAAGTGCAAGAGTTTAGCAGAATTACCATGGTGTTGCATGTAGGTATTGGTTGTGTGTGCCCAAAACAGAGACCTTTGAGTAACAAAGGAAATTTGACTCTGGTTTAGATATAATCCAGATTCTACTGTCCAAAAAATGTATTTTATGTGAAACAGAACAGGATAATAGACATTCAAGGAGATTACTCCAGATGAAATTTTGTGTATTTTAGCCTCAAAGTGCAAAAATATTTCAGAGCCTTAGGGAGGGGATCTCCAAAGTTTCAAGGGTTAATCCCTAAACTGTTAGATAACAATTGCCTGGAAAAGCTAAAGGAAAAGGTAACATGCAGTTAAAAAGCAGCAGGACTTAAAATGTGGCAGTTAGCTGATCTCTGGGCAAACATTGTTGGGACATGCAACTTCCTGCTCAGAAATGGCAAACAAAAAACATGCTGAAAGATTTGGTAAAAGATTTGCCAAGCTGGACACTGCAGATCATTCCAGAATGAACTTGCCTGTGCTAGATTTCAGGGATTTTTTCTGAAGAGGTACATGCTCTCAGTAAAGATGTAGCAGTCTCCTTCTTAACACCATGGGATAAGGGGTTTTCTCCCTATCACACCTGCCAAGTGTTGAACTATCCTTGCTGAAGCTTTAAAATGCGCCTGAGGGACAGGCTAGACAGTGAGGTAAGATGTCCCTACCAGGCAGGTAAAGGCAGGACAGGATATTGCAACAGGATATTTATGCCCATCCTAAGACAGTTATTTAAATTCTCAGTCCTGAAAACTCTGTTTAATATGAGTTTTGAAATGTAAAACGTGAGGGGAATGAGTACTTCCATTTCCATTTAAAATGCCACCACAAAACTAAATTTTCACCTGACTGTTCAATGTCCATTGAGAGTATTCAAAATAATTACTCACTGCCTGCTTTTTGTCTGAAGAAACTCATGTTTTCCTTTGCTATTGCCTCCATTCATCCCACAATTGTTGACTAGTGCCAAAGTGACTCGCTATGTGGGAGCCAGCCATATCTATGCATTTTGTCTCTGTTAAGTTTTTGTGGTAGTTTGTGTGTCTCTTGTCAGGTTTCAGTCCAAAGCAATTAGCAAGGAAAATCATCTTAATACCAATGGCTTGAATGGCCCAGGTATTTTGTCTTGGTGATACGGTTTAGTCTTTGCTGGCCCAGTAAATATTTATCTATTTTTATTTATTTATTTATTTATTTATCCCTAAGTGGATTAAAATTGCCTTTATCCTGACCGTGAGGGGGATCTGCTGCTTCCTAACAGAGCCTGTGTTCCCCTCAGCCATCGCAGCTGCAGTTTAGTCTCTGCTAGCCCACTAAATATTTATCTATTTTTATTTATTTATTTATTTATCCCTAAGTGGGTTAAAGTTGCTTTATCCTGACCATGATGGGGGGTCTGCTGCTTCCTAACAGAGCCTGTGTTCCCCTCAGCCATCGCAGCTGCAGGCTCACACTCCTGCCAGCCAGCAGACGCCCCCGATCCCGCCGTACGCGTCGCCGCGCTCGCCGCCGGTGCAGCCGCACACGCCCGTGACAATCTCCCTGGGCACCACACCATCCCTGCAGAACAATCAGCCCGTGGAGTTCAACCATGCCATCAACTACGTCAACAAGATCAAAAACCGCTTCCAGGGACAGCCAGACATCTACAAAGCTTTCCTGGAGATTCTCCATACATATCAGGTGAGTGTTGGAAATGTGAGTTTGTGTCTGTGTATGGTTCTTTCTCTTGCTTTGCTTTGAGGGCTCTCCAAAACCTGCATTTGGGTCTTCTGCTGTACTAGCAGTGGCCAGCAGGTAATCATGGACTGGTTTGGATTGGAAGGGGCCTTAAAGATCATCTAGTCCAACCCTTTGCCATGAGCAGGGGCACCTTCTGCTAGGTCAGGTTGCTCCAAGCCCTGTCCAGCCTGGTCTTGAACTCTGCTTGAGCTAAGCAGAAGTCTGGCAAGTTCAGAAGATTACATAGCAGGATGAAGTAATAGATCTCAATCCATCATCTTTATTTGGAAGTCTCTGCAATGCTTGTTTAAAAACTGGGTTTGGCTTTTTTCTACAAGCACGTGTCAGGATGAGGCAATGTGGCTGTAGCTCTATGTTAAAAGCAAAAAAAACCACTTCCTTGGTCAATGTCTTACTGTTCCAGGGCCAGTTGGGCATTTAGGATGTATTTATAGTGTATCTATAAGTATAGATATTTAGAATATA
>JAWWMS010000024.1:20593586-20642381 GCA_035048045.1 Chlorospingus semifuscus
CTCTTCCGATCTCTGGGTGACACCGGGTGCTGCTAAGGCACTGGTCTCACTAACCTCACCTTGCCTTAGGCTGAGAGCACCCAAGTCCCCTGATGCCACGGCAGACATTGGGCACCACCAGTTCACCTACGCTGTGATGCCTCACCAGGGTGAGTGACAGAGCTGTGCCCCATGGGGACAGGCAGGGTGGCGGCTGCTCCAGTGAGCCTTGGGGTGAGCATGCCTCTGGCTGTGTGTGTACAGACACTGACCAGAGAGGTTCTTGTGCTGCAGGCTCCTTCCAGGAGGCCGGTGTGATTCAGCAAGCCTACAACTTGAATTTCCCCCTCCACGTGGTGCCAGCCAGCCGTGCCCAGTGCCCAGCCTGGAGTGCCTTCTCTGTCAGCTCACCTGCCGTCGTGCTGGAGGCTGTCAAGCAGGCAGGTGCTGGGTTACAGGAGGGCAGAGGGGCTAAGGAGCTGTTGTTGAGCAGGGTTTGCTCTTTGGTGGTCAGGCTCAGCTGGACACAGCAGCCTGTATTGGAGGGGCTGTGCCTGTCTCATCTGTCTGAACTCATCTGTCTGAACTCCCCCAAGGCTGAGGACAGGCCTGAGGCTGTGGTGGTTCGTCTCTACGAGGCCCATGGCAGCACAGTCACCGCCTGGCTCCAGACCCCCCTCCCCGTGAAGGAGGCGATGCTGTGAGTGCAGGCAGGAGGGCTGGGGGTGTGTGGGGGTGGAGATCAGTCCTTCAGCCTTGTGCTTTGTCCCCAGCTGTGACCTCCTGGAGCGTCCCCTTGTGCAGGGCCACCTGCCCCTGGAGCAGCAGGGCCTGAGGCTTTCCTTCACACCCTTCCGAGTGCTCTCCGTGCTCCTGGTCTGGAGCCACTGAACCAGACATCGCCCCTTGCTGGGGCTGCAGCCACCTGGACCAGCTCTGGGAGCTCAAATCACAGGCTGAGCTGTTCCCCATGCCAAGAGCTGTGCAAGGCAGCAGTTCCAGGGCAGGGCACTGTCCCTCTGTCCTGCACCCAAATGTTGGACAGCAGCGCTGGAACAACCCTGCTCCTCAGGGAAGGAGGACAGCTGCCCACTGCCCCACCAGGGTAGGTGGTTTTGACTGAGCTCTGAGCTCATTTAAGTGTGGACAAAGGTGCAGACAGGCTGGTGGCCCCTGCTCCTGCTGTAGAGGTTTGGGGACCAGCAGCCTCCACAGTGACTCCTGTGTCACAGCCTTCATCTTGTCCAGCAGTGTGTAAAAACACACTCCACTCCTTCCCTTCTCCCCCTGCCTGCCCCTTGCACTGCCCTTGCAGAAGAGGAAACAAAAAAAAAAAAATCAAGAGAATTACATAAAAACAAGCTCCAGCCTGTTTTCTTAACCTGTTTCCAGGTAACTGCACTGACCTGCCTCCTCCCAGGTGTTTGCTGTAGTTGCTCTTTTAGTGTCTGCCTGAGCAGGACCTCACTCCTGGCACTGGGGAGGCTGAACTGACATTTATTTTGAGGGGATGAGGTGGAGGGGAAGTCTGCTCCAGCCCCTGTGGAGAAGAGGCTGGGCACAGAGGGATTTATCCTTTGCATGAAAAGGCATGCACGGTGATTTCTACACAAAATACTTTATTTGTCAGCTAAAAACAGTGATTTGATTAGCAGCCAGAAAGGGAGGAGGGAGAGGGAAGAATCAGAGTCCAGCACAACATGTGGACCTGGCCCTTTTTCCCCTGAAATGCCTGTGGACAGCAGGAAAAGCCCCATCACCAGGCTCAGCTTCTCCCTCCCACGCTGGCAGCATGCCACAGCAGCAAATAAGTGTGAGCACAGGTAGGGAGCAGCTCCATTTCCACTAGCACTAACCCTGGTCCGTGGCCAGGCCCTGCCTGAGCTCCCCCTGGCCCCTAAAATGCCCCTCAGCAGGTGGCAGCAGGTGACACTCACACGGCAGGGGCTGCACCTGGAGAACAAAGAGGGAAATGAGGAGTCAGAGGGCAAGGGGGTATCCAGCTCTGCCCCATGGGCTCCTCAAAGGCACTGCCAGGCTCACCTGTGCCCCTGCGAGCGGATGCGCGGCGGCTTCTCCTGACACTCTGAGGCACCTCAGGCGAGGCTGGGGCAGCACTCACTGTCCTCCTCCCACGGGCACGTCCCTTCCCTGGCCTGCCAGCCTGCTCCTCCTGCTCTTCCTTCACTTCCTTCTCTTCCTTCTCCTCCTGCTCTTCCTTCACTTCCTTGTCCTCCAGCCTCGGGGGTTTCGCTGCAGCCCTGCGGCGCTGCTTCGGGGCACGGGGGGTGACCTGGGTGGGTCAGAGAGCTGGAGATGACCAAGGTGGGGAACTCCATGTGGGATCATCACCATGAACAGGGCAGGGGCAGCAGGACAGCCAGACACAGCCACAAAGCTGCTCACCTTGGGGCTCGGTGCCTCGGGCTCTGCCTTCAGCTCTGGGCTCTTCCTGCGGGGCGCCTTGCGGGGTCTCTGCCCTGCACCAGAGGATGTGGGGTGAGGAGAGGGTGAGGCAGAGCCTGCACCCCCCCAGGGACAGCCCACAGCACATGGAACAGCATCCCATTTGCAGGGCTGCTGTTCTGAGTGAGGATGAAAAACCAGCTGCACCCAGGCAGGTTTGGATGCTGGTAAGAAGCCTTGGGGACAAATGGCTTCTGTCCCCTGGTGCCAACGGCTGTCACAGGCCTGTCAGCACCCCAGAGAGAGAATGGCTTTGCTGCTGCCTGTGCCCCTGTGCTGCACAGCAAGAACAGGCTTTCCTAGGAGCCCTCCTGGAGTGGGTCCCACAGGAAGGGGAGAGGAAACTCACCTTTGGGAGCCATGGGGCCAGGCTCTCCCTGTAAGGAAGGGACAGAGCATTGGCTGCGGTGCAGTCATTCTGCAGGCAGCAGCAGCAGAATCCCTGACCCTTCTCCATCCTCCAGCCACTGCAGTGACAGGGAAACAGCCACATTTCCCTGGGAAAACAGGGGAGTTGGGCTTGCTCTGCCTGCCCTTTGCCCTGGGGACTCTGCCATCAGTCCCTGTACCTGCAAGGCCCCAAACACAGGGCCCAGGAAGGGAGAACAGGGCTGCCAGACCACCCAAACACCCCCTCTTCCCTCCATCTGCTGCAGATTGCCCATCATCCATTAGCTGGCTGCCCACCACACAGGAGGTCCTTGTCACCCCCATGCCCAGGAGCTGGATGGAGAGGGAGACCCCCAGCCACACAGAGCAATGGGAGTCTCAGCAAGCAGAAAACAGGCCAGTGTCCCCTTGGAGGAGTGGTTTGGGGGCTCCCAGGCTCCTACCTGGAACCATATGGTCCTGCCACTGCGGTCCCGCAGGGAGCTCATGCCAGGCACCAAGTAACACTGCAGCCAGTTCTTAAAGTTGGAGTAATTATCCGGGTGCTCGGGGTCCAGGAGCTGCTTCTCTGGGAGGGGAGACAGGGAAAGGAGAGAATCAGAGCAGAAGCTGTGATCACCATGTCAGAGTAGCCCCCCAAACCTCCTGATGCTGAGAATGCCAAGCCCTGCCCTCCCTGCCAGCCCCATCCCCTCACCTGCCATGATCACCTCCATGGGCACGCTGTGGCACAGCTCCTGATGCTGAGCATGCAAAGCTCCAGCCTCCCTGCCAGCCCTGTCCCCTCACCTGCCATGATCACCTCCATGGGCACGCTGTGGCACAGCTCCAGCAGATCTGGGTTCTCCTGCCTCAGCTTCACCTTCTTGCTCAGCGTCAGGGAAGGATCCTGCAGGCATGGAGAAGGGCACAGAAGTCACCTGCCAGCTACCTCTGCTTCCTCAGCTTCTCTCCTCCCATCGTCTTCCCCATCTCTTGCCCTCCAGAGGATGAGCTCTCCACACATGACAGCCCTGAGCTCACCACACAGTAGCCTTCCAACTTAGCTACAAAGCCATGAAAGAGGGCCAACACACAAAAACACCAGCAGCAGGTTGTGTAGTTTGTTTTTAGGCTTAAAATAGCCACTTCCTCTCCCCTGAGGCCACAAGATCAGCCTTGGGCTTTACTGCAGCCTTCCTCCCCTTGGAGATTTTAAGCTTGCAAGGTGTTTGTTTCCCTCTTCTCTTCCTCTCCACCCACCCCAAAAACACTTGTAGACTTCCTTAGGGCAGGAAGCTCATCAAGAAGGGCCACGGGCAACCAAACCCCTGCCTTTGGTATCTGTCTGGAAACTGCTGCTTTCTGAGCCTGTGAAAGCACCTCGTACTCCCCACCTTCTTCCTCCTCTCCTGCTCCTGCTCCTTCAGGGCCTCCAGCACGGTCCGAGCTTTTTCAAAGGGAGGGATCTTCAACCTGAGAGAGTTACATAAAGGAGGTCCTTGTCACCCCTTTTCTTCAACAAAAGAAAACAATGTAAGCAACAGTGCTAGAAGCTGCTGTTGTCCATAACAATCTATTATTTTGAGGGACACGTTTTCACGATAGGTTTCAATGTCTAGTTGGTATATTTCTTTTCAATTCCACATTTTAGGAAAAATGCATTCCCTCAACTCCCACCCACTTCCTGTACCCCTCTACGGCAGTTTCCTGCTTCTTTGCCCTGATGGCTCTTTCTAACTCTAGCTACAGTTTACTTCCTACATTCAGGAGTGGGAAACTTGGTCCTTCTCACACAACTACAGCATGGCATAGAGTTGAGGCATGTTTTAAGTAAAAGACAAGAGTGGTAAACAAATTTTCATAAGGAACAGATTGTCTAATAGAACTTACACGGTTTCTATGAATTAGACTATAAACCCCAAAACTACATAATACTAGGTCGTGGGTGCTCAACCCACCTTACCTGTACAGGATCTCAGCACGCAGGTAATTCCCAATTCCATTGAAATACTTCTGGTTTAAGAGCACCTCACAGATGGGCTTGTCAAAAGCCCTGTCCTCCAGGTTCTTCAGCACATTCTCCCTGCAAGCGAGCACGGGCCATCAAGAAGAGTCACCCGGACATGTCTGTACAGGGAAAGCGGCCAAACCCGAGCAGGGGCATTCCTGGGGGCGCTCACCTGAACGCCTGGTACTCGGACACCACGCAGGGCCCGCGCTCCGGCTGCCAGGCATCCCCCAGGCGCCAGGACCCGAAGCGCCGCGGGTCCACGAAGCAGAGGGCGCGGGGGGGGCTTTCCCGGGTCAGGAAGCGCAGGTGGGCATGGCGGGGCAGCTCGGCGGCGGGGCACAGCCGGAACGAGCCCGACATGCCGAAGCGGAGCACCAGGTCCTGCGCGGGGGGACCGGCGGCGGGGTCCAGCGCGCTCAGCGTCAGCCGCAGCTCCTTGCCCCGGGCGACGGCCGAGATGCCGTAGGCCTCGCTGCGGAAGGGCACCTCGGGGCCGCGCCCTACGGCAGAGCGCTCCACGCCGCCCGCGAACACCAGCGCTCCGCAGGCCCCGTTGATGAAGCGCTCGGCCAGGTGCAGCTCCGGGCACTCGGGCATGGTGGTGGCCGCACGGCACGGCCCGAGCCCGCCGCCACCGCCGGCGGCACGGCCCGCCCCCATTGGCTGCGCGGGGCGCGGGGAGCGCCCCCATTGGCTGCGGCGCGGGCGGTGCGCGCTCCCATTGGCCGCGGGCTGATCCCGGAGGTCGGTGCCTTGCCGGGGCGGTCCCGCCGCGGGCGGAGGTTGCACAACGCGGGGCGACACAGCGGGACACGGCTCAGCTTTGTCACCGAGACTTTATTGGAGCTGCCCCGAGGAGCCTCGGGAGCCCGGAGGGAAGGGAAACGTCCTGCTCCGCAGCCAGGAGCACCAATCTGGACTCCCAGCTCAGTGTTTCAGCCTCCCGCCATGGCTGGGCTCCTTTCCTGGCTCCTCAGAGAAGGGTGTTCATCAGCGCCTGAGCCTGCTTCAGCTCTGCAGAGAGATGTGGAGATGTAGGGGAGCTACTGGTACTGCAGCATCCCTTGCAGCATCCCATTCCCAGCGTGCCTCCCACATCAATTCCCCCCGCAGAATCCCCCACGGAGGTCCCCACTGCCACCCCTCGTGGTGCCTCACCTGCCAGCAGCACCCAGAACTTGTTGGCTGAGAGCGTCACAGGGACAGCCGTCATCTTCTCACACTCTCTGTCACGCACGTTGAAGGTGAGGTGCACGACGGGCTCATTGACCTCCTGCAGCTCGCTGGAGCTCAGGGTGTAATCCACCCGCCAGCGCACCGAGCCCAGCTGGCTCACTAGGATGGGCAGTGGCAAGGTGTCAGCACCCCGGCTCTCTCCAGCAGGGTGACCCCAAACCCCCAGCAACCCACTCACATCGCAGGCTGCAGGCCCTGAGCCTGTCCTGGAGGGGGCTCTGCTTCTCCTCATAGGAACGGCACAACCCGCTGGCATGCTCTGCTCGTCAGGGGACACAAGGGAAAAACCCCTCTGTTCGCACTAGACCTGCAGCAGCCAAAGCCCCCAAAGCACCCCAGGGACCGACGGCACACAAGGGAGGTGATGGGGACAACACAGCAGCCAGCCTGCCCTCCATGGGGGTAGGAACTGCCACCCTCAGGGTTTTCCCTACCTTTGGGCAGTCCCAGCTGCTGCAGCTCGCTTGACAGAGACTCACTGTCTACATTGTGCTTGGCTGCACTGGAGAGGATGAAGCCGAGGACAGCAATGGTCGCCTTCACATCCCCTGACTCTGCAGACAGGAGGGAGGGCGAGCTCTGTCACCTTGGGAAGGCATCCCCAGATCCATTGCTGCCCATCCCTGCAGCATGGCTCCATCGGGGGATCCTGGTAAGGACAGCAGTGCTCACCTAACTTTGCATCTGAGGTCAGCTTCAGAATCTTGTCATACTGTCGGAGAGTAGAGCATCACGGTGAGCACCAGCTAACACTCGCTACCAGTGTTAACACTGACAATTCTTACCTAAACAATACTAATAACACTTACTATGCATATTAGTACTACTATTAGAGGCCGGTAGCGTTCTTAACGCGGAGGCTTGCATGAAGAACACGAGATTAATTAACGTTGCTGATTATGCCATTGTAGCGCTGGCCTCCACTGCGGTACCCCACACTTACCTCGATGGGCTCCCCCAGCAGGTCCCGCAGCACCTGGGCGCAGATCAGCTTCAGCTTCACGGAGGACTGCGGGGGAGAAAGGAGAGTGAGCAGCGGGCCCGCAGCAGGCGGGGCGCGGGCAGGGGACACGGGGGACACGGGGGACGCGGGGGACACTTAACTATTTTGGCCAGGGTGCTGATCTCGGCCAGCACCCAGTCGGGGCAGTCCAGGTCCCCGCAGAAGCGGAACCGCTGCGGGAGAACAGGCGGTCAGAGCCGGCAGCGGGCTCCGCACGCCCTCCCCGCTCCCCGCCGCCCAATCTCTCCCCACCATGTCGCCGCCGCTCCCCGGTCCGCGCTGCTACGGCAGAGTCGCCTTTCCGACCCGGAACCACTCCCGGGCCGCTGCCCGCTACGCCCCTCCCCGCCGGGGCGCTCCGGTAGGGGCTCGACAGGGCCTGTAGCCTGGACCCGGCAGGAGAGCGGCCGGAGGAGGGGACGGGGCTCCCGGAGTGGC
Organism: Chlorospingus semifuscus; assembly: GCA_035048045.1. Lineage (NCBI taxonomy): Eukaryota > Metazoa > Chordata > Aves > Passeriformes > Passerellidae > Chlorospingus > Chlorospingus semifuscus. The sequence continues at coordinate 20,601,092 of JAWWMS010000024.1, forward strand.
ACCAGAGGCGCCCCCGGCCCGTCCAGCAGCGCGGGCTCCGCCCCACCGGCACCTCGCGCTCCCACTGGCCGCGCCTCACACCGCCCCGCCCCCCAATCCGGGTTCTGTCCAATCACAGCCGCTCTTTCCGTCCGGACGCGGTCCCGCCCAGCTCAGCCCGCGCAGGCGCAGTCCTGCCCAGTCCGGCCCCTCAGACGGCCCTGAGGGGAGCGGAGGCGCCGCCTCAGCGCCGCACTCGCGTTCGCACCCGCGGCCGCAGGGCTGGAGCGGAAATGTGGCGTTCGGAGCCGGGGCTGAAGTTTCACAGGCCTCGACCTGAAATAAAGATCCTGTTCTGGTGCACGAGTAGCTGCCCCTGGCCGCAGGGGACCCCAGACAATCCCTTTGAACAGAGAATGCACCCATATCACTGGCCAGTGAGCTGGGCAGAGTTATGACCTTTATCCACTCATGTCTGTAAGAGCAGGACATTCAAAGCCCCTGTGAAAGGGGGTGCACTTCAGTAGATGTTGGCTGTTCCTGCATGAACCTCGGTGTGTGTCACATTCCTGTCTCCACCACTAGTGACAGTCCCCTGTTTGAACTTAAATCCAACCTATCGCTGGGGACTTGTTTACTTCTCTCTTCTAACGAGTTAGGTTGGCTGAGTTGGTGTCTGTTAGGCCAAATTTCCTGTGCAGCTCTAGGCCAGCTGTAGCTGTCACAGCTCCCCTTTCTGTTCTAAAACATGCAAGGTGTCCTGTGTCATCCCTCTGCAAGGGCCCTTTGCAAACAGGATAACAGGACAGCATAGTGACACATGATTCTGTCCAGCTCTACAAGCCCAGCATCTCTCAGCCAGGGATGTATCCCTTGTACCAATGAAGTTGTAACATTCATTCCCAGGAGCTGTCAGGTGCGATCACCAACAATACAAGCTTTCAAATTGGCATGCCGCAGGCATGGGAGGTTACAAACTTATAACTTGACTCTATGAACTGGAAACATTTTAACTTTAGAACTATGAGAATACAACATGGAAAACAACTTGTCATCTTCAGGTTTTGACTCAAATATATAAAATACTCAAGACCTCATATTATAAAATCTTTGTGTCATTTGAATAGGTAAAATCCTTAAACAAACTGTCGTTTCAGAAGGTCCCAAATCTCCATGTAAGAGGTGTAGAAGTTGTTAAAATCACTGGTCCGTGATATCTGCTGAGGGACCATCAGGAGGGTGCTGTCTCTGGTCCCCAGGACGTAGGGCAGACACACCTGGCTGGTGTCCATCCTGCTCTGGTGTCTGTGGAAATGCACCCATACCCACATCCCCACGGACTTTCCCTCCTGTTTGTGAGAATGTCTTTTGTCATTGCTTTAGGTGATTGGGCATCACCTGACGACTGTAATGATAGGAAATAGGTGAAGATAGCTGGGTTTTTGGATTGTCCTGGTCCTGTTAAGTGATTCAGTGTGTAAGCAGCTTTTGCTACTCTGCTCTGTGGGTATTTTCACTTCCATGAGATGAACTGCACAATGGAGCTTGCATTGCACGGTGCAACTTTTCAGTCCAAAAGTCCTTAATCTCTGGAGCTATCAGGATAAAGGATTTAAAGCATTTTCTACATTATTAAATGTGGCAGGCAGAGGTGGTAGAGTGCCGTGACCTTCCCAGAGAAGCGTCTTTAAAAACACGTCCTGGGTGCACAGGCACATCCCACTCTCACCCAATGATTTCAGCTCTTGGGTGATTTCAGCCATGAGCAACATAGAAGGAAAGGAGAGAGTCTTTATATGGTGTTCCTCAGAGGGTCTTTATTGAGCTCCTACCCCCAAGGGGTCCAGGAACGAAGATCTCTCCCAGACAACAAGAGCAGGGATTTATAAAGGGATAGTGAGGGGCAGACCAGAACATCAGAATGAATTAAATGAGGGCACAGGGGTGGAACAAAGGGGAAGGGCCAATGGGATACATAGAGCCAACATGCAACAATGCATTCTGTGGGAAGCTTTTTTCCTCACCATGACTAGGGAGGCTGTTGCTTAAGGGTTGTCCCTCCAAGGGAGTATGGTAAGCTTCTCCTCAGACAGTTTACCAGCCTCCACAATTAAACATATGAAGGAAAAGTCTTGAAGTTTCAGTAACTTACTATACAAAATAACTATACAAAAACTTATAAAGATCTAATGCAAAGATTAGCTTCTAAGTGTAAAAAAATAAATCTTCTCAAATTAAACATGAAGGGGAAAGGAAATACAGACTGATTTATGTTCTCCAAAAGGAAGGTGTCAGGATGCCCTTTGGTAATGGAATTTCCTCTGCCTGTAGACATTTCTGCACAAAAGTCTTCAAACGTGACAAACAGCCCATCTGGCCCGAGCTGGTCACAGCTTCAATTCTTGGGATGTAGGATTTCTGGATAAAGAGCATTGTTTTCCAGAACTGAATCCCATACTGCCTCATCAGAGCATTGCCACACACCTCCAGGAAATCCAGAAGCAGCACAGCTGTCACATCTGCCAGAGGCTCCAGATTCAACATCTGCGCAAGCCAGCGCCATCCATAGCTCAGACCGTGAGGATGAGCCCCTTGTCTGCTTCCATACGGCCAGCGGAGCTGAATGATGGCAGCATAGAGACGAATCATTCCTGACATCCTTTTAAGAAAATGGTCTGGTTCCTCCGCTTTGGAATCATGAACTTCATATCCAAGCATCCTCTGATACTCTTCCATTGAAGTCCCTTCTTTCCGAGCAGGGTAAAATGGCACAGAATATGGGCACTTTTTGTGCAGATGAGCTAAAAAGATGTCTCCAACTCGAGGGTGTAATTCCCAGATTCCTGAGAGCACCGCAGCAATTGGGAAAGCTGAATCATGGTGAAAAGATACTTCTCCTTCCCCATGTCTCACAAACTTCTCTGCAAGTTTGTAACAAACTCCAGCCCCTGTGGATGCTGAGTCACCCACACCGTTTGGCCTTCAGTCTGAACAGGCTTCCCAGAGAGCAGGTTATTGATCTTATCAAACACCTCTCTCAGCTGAGAGCCTGATATGCTAGAGATCTGGCTCACAGGGATTGTAGCTGCTTTCTGCAAGTTTGTTTTTATCTTCTTCACCTCAGTGTTGTCTTTGCAGTTTCCAATATCACTGAAAGCAGCAACACATTGCTCAGCAGCATCCTGAAGCTGCCGGTACCACTGCATGATACTTCCTTCTGTTTCAACTTGAAGTCCTTCCTTCTGCTGCTTTCCCCACGACTGCTGTTCAGGGACAAAAGTCTGATATATCATCTGCTCTGTTTTCTCTAGCTCTTTCTGCTTTTGTTTCTTTTCCTCTTCATATTTCCTCTTTTTTGCTTCTAGAGCTGCAGTGATTTCCTGCTGCATGCTGGATATCACTCCTCGCATCTCCTGCAGGGCTTGTTCAGAGCTGGCCACATCTGCTGGAGCCGGGAGCCCCCTCTCGCTTGCGGTGCGGATGAGCCCTGACACCAGTGCACAGATCTGGTTGCCACGATTGCTGTACGCTGCCAGATCGATTCTGGGCAAATCTTTGTGCCTGGAGCTGGGATCAATCTGCTGGTTCAGCTGCAGCAGTTCCTCCTGGATGGAATAAAGGCGGTGCAGTCTCTCCTGGCCCTCTTTCCTGTGCAGAAGCTCCAGCTCTTCCTGGCGCTGCCTCTGCTGCTCTGCCTCACGCAATTTTAGGTTCAATATCTTTGCTCGGTGTCGCTGTTCTTCCTTCAACTTCTCTTGCTGTCTCTGAGCCTCCTTTGAGCTCTTCTCCATTACTTCTCGCAACTCTTGGAATTCCTGATGCCGCTTCAGCTCCCTCAGTTCATCAAAGCGCTTCAGCTGCTCACTGGCCTGGGCATAGGCTGCCCTCACCATCTGCTCCAGCTCCTCCTGCCGCTGTCTCAGCCTCTCCCTTGCTTTCAGCCTGTGCATCTCTTCATACATCCGAATGCAGCCTTCGACTTCCGCAACTTTAGATGCCAGAACAGCTGGAGCAACTTCTTGATTTATTTCCAGGAGACTAAGATGATTATTTTCCTTTTGCCCAATAGGATTGGGCAGAGCTGTTGGTAATGTGGCAATGGTGACGATATTTTGTGGCTCTGCTAAGGGATGATCGTTCTGGTTCTCTCTCACGTCCTTTGCTGGTAGACAATCCAAAGCAATCTTCTGCTCCAATGGTGGCAGTGCAGTCACAGCAGCAACTGCTGAGGGATTCCCTGATCTGCTGTCTTTTCCAGGGATTTTTGGTGATGTATTTCTCAGGCCCGTCCCTGAGTTGCAGCGATGGTTGTACCCACCCCATGGCAGTTGGGCAGAAGGTGCAGTCTCAGAGCCAGACCAATGGGCCCTGGGAGGAGGCAGTACTGGTGTGTGTGCTGTATCAGGGCATGTGGGTGTCCCTGGTGCATGCTGCTGGAATGGCTGCACAGGCATAACTGGAACAGCTCTAAGGTGCTTTGTCTCTGTGAGAGCTGGGCATCCCTGCAGTGCAGCAACAGAGCCAGCATAGCTAGGCTTGGTCACAGAGTGCTCATTTGCCACTGTGGCACAGCCAGGCTCGGTGGCAGACAGCCCTCTGCAGCAGCCATGTGCTCCACAGCAGCCAGTTATCCTGCAGTGGCCGAGCACTGCCTGGCAGCAGGCAGAGGAGGCTCCACTGCAGTTTGCCATTTCACAGCGGGTGGTTGTGGTCTCGGTGGTCTTGGCTGAAGCAGCAGGACACAGAGGAAAGGCAGGGCAGCCTGTTGTGGCTCCAAGGGCTGGTGCAGCAGGGTACAGAGAAGAAGCAGGACCCAGGGTGGCTGCAGGACACCTGTGTAACTCAGCTCGGGAGTGTGGGGTGTCTCCACCGCTTTCTTCAGTGACGGTGCGCTCTACCAGCATCTCCTCCCTGTGTGGGCTGGCCCCACGGCTCTGTGCCACGGTGGGATGATTGGCTGGCACACTGTCCCTGCCCTGGGCAGTGGCACAGCCCCAGGCAGCCACAGGGCACTCTGCAGACAGGTCACCCCCTCCTGGGGAGACTCCATGGCTCCACGTGGGGGATGCTCTGCCCGTTCTTCTCCCCTGCTCGCTCGGTGCCATCCCCTGCAGCAGCCTCGTGTCTCGCTCGCTCTCTAACTGTTTGATCAGGTCCAGGATGAGCCTCCAGGGTTTGACAACACTGATGGCAGTTTCATCGGCTGTGGCAGCTGCTGCAAGTATGTATCTGCCAGCCCAATCCCACGTGTTTAAGTCCAAGGCTGCCTCTTTGGACACGTCCAGTCCGTGGCTCCCACACCACTTTATTAAGGCTAGTAAAGCCTGTTTATCATGTTTAATCCCTCTTCTTGTTAAAATAAGAGTCCATACCTGGAGTGTAGGGTCTTCTGGCACTGATGCCCACGCTCCCATTTATCCCAAAGGTGTTTGGATCCACGTGGCTTTACCTGCTGTTCCTTGCCACACTCTCCACTTCAGGCAGAGCACTCCGCTGCACACAGTGTTCTCTGCCTGCCCACAGCTTCCCCTGCTGCCCGCTGCTCTGTCTTGGCTTGGTGTCTGCTTCCAGAAGGCAAGATCCTGCAGAAGAGGGGAGTTTTCCTCTGAAGTTCCACTGGTGAAGTAGAAGGGTCTGGTCTTCCTCTGGGAAACCAGTGGAAAAGGCTGCTGTGGTGTTTGAAGTCTCAAATTATATCCTGGAAGCAATGCTTGGCTCCTCCCCCTGGGTGGAGCATCTCACAATGGGAAGATGGAATTTTATCAGTCAGGCAGTACACTCAATGGGTCATTAACAGAAGATATCTCCAGGAGGGAGGATGGGTCATGGAAGAGATAAAGAACACTGCCCCGCCTGGTTTTAACAGATGATAATAGAATACATCTGGTTACATCTTGCATTGCAATCTAAGACAGTTAAATATTTTCTACATTGTAAGATATATAGCTGTTTTCTTTTAAGAGGTAAGACAAATCCAACTGAAACAGCTGTGATGAAACGCTGATAAACACCTGTGTGTGGATAAAGAACATACAGTGTGTTCACCTTTGATTTTGTCAAAGATTCTACTGCTTGTTACAATCTTTGTTCCAATTGCTGTTTTGTCTTCCATAGATAACACAGTAAGAGTGAGTGATGGTTTTATATTATGGCTGTTGTTGATTGTAAGCTGTTTCAGCGTTTTCCTTTGTTTTATTTTCCTGTCATAGGTACATGACTGTTTAGAAAGGCATTATCTCAACTTCCTGAGAGGTTTATCGCTGATATATTGATTACACAATGTGAATTTACCAATTTAATAATAGGCATTATTCATAAGATGTTATTAGTGTATTTATAGCCAGCTTCTTCTATGCTTTAACATCTCTTTGTGTAATTATCTAAAAGACATGTGTCATTTCAGGATCCTTCTTCTTTGTTCTCTAGATGTTTATGCATCTCTTAGATCAGGTTAGCTCTCTGGCTGGTCCCTGCACTGGCTCTATGGTTTGACCCGATGCTGTCTCATAATTTTAAATATTTTTCAGAGTTCCAAGAAAAGACATCTGAGCTTTGTTGAAAGCCTCCTCTGAACTGCTAGTCTTGTGGTTTTTCTCAGTTATTATTACAGAAGTACTCCAGCACTTTGCTGTGTTTGAAGCATCTCTATCCTGAAGGAAACTTCAGAGTGATGCCAGAACTAGGTGGCTTGATTAGTCTTTAACCCCAAGGCCTTTACTCATAACTGCTGTTTTTAGAAGCCTTGTTTTAAACTGTGTTTAGGGAATTTCCTCCCAGTTGGAGCCTGGGTGGTGGCATGGCTTGGGTCTGCCTGGATGGAGAATTTGCCAATAAACCCAGATGTTTTCTGCATCAAAACTAGATTCAAGTCACTTTAACTTGGCGATTTGACCCTTTGTATGTTACAGCTCAACCTATTTTTAGAGTGAGCTTGGGAATTATTATCCAGAAATAATTATCCAGTCCCTCACTAAATTGAGGTTTGTCAGCTGTTTGCAGACTCTGGGATGATGGTTCAGTATTTCAGAGACTCCTAATTATCCAATTTCACATGTCACACGGATCTCTGAGAATTTGTGTCATCCCTGTCTCCAACCAATGACCTCACATACCGCCTCTTCTCTTTGATTTGCTTCCCCATAAAGTCATGGTTTAGGTTCAGGAGAGATGAGCTACTCAACTGATCCCCTGGTGACAGGGAGAGGTGGCATTTAAAGGTCACCTGCTGCCACAAACCCCACCAGCTTCCCTGGTTTTAAATGCAGCAGCCCTCCAAAATGACCTTGGGCTTCTCCTAGGGACCAGAGAACCCCTCTCCACACCTCAAATCACCTGGCAATCCCCCAAATTATCCAACAGAGCCAAAACAAAGATGGTTTCTTGGTCTCAGGAGCCATTTGGAGGGGAGTGGGAGATAGATGGGTTAAAAAATTGCTTTTTTAACTCCCCAGCATAAAGGTTTGTCATCCCAGAGCTGGAGAGGACCAAGGCCAGCTCACAGGCACCAGTCAGAGCAGCAGCACATGGCTGGGGTGGTACTGGCAGCCCAGGAGGGAGGTTGGTTCAACACCACCCCCACAGCAGACACATCCTTCACAACTGGGTTTCACGGTCTACAAACAGTTTATTTAAGATACAAAATTTACAAAATCATTCCTTAACACACCTGAGTCTGCATTCTGCTCAGGGAGCACCTGGCAGCTGCTGCCACAGGATCAGGAAGAGTTTCTCAGCATCTCCTTCCCACACACAGCCCCTCTCCAGGCTCCCCCAGCTGCTGCTCTCCTCAGGCAGAAGTGCTTTGCCACTCAAAGTGACCATCCTCAGAGTCCTGCAGGGGAGAGGGAAGAAGTCACTTGAAACCCCTCCAGTGAAGGCAGGAGTGAGGGTCCCTGCCCTCCAGCTCCCCACAGGTTTCTCCAGCCCCAGAGATCCTCAGCAGCTAACAGGAGAACCTGTGAGCTGCAGACACACCAGCTCCCAGGCACAGAAGATAATCCGAGGGATGCAAAGGCCACTCACCTCTGTCCAGAAGCCCTGGTTATCCATTTCCAACGTCTGGACCCCCACTTCAGGGTCTCTTCTGTCCCAAAGGGCTCCTCCAGCCTGCCAGCCCAGCCTCTTGGTGCCCAGGCACTGGGGAGGAGAGCACAGGCACTGCAGCCCCAGCTGGCCCCATAGAGCCCCCCAGCCCAGCCCAGCAGACAGAACCAGCCCTCACCACGAGCACGACGGGTGCAGCCACGATGCAGAGGCCACCGACGACCACCAAGGCCACTCCGTAGGCTGGGAATCCTGGCTGGGGCCTGGGAGGATCCAGGGTGTCCTCTGGAGCAGAGCAGAGCACTGAGAGCCTGGAGCAGCTGCTCTGCCCCATGGGCTGCCAGCCACCCTCTGCCCCAGGACAGGCACAGGGGATTTATGAACTCCTGTTCCTCTCCCTCCATGCCTTCTCCTCCCATCCCACAGCAGCCTGCAGCACAAGGTCCCCAACCCCAATGCCCCAGGCCATGCAGAGGCAAAGGGCACAACTGTCTCTAAATGTCACTGCCTGCTCAGCTCAGCAGCCAAGACACCTGAGCCTCTCCTCACACAGGGGATCAGGATGGGGTCAGCTGTGGATCCACCCTGCTCCCAGTGCAGGCCTGTGGAGCTCAGGTACCCAGGTGCCAGAGGGGAGCTTACCTCCCACAGCAAGAGAGAATGGATCCACGTGGATGTCAGAGCCAGCCAGAGCCTGGTTTGGCCCCACCGAGCGCACGAGGGCCTTCAGCACCTGCACGCTGGTTGGAGCAGGGTGCCGGAAGATCATGTTCCCATGGCAGAGCAAGGAGCCAGGCCTGCAGATGGGGTTGGGAACAGCTCCAACAGCTGCCAGCCCCACCATGACCCCACAGAGGGATGGGTGGGCACTCCCAGCCTCCTCCCAGAGGGTTTTGCTCAGCAGGAAGAGATCCCTGCACTCAAGGAGCCCTGGGATGAAAGGGACATCCCTGGAGGTCCAGCAAGTCACCACTGCTACAACGGCTTAATGCTTGACCTCAGCTTCCTCTGCAGATCCTTCTGCAGCCAAAAACGTGCAGCTGTCAGCCGTGATCTGCTGGCTGATGTGTGAAGGGAGCCCTCCCTGCCCCTGTACAGCCCTGCCCCACAGAACCCCTGCTCCCACTCACAGGAATTCTTTGATGATGGCTGTCAGGAAGGATGGGTAATCCCTCAGGGCTCTGGCCACCTGGAAGAAAGGGTGTGCTCAGCTCCCTGCCAGCTTTTGGGGCACTTTGGACACCCCAAAGCAGCCCCTCTCCCTCCCTTCTCACCCCACCGGGAGGACCACAACCCCACCAGCCCCATTCCTACCACATCACCAAGTTCTCTGGAGAGATTGTGGTGCTCTTCAGAGAGAGGATCCTGAAGCTTCTGGCTGAAGGGTCTATTGGTGACGATGAAGGACAGAGGGTACACGAGCAGACCCAGCTTGGACCCTGCAGGAGCAGGAAACAAGAGCTGGCTGAGCACATTTGGCAGCGACCCTGCCCACAGCACACACAGGGATTATCCTTACCCTCCACTGAGAGGGAGCTCAGGTCCTTGGAGAGGTCTGAGAGTGCAGTCAGGGCTTCCAGAACCTCCTCAACGTCAGCATGGACAACTGTGTCTAGGTAGAGGTCTCCAGTGATCTCCGTGTTTGCACCCAGGTTCCTGAGGGGAGAGAAGAGCTCTGAGCAAGGCAGGAGGGTTGGGACCCAGCTCCAGCACCTTTACTGGAGGTTTTCTCCTGAGAGCCCCACAGAAGGGGCTCAAATACAGTTTGCTCCAGCTGCACATCCCCTGCCAGCTTTTCCCATCACCTCCATCCTTGCAGCACAGCTGATGAGCTGCAGAGGGCTCAGGAGAGAGTGAAGGCAATGAAACCAAGAGGTTGGCAGAGGAGCAGCTGCAGCCCATACCTGAGCTGGGAGATGGTGAAGTTCCTCACGTGGTAGAGGCCACTGACAGATGCAGTAATCTGGGCAGGGAGAAGACAACAGTTCACACCTTCCCCTGTTTAGCACAGGTTAATCCAGCACCCAGGTTGTGCCCATTCCCTCAGCATCTCCCTTTGGAAGAGCCCCCAAGGCTTGGCATACCTCTCTGACCAGCCTCTCCAGAAGATCCATCCTGTCCACCCCAAGCTGGGAGCCAGTGAGGGAGATGGACAGCTTCTCTGGGTCCAGGTTCTCCAGGCTGAAGCCTAAGGGGATTGGGAAGAGTTACACTCAGACCTGTTCCTGCAGCTTCCTTGGGGTTCAGCCCAGAGCTCACCCGTGGCCACACAGCAAAAGCAGCAGGGCAGCTGAGTGAGGAGGGGTCCCTTTGGATGTGGGAAGGGGTCAGGATGAACCATTTCCCAGCAGAGCTGTGGCAAAGAGGGGAGGCCAGGGAGCTGAGCAAAAGCCCAGGCTCACACAGGTCCAGCTGCTACAGATGTGCCCTCCACATCCTTGCAGTGGCTTTACACAGGGATGTTCAGTGAAGGAAAAGGCTGGAACCCAAACTGCACAGGTTTTGGCTTGGAGAGAGGCACAAGGAGGGCACCTGGCAGCAGCAGCCCTGCTGTGGGAAGATGTTCAGCACTCACCAGCAGACTGGACAGACTGGGGCTCCAGCTGCCAGCTGAAGATGCTCCTCCCCTTGCTTGCCTCTGTGACCACGGTGCGGATCAGGTGGGAGTTGGTGGGAGCAGGAGCATCCCCCCGGAACAGAACCTCCCCTCTCACCACCACGGAGCCGTTCCTGGAGGGACAGGACACAGTGGGCAGCACACCTATTGCTTTTTTATTTTTTCCAGGTGAGATTATCCAGGAATTCAGACAGGGATCCCTCGGGATGGTGATACCAGGGAGGGAGTGAAACCGCTCAATGCTCCTGTCTGGAGCATTTTCTGGGCAAACAATTCCCTCCAAGCCAAAGCTGCAGCAGCTTGGAAAAAAACAGAGACCACTGCTTCTACCAGCAGGGTCCATCTTTATTGCACACACTCCAATATTTATGTTTCTAGCATGGGAAAGATTGAAGAAAATCTCATGAATGTGTAAGGGAAAAGACAAAATAGCTTACACCACCGAACATTCATTAAAGCACACAAGGTTTCTGCCCTTATCAACCATTCACTGCAACATCCACCTCCCAGCCTTCTGGGAGCCAAAGGAAAACCATTCACAGTGGTGTTTATGGCTGCAGCCATTCCTCTGGAATGCACCTTTCCCAAGGGAACAGTCTCTATCAAAGTGTAACAAGTTGCTCTCCTACTCAGGACTCTCCTTAAGGCCAGGGTGGCCACCAGAGGCCACTGCTGCTACAAACCCAGCCCTCCAGAGCAGCTGCACACTCACATGAACTCGAGGACATTTGCCTGCAGGAAGCTCTCGTAGCTGGACAGCATCTGGTTGAGCTGGAAGGAAGAAGCACCTGGTAATTAACTGAGGAGGATTTCCAAGCTCCCCCATGACAAGGGAAATGCAGGAGCAGGTGGGCAATAAAGAGAGGGAAGTCAGCTCAGGCTGCCCAGGGGAGGGCACGCTGACACCCCAGGGAGTGCCAGCGCTCTGGGAATGCTGGGGATGAGCTGGGACACGCACAGCAGCCACCCCCATCCTGGGAGGGAATACCCCAGCAATAATGCCCTGTGCCAGGGCCCTGCTGGCTGCCAGGGCTGAGGGGAGCCCAGTCCCAGCTCAAACCCAGCTCCAGTGGAGCAGTGCCAGGGGTCTGCCCACCCTCACTGTGCTCAGGTGGGCACCGAACCAGCCAAGGGCTGGTGCAGCACTCAGGCTGCTCCCCCCACTCCCCTGGCACCACCCCACAGTGCCAAACGTGTCCCAGGCACCCCCAGCACCCACCATGAGTGTCACATCTCCCTCCAGCCGCCGGTAGCTCAGGGAATTCCTGCTGCCCAGAGCCGGGGCGTAGGCGATGCCCAGCAGCCGGAATTGCAGGGGCAGCACGTGCACAGGCTGGGTGGGCAAGGGCAGGCTGCAGGGGTGGCATGCAGGGGGGTTTGTCCCTGTGGAGCCAGGTGTGCCCTTTGTCATCAGCTCAGCTGGGCTGGAGGCCGCTCTGGTGGCTGCAGGGAGCTGCTCCGAGGCTGTGGAGGAGTTCTGGGAAGCGCTGGAGCCACTGGGCACGGTGTGGGCACGGAGGGTCAGTGCTGTGGGCACAGCCAGGCTCTGGGAGCTGGCTGCATGCCCAGCCCCAGGAGAGGTTGGTAGACAGGATGGAGATGTCACAGGGCTGCTGGTGGCAGTGAGAGGCTCAGAGGCACACTGCAGAGCTGGCTCTGTGGAGCAGGGAGCAGGCACAGTGCCTGGGCTGGCAGGGCTGGGCCCTGGAGCTCCTGCTGGAGTGGGAATGGCTCCCATTGATGCTGTCCTGGGCTGGCTGGGCCTAGATTCTCCTGTTACAAACGTCTGTCCAAGCTCTGGGGTGGCACCAGGGGCTGTGGAGCCCGTCCCAGTCACGGTGGGACCTGCAGGGCTGGCAGCCCTGGGCTGTGCTGGGGAGGCTCCTGTGCACGTTGGCTGAGCAGGGGGACAAGGCCACTCACTCTGTGTCCCCAGGGTGACAGCAGGAGCCCCAGACGCCTCCGTGGGAAGGGAAGAAGCCAGCAGGTGCTGATGGTGGGCAGCAGGAGCTGCTGCAGTGGTAGGAAGTGATGCCAGGACAGCATCCAGGAGTCCAGAGCCATTTCCTGGAGAAGCTGCCCCAGGCAGGGCAGTGCCAGCAGTGCCCCAGAGCCCCTCTGGTGCCAGGGCAGGGGACACCCCCAGCATGCCAGGGCTCAGCTGGGCCCAGCTGGGTGTCCCTTGTGCTGGCAGAGCAGAGGCCACCACCTGCTCTGCTGGGCTGGGGCTCCAGGAGCCAGCACCCATCAGTGCCCATGTGGAGACATTGGGTGGGAGCTGAGACCCCACAGCTGCCCCTTGGAGTGGCACCAGTTGGGTGGGTGGCACCTGTGTCACTGCAGCCCCTGCAGAGGGGCCAGCAGCAGCTGTGGGGAGGGCGGGAGGGTGCAGCCATAGCTGGGAGGTGGCAGGGAGCCCAGCAGTTGGCTCACTCCCAGCTCTGGAGGTGGCCTCAGAATCTCTCTGTGGGCTCTGGGGCTCTGCTGTGCCTGCTGGCTGCCCCAGGCCACCAGCTGCACTCACTGCTGGCACCTGTGTGGCACCACCTGGTCCTGCTCTGTGGAGGCCACCCCGAGCAAGGTGACCCCAGGAGCCAGGGCTGGGGACACCTTCAGGCTGGAAGGGCTGAGCTGAGGCAGCAGGCACCCTTTTGCCAGGCCATGGTGTGGGGGACAGTGTGACAGCCATTGCTGTGCCCAGCCTGAGCCCTTCCCTGTCCCCAGAGCCAGGCTGCCCCTGCAAGGAGGTCCTAGGTGTCATTGTCCCCAGGCTCTGTCCCTCAGCAGTCACAACTCCCTGGATCCCCTGGAAGCAGCCCGAGGAGAGCAGGTCCCCACAGGCTGTCCCCAGAGCGTCACCCACCCCTGGCTGGGAGGCTGCTGAGCCCGGGGGAGCCCAGGTGACAGCAGCCAGAGCAGCCAGGCCGTAGGGGACAGCAGGGGCACACACACACACGGCCAGCAGCAGGAGGGCTCTGCAGCACAAGTTGCGGGCAGGGCCAGCCCCGAGGGCAGCAGGACACGGCGCTGTGCCCGCAGCCCCTCCCCGCTCAGCACGGGGCATCGTTCCTGCCGCAGGGGGCTCTTGGTGCTCCGACCCCTCGGCTCCTCTGGGAGAGGCCACGGCGAGAGCTCAGCTGTGGAGAGGGACAGCAGGAGATTGAGGGTGAGTCTCTGCACTCCCACATCCCAGTGTCCAGCCCATTCCCAAGCTTCCCAACCTCTGAGCTCCCCATGAAAACCCCTCCCTTGTCCCCAGCAGGCTCCCAGCTCAGGAAAGGCTGCGCCAAGCCTCAGCACCTCCTGGGAAGCTCCCAGGGTTGTAACAGCCCTGGGCTCAGACATTCCCTGCCCCAAACACCCTCCTCATCCCCAGAAACCTCCCCAAGGAGGGCCAGGCCCCCCAGCACCCCTCACCTGGCAGCAGCCCAGGAGGAGAGAGCACCAAGGCCCAGCCAAGCCCTGGCTTTTATCTGCTTTCCCAGGGGAGGAGGTGGCTCTGTCCCAGCTGCTCCCAATTAACACACAAACTCATTTGAGCTCCTCCAGGTGCAGCTGGAGGGGTCTCAGCTTCCCTCTGATCCTCATGGAGCTCGCAGCAGCAGCAGGAGGGGGTGGGCCTGTCTCTCCAGGCAGGATGATACCCAAACCCTGCTGATGCTCCCCAAAACTCCCTGTTTGTGGGGTTGTGGCAGTGTTCACCTCCTGGGCTCCACCAGCTGTGGATTGCAGCACTTGGCTTTGGGATCAGGCAGATTCTGTGCCTGATGGAGGCTCCAAATGGGGGGGTCTCGGGAGTCAGCCCAGGCTGCATCCCTGAGCACCCCAGACTCTCCTGACCAGTTTCTGGTGCTCAGACATCCACCAGCAGCCTTTTCCCAGGCTGTCACCCATGGGGTTTGTGGAGGCGGGGATGTGCCCCTGTGGTGGCATCCTGGACACTGGATCCAGCCTCCAGTGATGGCACAGAGGGGCTGGGCACAGCACTTGTGGATTGCTGCAGGGAGAAGTGCATGGGGTGAGGGATCTGGGGACCCTCCAGCCCCAGGAAGGTCCCGTTGTGCCCAAGCTGGGAAGCAGAGACAGAAGCAGGGCATGTCTGGAAACAAGCCAAACTCATTTAAACCAGGTGAGGTGAGGCAACTCTTCATATTCTTACAAAAAAAAATTAAATAAAGGGAAGGAACTTTCTTCCCTGGAACCTTGTGTATGTACAAAACAAACATTATTAACAAACACTGCTTTCCAAATCACTGTGCACAGGCATGGAGTGGTGGGGGGGAGTGAGGAGAACAGCAGCATCTCCCTCACACCCACAGCCACCCCATCCCTACAAAACCAGGAAGGCACCCACAGAAATCCCCCAGTAGCAAACACACCTTTTGGCTAAAATAAGTACAGTTTGGGTAGGGTCATTTCTACCCACTCTTCCCACCCCAAAATAAATATTCCCTGTAGTGAAATAAAAAATTAGAATAACCCTTGTTTTGTTCTCCCTGTGCCCTGCAGCAGCTTGAAGAACACCTGAGCAATGAGTTTTTAAGGCCTCTGCTGTGTACCCTGCTGCAGCCCCCAGAGTGAGGGGCTGTCCATTGGTCCTGGCACGCCCATAACCCTTGGAGATGAAAGGATCCCTCCTTCCAAGCTCTGGCAGCATCATTCCCCTCTGTGCCCCTTCAGTGTCCACCAAGGTGGTCCCTAAATGTGCATCTCCCACGTTCTCCTTTGGGACAGGATCTGGGACATGAAGTGATTTGGTTTTCTTTTCTTTAGCAGTCTCTTTAAGAGCTTCTTGCAGCCTTTTAGTTTAAATAAAAAGACATGTATAAATTACTGTATTTCAAGAAAAAAATAACCCAAAACACATGACCTGAAGGCAGCAGCTCCTTATAAAGGTTAATCCAGAACATTTGTAAAATGTCTTCACTTATGACAAAACCATCTTAGTCCTGGGACTATGGAAGTCACAATTCCCTTGCCCCTGCTGTTGTGCCAGGTCTTGGTGGTACTTTAAAGGTAAAAATCACAGAGGAAGGGGATGTTTATTGGGAAAGGCATGGATAAAGCAGGAGGGGGATTCAGAGGAGAGAGGAGGAGGTGGGATGTCTTCCCTGCAGTCCCTTTTTCCAAGGCTGGGGACGGTGCTGTGGCCATTTCCATGCTCCTCTTGCTCCAGCTCCACTGGAACTCCAGCCATTCCCTCTCAGCTCACCAGGGCAATCACGGATGGATGCAGGAGATGCACTGAGAGATGATCCATTCAAAGAACAGCAGCTCCAGCTGCCGTGGGGGGCTCGAGCCCATGCCTGCGGGCCCAGATAACCTGCCAGGAACATCCCTGTGTGTGTCCCTGGAGCACCCCTGAGCTGCTGTCCACCCTGAGCAGCATCCCAGAGGGTCCCTGCCAAGGAATCAGCATCCTGGACAATCCTGATGCCGGTGGGACCTGAGCACCTGCCTGCAGGGCTGCTGGTGGTGTCAGAATCCTCAGCTCTGGGGACTCAGGACCTTCCCATTCCTGTCATCGTTTGGCTGTTGCCCTTGGCACATTCCTCAGTGCCTCCTTTTCCTTGACCTCTCTGTGGCTGTTGCTTTGCCACCAGTGCCTCCAGGCCAGGGCTACCTGGGAGAAAGGAAGGAGTGGTTAGATAGGGCACACCTCCACATCCTGAATATTCCCAGCTCCAGCCCAGCCCCAGGAGCAGAGCCTCCCCAGCCAGCTCCAGCTGCTCATCATCACATGAAATCCACATACATACACCTCAACAAAATGACAAACAAATCCCAGAAATTCCTAAAAACCCACTTTGGAAGAGGAGTTACTTACTTGGAAGGCTGCTGGCCAGTCTCTGAGCTTGAATCTGGAAGAAATAAAGGTGCTGTTAATGGCTTTGAGCAGCAACAAAAGGTTATCTGGACACAGCAGTGAAGTCATCAGCTGGATGGGACAGCCATGGGTGACAGGCCTGACGCTGTGCCCTTGGATGGGTAGAGGTGGCCTGGAACTGTCTGAAACCTCCTTGACATGCCCAGGATGAGTTTTCTTCCTTCCAGCCCAAACTTTCCCCCCCCCACAACCCACGGAGGAAAATCTGGGCAGAGCCCTCAGTAGGACAGGGATGCTGAGGCACCTTTGGATGCTCCCCGAGAACAGCAGCACCTGGAGGGCAGGTGCAGCTGGAACATCCCTGGGACAGCCACAGGGACCCATCCCCAGGAGATGCCAGGCTACCTACCGAGCTGCTGCTGGATGGAGCTGTGCCAGTGGAGGTTGAGCAGGTCAGGGTAGATTTCAGGAAGCCACTTGATGGCCAGGAGCTTCAGCATGCGGGAGGTGCAGCTCTTCAGCTCCAGCTCCCTCAGGTGCCTCTCCTCCGAGAGCGTGGTGGGACGCAGCTCCACCTTGTGTTTCTGCAGCACTTGGTCCACAAAGCTCCCGGGCAGCTTTGGGAAGAGTTTCTCCTTCACCACGTGGATGGGGATGAAGATGGCTCCCGCCCGGACCACGTGGGGGAAAGGGCAAGCGGACATGAAGGTCCTCAGCTGGGAGAGCAGCTTGGTGAGGAGCGCGGCCACGTCCTGGAAAGCCAGCCAGATCTCCTTGCCATTGCTGGGCTTCTGAGCCTTGGAGCCATCTCTGGGGCTGGGCAGGGATTTGGGCATCTCCCCCAGCTCTTCTGCCAGCTCAGCCTTCTTCAGCCACTGCCGCAGGAGCTCCGGGGAGGAGCGGGACACCGAGCCCGAGATGGTGTCACACAGCAAGGTGTGCAGGCTGCTGAAGTACTGCCCCGAGGGGGTCCCTGAGGGGATCCCAACCTTCTTCACCACCAGCACCTTCTCCTCCTCTGGAGTGGGGGGGGCTTTGGGAAGCACAGACTGGGGAGGGTTCGGGGCTAGGATGACGCCGAGCTGGGGGCTCGGCGGTGGGAATGGGGGGTTGCTGGATGGAGAGGAGGCTGGGGGAGCTGGAGTGGGGGTGCTGCTGCGGGGGCTGGGCTGGGGGGCTTGAGAGCTGCCATCCTGCTGGGGGGGCTCAGTGCTGCCCGGGAGGGAGGGCTGCAGCTTGTATTTTTGGAACATGAAGTTGGCTGAGCTCTGGAAGCTGCTCCTGTCCCCTGAGTTTGCCTCAGGCACCTGGGGCTGCGCCCCCTCTCCCAACCCCACCTTCCCTCCTGCAGCTTCTTTCTCCTCCTTATCCTCTCGCTCCAGTGTCCCCTCCGCACAGCCAGGGGGTCTCTGCGTGTCCCCAGCTTCTACCAGTCTCTTCTTGAAGCTAAGGTCCAGCACCGTGTCCTTAGGGGGTGACTCCTTGCTGCCCACCCTGTCAGGGCTGCCCTCCCGAGACTCCAGCTCTTGGGGCACAGGCTTTGGCTTTTTAGGGATGCTCCTGTAACAGCTTTCCCCTTGGCTCTGCACAGCATCACTGCCTGACCTCAGCCTGGGCACCACCGAGACGTCTCTGAGGGCAGCAGGCTCCTGGCTGCCACCTGTGTTTTGGGGTGAGGAGTGCTCCCACAGATGCTTCCTGCAGAACAGGATGGGGTCTGTGCCCTTGGCCTTCTCCAGGTACTCCTGGTAAGGTGCCAGGCTGAAGACGTTGTGGATCACAGGCATTGGTGGGGAGGATGACAAAGCCTTGCTGTCCCTCAGGTCCTCCAGCCCTTTGCTGAGGGTCACGGATGGAGAAGAGCAGATGAGCTCCTTGGCTGGATCCATGACCTTGCAGGCATCTCCTTGTCCTGGTCCCCCATGGGGGGTGTCCTGAGGGGCTGGGCTGCTGTTCCTCCTCCCTGGGTACAGGGGCTCCTCCTCCCCTTGCCTGGGTTTCTCCCAGCTCCCTCCTCTCTCAGGAAAAGGCTGAGTGAGCCCAGCAGAGCCCCCAGAAAGCTTCTCTGAGGTGCAGACAGGCTGAAAAGCGCTGCTGTGCCTCGGTGCTGCTCCCCACTGCGGGCTGCCCGTCCTGGGCTGCTCACAGCCCGGCTCCGTGCTGGGAAAGGAGCCCTGGAACACGGATGCGCCGCCTGGGCTGAGGGCAAACCCTGGGTACCCGCTGTTCCTGGGCAGCTCGCCATCCCTGGCTGCCTCGGCATCCCTGAGTGCCACCCCCAGCCTGGCACCCGCTGGCCTTGGCACATAGGGCTCCAAGGGGCTGGGAAAGTAACTCCTGGGCTCCTGGGGCTTGAGGTAGGTGCTGGGAAAGGGCTCCCTGCTTCCCACGTAGCCAAAGCTGGGCAGGGCACTGGGCTCTCCCACACTGGGAGCTGCGGGGTGGTAGAGGGGGCCAGATCTGTGGGGTGACAGTGGGTATGGGGGAGGTGGGAAGCACATTGCTGACCTCTCCTGGATCACTGGGCTGCTGTCAGGTGGCTGGAGCTTGGGCCAGGGCTCCAGGCTGAGGCTGGGGACCTCTGGCATCTTCTTCTGGCTCTGGGCAGAGGGACAACTTGCTTTCAGGAACGGGGTGCTGGGGGGTGGCCCGTACTTATCAAAGGTGAGGCAGTAGTGGGGTAAGGCAGCGGGGGAGCTCAGCTGCTCCCTGGAAGGCAGGGCCAGGCTGGAGGGCAGCGGCAGGAGGCTGTGGTCAGCACCAGGACCACTCTTGTGGGGCTCGCTGGGGTGCAGAGGGTGGGCGGCAGGAGGCAGGGCCCAGTTTGCCTCCCCTGGTCGCTGCTGCAGGCTCTCTGCTTGTGCTCCCAGCAGCAGAGCCATCCTGGGAGCCAGGAAGGAGGCGGGGGCTCCGTACACAGGCTTGGGGACTGCTAGAGGAGCTGCCTTCTTCACCACTACTGGCTTCTTCACCGGCAAGGGGCACCTGGGACTGTCCAGCTTCTTCCTGGCCATAAGCTGCTCCTGGCTCAGGGTGTCCTTGCTCTTCTGGGTGTCTGGGGGCTGCAGCCTGGTGCCCAGGCTCTCTGGGGGGTACAGCAGGAGGCCCAGCAGTGGTCCCTCGGCCGGCACGGGCTGGCTCAGAGCTCCAGGGCCATAGTGCAGGTAAGCAGGTGTGGGGGTCCAGCCAGCCGGGGGCTGCTCGGGGCCCTCGGGGCTCTGCAGCGGGCAGGCAAAGTAGGAGCCCTTGTAGCTGAAATGGTTTCCAGAGCCAGGGTGGGGCACGGGGCTGGATGTGCCTGGGATTTTGCCGGGCAGGCAGCTGGGGGCGGGCGCCAGACGAGGCAGCTTCTTGAGAACCACGGGGCCTGCAGACTGCGAGTACCGTTTGGAGGCCATTTATACCTCGGTGCCGGCGTCCCCACAGGAGAGGTGAGCTGGCCTGCCTGGAAAAGAGAGAGAACGAGCCATGAGCAAAGCAAGTCCCCACAGCCAGCAGCCTGTGATGGCACAGGGTGACAGAGGGCTACAAGCCATCCCACAAGGTGAAAGGCTAACAGCTGGTCTGGAGGCCTCACAGTCATAGATCACCCCAATTATACCTTGTCCAGCTGAGGCCGTTGGGGAACCAGCACAGACCGTTGGGGAGGCAGAGAGCTATTGGCCACTGAGCTGGGTGGTAACTGAATTCACCCAGTCAGGACCAACCACGCAGGGTTTCTGAATCTATATAAAGGCGTCACCATCCGCCGGTACAAGCAGGGGTCATGATTTTACTGATCTCAGAGTGCTAAAGACACACAGCCAGGGACTTTCAGTTTAATCACAGCAGTGCACCTTTACTGAGGGCCAACAACAATTATGCCACAGAGAGAGAGAGATGCAAAGAAAACAAAGTAAAGGGAGAAAGAGAGAAGCGGGGGTATAGCTACCAACAGAGAGACAAAGTCCCCATGGTTCAGCCAATAGATTCATCTTCATTCCGTGGGGAATCATCAAAGTTACCTCAGAAAGTTACGTTTTATAGTCTTTGTCTAAAGTGAGTGGCATCTGGCCGAGAGGTGGGGAAATTCATGGGCTATTGTGATGAGGCCTGTTGCTCCATGAAGCATGTGTAAGTGTACAGAGCAAGCTGCTCCTTGCCAGTCCCTGCCCAAAGCAGTGTACCGTGGCAGCACAGCAAGCACACCTGCAAACAATCACTTGGCAAGCACCCACCTCAACCAGGCCAGAACTCCAGTCAGGGTCTTCAGGGTCTGAGTCTCTGTCTTTGCGAGGGTCGTGAGGCAAATGAGGGAAACTTCAGACTGTCTCTTACAAAAGGGAACTGCATGCAACAAAATCTGCTGTTGTCACATGAACCTTGAGTGTTGTGTGTGCATCTTGACTGCAAGAGGTGGTGGTACCCAATGTGATCAGCAGCAGCCTGCAGTGCTGAGAGCGGGGAGACAGAGCCCAGCAGAGAGGCAGCCAGGTGAGCTGCCAGGAGTGAGTAGAGCTGCAGAGAGTCCAGACCATTGTAAATAGAAAAATTGTCCACTTGGAACACGGGGATGCAAGTCCCACTGGAGGAAAAGGCTGTTGTACAGGTATGGACCCTCTTTTCATGCAAACTGAGATAAAATTTTATGAACAGGCTCTACAAGCCTCGCTGTCATGATGTAAGAGGCATGGACTGGGCACAAGCACGGAAGCTGCTTTTAGTGTATGTGGTAAATAGGTATGATTCGTGCTGACAAAATTGAAACAGTAATCAATATTGATACAGTAATTAATATCTGGAAACAATAAAACAGTTATAAGGTGTAATGCCAAGAAAGGGAGAGGAGGGGTTCCACCCCCACCCCCTTTCCTGCAGATGTTCAAGGCAGGAAAAGGCAAGCGATAACAGCTACTAAAAATTAACAGAAAGAAAGGAAAACCTGGTTGGGTCCCAGGAAAATGTTAATTATATGAGATTTATTGCTTTGATGCTTAAATATAATATTATCTTATATTATGTTAGTTTTGGCTTACATTATACTAGCTTGGTGCACATGTGTAACACAAAGGTGAATTAAAGGACATTGAGGAAGAGGAGAGACCTTCATCAGTGATGACCCCCAAAGAGTGGTGCAACCACCTGAAAGAGTGGTGGAGCACGCGCAGTAAAGGTGGTGATGAGGGCAGAGGTAGAAGTGTGATGAATCCAAAATGGGAGATGGCATTGACATAGGGCATAAAAGGGGGAATTTTCACTTGACAAGCTTGTACGTGAGGTGGCAGGGGTCCAAGGACTCTGCACTCCATACCCCATGCAGTTTTTTTTTTGCTTATGCACTATTATTGGAACCAAATTATCCCTTATTTTAACCAAATTATATTGTCAATATTTCAAGTGTATCCGATTTTATATATTTTCTAAGCTATTCAATTAAAATTGCTACTACCTCTAATATTGTTTGGTTTTTTGATGATGGGATAATTGGGCAAATATAACAGGGACATATCAAAAGCAGAAGCATGATAGTTTTTAAAGTTTAACAGTTTGTAAGCAAGTCAAATGCAATTTTCTTTGTTAGTGTAACTATGAATGAGAATAGTGTGCAGCATACCACCCTGAGAAGCCGTGCTTGATGGGTCTCAGACATGCTTAAAAAATCCTTTTTGATGGTATGTGGGATACACAACAACTGGTAAGGCCAGACTTATAGAGATGAATGCAGAGCCTCATCCAACCCAAGCTTATTATTTTTGTCAATTATTTTGGGCATTGTGCAGTGTTTGTCATCCTGTCTGCAAAGGGCCCTGCAGAAGACAACAAACATTGCCTTTGTATTAAAAACAGCAAGGGGGAACTGTGGTGGCTAACAGCTGGCCTGGAGGCCCCACAGTCATAGATCACCCCAATTATAACTTGAGGTCATTGGGGAACCAGTCTAGGCCATTAGGGATGCAGACAGCTATTGGCCAGTAAGCTGGGGGGTAACTAAATTCAGCTAATCAGGCCCAACTGTGTGGGCTTTCTGAAAATGCATAAAGGGAACTGCAATTAAAAAAAAATTTCCTGTTGCCACATGAACCTCGAGTGTGGTGTCATGTGTCAGTCTCAGCTGCGACATGAGGGTAATCCAGGTTCTTGTTAATTGATCCCTTGGGGTTGATTAGAGTGAAACAATGCTGATTAAATGGTGTTTACATATATATATATATATGCACATATATAGAAATATCAGGTTTATTTTAGAACAATTTAGTGGTGCCGTTTTGCTTATTATCTACTGTAATAAAGCAATATAAAAACGCAAAAATAATACTTCAAAAATGCGTAAGGAAAAGAGAAGGTAGGAAAGGGTAAGAGGAGAAAGATCCCATCACCCGTGGATCTTCCAACAAGACTGGGAGGTTGCAATTGCACGGTGATGATCTACCTGGGGTGAGGGAAGGGCAGGAAGCAAAGTTCCAGGGGTTAATAAAATGTTCAGGCTCAGTGGGAACAGCCAGGTACCTCCCCTGGGGCAGGGAGTTTTACTTGGATGATGTAATGCTGCGGATCACGGGACACCTCTCCGTGTATTTGTTTGCCTGTGACACAATTGCTCGTAGGTGCAGTTGAGAGGCCAATTATGGCCCATCAGAGGGGATGAATACCTGCAGGCTAACCATGGCACTTGGCAGGATTTGTCTCTTATCAGCCTCTCCCCTTATCTTGTCCAACAGGTAACCGCACTTGGGCACTTGCTGCAAATGCTCCATTGTTTGAGGCATTAACCATGAACATTCCAGCCTCGCACACCACCCACTCCCGACTCAAACATTCCATCGGTTCTCTTCTGCTGCTGCTCGCTCCAAATCTCACACCGTGGTGGCTTTCAATATAATGGGACAGGAGGTCATGTGACATTTTCTTCTATTACTTTGTCCAGATTGATCAGTTCTCCTGTTAATATCTCTGAAAAATGTAGCCTCACCATCATAAATGCCAAGCCTTCTAAGACAGAACATGGAAGGTTAGTACATATCTTTTTTGTTCCAAATATGCATAAATCCTTGCACGAACTCCAAGGCTAAGTTTGGCTGTGACAAAATTATACTTCTGCAATATAATTAAGTTTTACCACATTTTTTTCAAGTAAAAAGAGTAAATAAACTTAGCAAAAATGAAACTAACAAGGTATAAAAGTTGTTTGACTAATATTTGGTCTCCAAATGAGACCATTTGTCATTACTTTCGATGAAAACACAAATAAAACAACTATAAATATAATAATGTCTGATAATAGGACAAACTAATAATAATAGGACAAGCTTTTAGTGCATCAGGCAGGCCTTGGATCAAGACAGGGAATCTCTGCACATCTGAGTCCATTTCCACAGGGGAATGTCACTGCAGGTCCAACACCCACGTGTGCAGCATTAATTGGAATGCACAGTCTGCTGTACAATTCTACAGCATGACCAGTCCTGAGGGCTTTAATTGTGCAGGGATCTCCCCTTTCCACAGGATCCGACCCTCCCTGCCCGTGGGGGCAGTCCTGGGAGGCTGGTGGGGCATTTCTCCATCCACCTCCTTGGAAAAGCCCTGGAAAGCTCTGGCTGCTTTGGTTCCACAGCTCAAGGAGCATCTGTTGCAGGCAGCAGGGAGCAAAGCTGGGTCAGCTCGGGTGAGGAGCCAGCAGACACAGACCCAGAGTGCCCAAAATTCCCATCCCCGGCATCACCTTGTAAAGTAATGTGAGGTTTTTACGCCCAGGCAGCAGCTCAGCCTCCCCTCAGGGGATTTGGGGCTGCTGTGGGGTGGGGCTGGCCCGCAGTGACAGGAGGTGGGTGCCAGCAGGTGGAGCTGGCAGCCTGTCCCAGCACAGCCCTGTGACCTGAGAAGCCCAAGTGTTCTCTGAGCATCAGCTGGCATCACCCAGCGTCTCCTGAGCATCCCACCGAGACCCCTGTCCATCTGCTGAGCCCCATGAGCACCACTGGACCATCAGCCAGCATCACCTGAGCATCCTGCACCTCACCCAGGCAGCCCAGGACAAACCTGAGCCTCACTCAGCACTCTCCCAGCATGGCCAAATGTCACCCCTGTCACCCAGCACGACCCAGCACCCCCAAGCCCAGGCATGGACTCCCTGCAGTAGGATCTCCTCCATTTTGGGGTGTTTTTTTCCTTTTGTGGCAGCGTTAGTAGGGAAGCCAAGGAGGAAACGGAGGAAGAGCCACGTGGAGATAAGATAAAAGCCACATCAACAGCAGGGGAAACAGGGCAGATATGGAGGGAGACTTGAGGGGGAGATAAGGGAGAGAGCCACTAGTGCTGCTGCAGCTTTGCCAGGAGGGGACAGAGCTCCCCAGCTCACCCCAGAACAGCACAGCCGAGGCTGCACCCCTCACTGAGCCCTCCCGGTGGGATTCTCATGCAAGCTCCAACAATTGATCCCTTCCCAGGAAGGACACTGCTCCCCTGGATCCCCTGGAAACCCCCACGGGAGCCGCCGTGCTTCCCTCCCTGCTCGCACCCCTGACAGTAGCTCCCCCACATCATTTCCAACAGTTTTATCCTCAGGATAAATCCCTGGGGTCATTCCCAAGATGTGCAGTGCCAATTCAATTTCCAGCACTTGGATCCAGGGAAAACAGCTCCCTTCAAATGGAAGCAAGCTTGAAGAAAAGCCCAGGCTGGGTTCTTTTCCTTCCAAAAGGGATCTCTTGGGAGGGTGGTGTTTGAATCCATCTCCCTGGGAGATGCTGTGTGGGAGGGCCATGCAGGCGTGGGATCCCTCCCCAGCTGGAACAATGTTAGCGGTGGACAAGCTGGGACAGAAATCCAGGATCTTGTGAGTCCCGATGTTTCCCCACTGCTGCTTCCCTTTCCCAAAGCCCCGGGGATCTGCAACTCCCCTCCGTGGGGACATTGTGACACCGCTGTCACCACGGGATCGGGTGACGCCACCGGGCACGATGCGGCCGCCCTGTTTCACCCAGCTCCGAGTTAAATTCTGGCTGGAGCACTGCAGGGCAGGACGGGTGATCCCAGTGCAGGGCCCGAGCCGGGCACAGGGATTGTCTGATACGGCTGAGCTCATGAACCAAATTCGGAACAGGGGCTCCCTCTCTCCAAGAAATCCACAGGGACTTTGCCCAACCTGTGCCATCCCCACACCTGTGCCAGGACATGAAAAAACTGCTCTGCTGTTGCTGCCACCATCAGCCTTTTCCCTCGGGGACTGTCCCAGCCAGGGGGGAGGAGAGGGACACGTGGAAATCAGCGCTGGGGGCGATGCTTGAAGAACCCCGACACATGCAGCCAGTAATTCCGAAACCCTACAGCTGGGAAAAGCAGCGGGTGCACTAAACACAACCCCCTATTCCTCTTTTTTAGTGTTCTTTTCCCTTTTTCCCCCCCTTCCCTCTTCTCAGGGCTTTTTCCCACACGGGGCCGTTTGCCCGGGAGGGAGTAAAAGTAAAACCAAGCTCAGAGGGAACACGTGCCCGCAGCAGCGAAACCTCCCTGATAAGCTCCGGCGGGAGCCTTATCTGCCGCGTTTTGGGTGTCCAAAGCACATGGGAGGGCTCCCTCTCCCCCCCGGCCTGCCAAGGCCATGGGGAACACCTCACACATCTCTTTTTGCCCCAATAGCCGCCAGCCATGCGCCCGTGGGTGTTATCAGCGGAATTTCCTGCCCGGGATGCGATGCCCGGAGCGGGAGCCTCTCTCCGCACTCTCCCGCCTCCTCCACCGCCACGTGATGCCAAAAGCAGCCGCCAGCTCCCGGCCGAGCCGCAGGAATCGAGCAATAAAAGCTCCTGGAGCCGCTGGCACCCAGCAAGCCCAGCCCCCCGAGGGGCTGCGGCACGGGGGGGTCCCGGGCTCTCCCCGCACTCCAGCGGGAAGGAGGCGGATTCCCCCGGCCGGCTGCAATCCCGGTTTCACAACCTCGGGGACTCTGGGATCCTGCCCTGGAGGTCACCGTTCCCATGGCCGGCGGGCTCGGATGAGCTCACCAGCATCGCCCCCCCAAACTTCGGGCATTTGGGGGAACAAGCAAGCGGCCTCAGCGGTCCCGGCTCACTCATTCCACATCTTGTCCCTTTTCCACAAAGTTTGCAGCTGCCCAGCTTCTCCCAGGCGGGCAAAAGCCCAGCCGGAGCCTTCCCGTGGACCAAGCCCGCTGCTTTTTAAGGCAGTATCCCTCTGGAATGCATGCACCAAGCCACGGCTGGTCTGCGATTCAAGTTGAAATCCCTCCTCTCCCCCAGGGAATGCTCACTTTTATTTAAAACCCCCAAAACCTCACGGAGCCATGAGCAGTCACCAGAAGGGCCCAGTGACTGCGTCCCCTTCTCCTTGGGGAATTAAAACCCCTCCAAAAGGCATCGATCCCATCCCGGCCCATCAATGTCACTCACATCCAAGGCTGGCCACGGTCACGGCTGGGACCCCCTCGGTGCTGGCAGGCGCTTGCCAGGACACGAGGTGTGGATGTGGCAGGGCTGGGTGGCCATGGCCGTCCTTCTGTCCCCTCCGCACAGCCACGGCCACCGCATCAGGGTGGGCAACACTCCGGCGAGCCCCACAGAAACCTCTGGCAGGAGCTTGAGCGCACTCACGCTGCGAATCAGCCGCATGATCCAAAGTGTCCATAAATGGGTAAAATCCCGGGATGCGGAGCTCACAACCCGTTTTTCCTCGCGCGGCCGGAGGAAAAGCAGCCGATCCCGAGGAAGGCGTGCAGGGCTCCCCCCTGCTCGAGGGTTTCAGCCGCGAGGGGAGCCCAAGGCAGGCTCGGCGCTGGCTGGGGGTCCCCCCGCCCCGCTGCCCCCGCATCGCTGAGCTGCTCCTGCGGGACGCGCATCCCTCCGGGCCCGCACTCACCTGCGGCTGCGGCGCGGTGCCTCCCCCGGCGCATCGCTACGGGCTCGCCTGGGGGCTCGGCGCGCACGGGGAACGGGGGGGCGCTGCCCCTCCTCGGCCGGCAGCCCGCCTTGTGCGGAGGAAGTGGGAGGAGGAGGAGGAGAAGGAGGAGGAGGAGGAGGGCTGGGTGTGCGTGTGGGCCGGCCGGAGGAGGGGACGGGACAGCAGAGGACAGCCCAGCCACATGTGCGCTGAGCTGGGCTGGGCTGTGCCCTGCGCTCGGAGCGGGGTCTCTCGGGACAGGAACATCCCCCCGCGTTATTGGGGTCACCCGCAGTGGGAGAGCCGCTGTACGGAGGGGTCCCCGTCACAGAGAGCCCCTCTTATAGAGGAGGCGCCGCATGGGGAGCCCACGGTGTGCAGGGGAGCGTTATTAAGAGCAGCCCTCATTTTACGGTGACTCATTAAGGGGACCCCCATTTTGTGGAGCCCCCAGTGAAGAGGCCACCATTTCAGGCAGTCCCCATTAGGAACTGCCCTCCCATTAAGGGGCGACCCCATTAGGGAGGAGCGACGTTACGGGCACTCTCCTTACAAGCAGTGCCCATTAGAGAGGGACCCCTGAAGGACCCCTCACTTACAGGCAATCCCCATTAGAGAGGGACCCCTGAAGGACCCCTCACTTACAGGCAGTGCCCATTAGAGAGGGACCCCTGAAGGACCCCTCACTTACAGGCAGTGCCCATTAGGGAGGTGTCCCCAATTACAGGCACCCCCATAAGAGAGAACCCCCATGGAGGGGACCCCCGGTGCGGGTGTTGATGGTGAAGTCCCGGCTCACGGAAGGTGATGTGGCTGTGGGACATCAAGGGATCGGTAATAATTCCCTGCCACCCAATCAGTTTAGGGGCTCCACGGCTGCCTGAGTAACAAATGGTTCAAAAACGCGTGCCCAGCTCACCCTGAGAGCAAAGACCTCCATATGTAACATTTTCTGATGAATTGGCACCGCTTAATAAAGGCGTGAATCATCTTGAGCCATGAGCGCACCTTAGGCGGAGTCACCCGCCCCGTATCCGGGTGGGTAATAGTGTGTGCTTCTTACACCTCCACTGGTGTTAAGGAGTTTTATTTCCCAATTTCGGTGACACCGGCAGTCCTCACGAAGAGGATCCCCCATTGCAGCCCATGCATTGTGGGGGTTCCTGTGAAACAGGAGCTCCTCCTTTACAGAGCACAGAGGAGCCTTCCCGGGATGCGGCCGGAGGTCCGGCTCTGGCCGGACACAACTCCCTGTGCCCACAAAAAATCGCTTTCCCATTCCGTCTGCAGAGCCAGCGATCCGCGGAGAGCCTGGGGTGGGCTGGGGATGGCTTCTGAGCCCCCTCAGAGTCACTCCCTGCCCCAAAGCAGAGCCCCTCCTCCGGCATTTAACCCCTGCCAGCCCCAAGCGTTAACACGGAGCGTTTATCTAAGGAGTCGCGTCTGGAAAAGTCCACGCAAACATTCCCAGACTAATCATTAACCCTCATAAAAGGCACGTAAATATGATTAACCCAGTGACACAGATCCTGGGAGATTAAGTGTGTTGCCCAAGGCCGTGGAGTGAAGCAGTGGCAGAAGCTCAGCTCCCTCAGGCAGTGAGAAATAAAGATTTCTAAGTGAAAAAGAAATAATTCCCCTTTTTCGTGACTTCATTGAACAAAGACCGAGAAAGCAGGGTTTAAATTCTCCTTTCCTTGGCCTCACAAGCATTATTTTCCACTTACAGCTTTAATTTATAGCAGTTTTGTGGCAGCAGCAAAGAAAACAAGGATCTGGGAGGAGCAGGCGTGGAATTCCCAGTCCCTTGGCTCCAAAGTTTACACACACTGCTTTGTCTGGAGCTCATCGATCAGGTGCTGCCATTAATATTCTCTTTGGTAATGTAATTAGAGAATAGTTATTGCATTCAATTATGAAATGTTATATATTAGTGTGCCACACAGAATAGTTAATATATATTAAAACAAGCAAATGGGTGGATAATACAGGTTGTTATTTAGAGTTATGGGCATTAAAACTATCAGTGTTAATTTTGACCTGACTGAACAGAATCACAATTCCCTCAAAATGGCAGATAATCCCTTCAAGCTTGACTTGGCTCATACATTTACATAACTTTACTCAAGAAACATCTTTCCTCATACTGGTTTGGCTGCATCCCTGCTGCCAGGCATCCAGCTGGACTCTGAAAGCTAAATTTCAACAACATTTTCTCAGTCTTACATTTCTCTGGTGCAGAGAGGGGAGTTTTCACCTGCTGTCCCAGCAAATACCTGCTGTTTTGTTCTTTCTCCTGTGAATTTCCTTCTCTCAGCTCCCTGTGTGGTTCATCTCTGCCTTGGCAACTCAGGTGATCTGAGCTGCTCCTTGCTGAGGCTTCAAACCTGCTGGAACAGGAGACACCAGCTTCAAAAACAATCCTCATTATTTAACTTAAATTGTTTTAATTTTTTATATTAATTTTTAAAGACTTGGGAGTGTGTCTTTGGGGGAAAGGTGGGTGGTGATTCCACTCAGGGCAGGGCCATTCCCACCCTTTTTGCCCCTCCAGCCATCAGCATCCTCTCTGTTTGGTACCCAGTGATGGGAGCAGCCCCAGAATCCCCACAGGCTTGCTAGAGAGGTGAGGATTTGACTGATTCAGTCAAATTTTGGTCATGTGGTTTTCAATTCTCTTTTTGAGGCTTCTCAGCATCTCTGTTCAATCTGTTGTTTTCTGGGCTGTGGCTCCCCCTAAGTGCTCAGGAAACCTGCAGAATTCACATTGTCACTGCCTGCAGGGTCCCCAAATTCCATGTCCCTGTGGGACACCCATCCTGGGGTTCACCCTGGCAGACACAGGGATGTGGGGGCTCCAGGTGGGATTTTGGGCATCCAGGCAGCACTTGGAGTTCATTGCTGCTCCACAGCCACACCACTTCTCCCATTCCCCAAAAAGGGTCAGTTCTTGTCCCAGCTTTTGCTCCCCAACTTGTCCTGGTGCTAATTCAGCCCCCCAGAAGGATTTAACCCCCTCTAGGAGGGCAGAACCCAGAGTGATGGAGAAAGGTGGGTGTCCCCAGCTCACAGGCCTGTGCAGATCTGTCCAGGAACATCTATCTTCATTCCTTTTCCCTCTTTTTTCCCTCTTTTCTCTTTGATTTGCTTCCCCATAAAGTCATGCTTTAGGTTCAGGAGAGGTGAGTTACACAAGTGATCCCCTGGTGACAGGGAGATGTGGCATTTAAAGGTCACCTGCTGCCACAAACCCCACAGCTTCCCTGGTTTTAAACACAGCAGCCCTCAAAAATGGCCTTGGGTTTACTCCTAGGGACCAGAGAACCCCTCTCCACACCTCAAATCATCTGGCAATCCCCCAAATTATCCAACAGAGCCAAAACAGAGATTGTTTCTTTGGCTCAGGAGCTATTTGGAAGGGAGTGGGAGAAGGATGGAGCCCTCCTCTACAGATGAAACACATCCCACAAATAGAATGAAGGCAAATCCCCTTGGGCCCCCCCCAAAAAATCCCCCAATTCCATCCCACCACAAGGAATTTGGGGCACCAGCATCTGTTGCTCTGTCCAAGAGGACAAGAGGGAGCTTTATCCCACCCCACCATCCCCAGGGCTCCTGCCAGGGACTTCCCAGCCTCGTTAGCAGCTCTTGCCTTGGAGACATCCTTGGTGGCAGCAGCACCCCGATGAGGCTCTAATTAGCGAGCTAATTGGAATAAGAGAGCTGTAGAGACAGTCCCAATGCACAGCCTGCTGCAGGAGAGGGACAGAGGAAAACAGGGATGAAGGGATGGAGAGGTGGGGGGAAGATTAAGGAGGATTATAGGGAGGGCTCCCAACAGCTGCCATTGTGGTTAAATTTAAAGTACAATTTGTGTGAAGAGAGGGATCCAGGTTTCCTCATCCCACTCATTTCTTCTGGAGCCAAGAAGGAGTTGAAGCCTCGGAAGATGCCAGCTCCTTCCAAACCTCCAAATGACTGCTGGCAGTGAGAAAAGGAGACCCAAATATCATCTGAAATGCCCACTCCCACATCTTTCCCTGTCCTTGAAGTCAGATCCCACACTTGAACAATTCTTTGGGGTGGGTCTTTACAGCTTCTCCCACCTCTCTTTGCTCTGTTATCTCTTTCTATGGGAGATATTCTCCTTCTATTCTATCCTCTCTTCTAAGATCCCCTTTTAGCTTGAACTAGGAGAAAATTAAGTCTGGAACTGGATGATTTTTAAAGTCCCTTACAACCAAAACCATTCTATGATTCTAAGAAAATATGGCATGGGCAAGTCTGGTTGCTCATCCAACATTTTTCCAGCTTTATCTCCTTCAAAACTTTGATTTGGATCCTGCCAGGGCCTACAGTTATTGGTAAATAAATAAAAATCCCAAGTTATTCTGCTTGCTGCCCCAGGAAAGCAATAAAGACAA
Organism: Chlorospingus semifuscus; assembly: GCA_035048045.1. Classification (NCBI taxonomy): domain Eukaryota; kingdom Metazoa; phylum Chordata; class Aves; order Passeriformes; family Passerellidae; genus Chlorospingus; species Chlorospingus semifuscus. The sequence goes on from JAWWMS010000024.1 coordinate 20,632,854, forward strand.
GGCCCAGCAACACAGAGATGCAGGTACCTCATTATCTCTAGATAATTATCCATAGGTAATGAGATACCCAAGCCCCAAGCAAGAGCAGAGTGGGAATAAATCCCCAAGGGACATGACAGATCATCACATTCCCACCCAGAATCATGGAATCGAGCAGACCCCACCAGCCAAGAGGTTTTTTCTCTGCTAAATCATTCCCTCAGCAAGCTGCTCTCCAAGGAACACTGAAAACAAAACTAATCCTGTTCTCCCAGGAGGAGGAATCCAAAAATAACCCTGTGGATGAATGAGCAGCACAAAGCCAAGTGCTGAGGCTTGGGTTGAGTTTGGGAGCTGAAAGCTTTCCAGCTCCATGTTCCCACTTGAATTACTGCCCGGGCATTCACACGCCGTTCCTGCACTTCATTATAAAAAAGCCGCGGTGTTTCTTTTTGCTTTTGTTTCCCAGTATGGGACGTGAAATCCTGCAAAACCCTGGGGGAGCATGCAGGGAGGGAGAAGCTCCTTGGAGCAGCCTGCAGGCTGATGGAACCCATCCAAAGCTGAGGAAATCCACTTGTGCTTTGGGACATGGGCCTGGAGTCCACGGCTCCAGCGCTGAATTCCTGGCTGGACTCGCTGAGCTTGGCACGTTTGGATGCTCCTCTGTGGGAAGTCCTGGCATGGTGGCAGCACTGGGGATTCTCCTGACGTGCTCCCTGCTCTCTCAGCACTGGGGTGGCTCACCTGCTCCCTGCCTGCAAGAAGGAAACACCCCCAAACCCAAGGATGGATACTCATGGAACATCCAGGCCAGTCCCACAGCACAGTTTCTCACGAGCATCCTGGGGCATGAGAGAAGACCTTCAGCAGGAATCTCACACCCAGGAGCGGAGATTCCTGGACTGGGATTCCCCTGTGAGCCCCACCTCCACATCCTGCCCTTCCAGGGGGAAGCAGCCCCCTACCCGGGTTTGTTCCCTGGCCACCTCCAGGGACACCCCAGCACTCCTGGTTCAGAGGAGAACAGCAGCCAGGGCAGGGAAACATCTTGCTCAGTGCCTGTGCTGAGGAATAGCCCTGAGGTCTTGGGAAAGCCTTGGGTGTGGTGACAGCCGACTCAGGGAAGCTCTGGCCAGCAGCAGCTGTGCAGTCCCTGTCACAGAACACCGGGAGGAGCACCGAGAGGAGGCAGCCCCGTGCCCAAACACCCCTCACCTCCCTGGGCTCCCAAACGAAGCCGAGTCCCTCTGTGGGGACAGCAGCAGTGCCCGTGTTTGGGAAGCTGGCCTCAGTGGCACAGCTGGGATAGGGGAGCCATCCCTACTGCCCTGGCTGCTGGCAGGGATCCCCACACCCCCAGGGATCCATCCAGAGGCTCTGGAGCCATGGCTCTCAAGGATCTGCATCCTAATAAGCACCATGATGTAACTCTGAGTAAGTCTTGCCAGAGATCAGTCTAAGGAAGCTGCCATTTCTTACCTCTTTTTTTTTTTTCCCCTCCCTTTGTTTCTGCTCTGGTTGAGGTCACCCAGTCTGAACCTCAGCAACTCATGCACCTTCTTCCCCTTCTCTTCCCATCTGTGGCTTTATTCCCAAAGAGAATCCCTGTGTCTGTGCCAGCACAGATGCTGCTGCCTGTACCTAAAGCTCTGGAATGGTTAATTCATTTATTTCCACATAATTCCCAGTGTGGGAATGGCTACAGGTCTCTGTAACATCTCTGGACTCTGTCTCCAGCAGTTATCTCTGATGTCCATGTGTTTGGTGTTCCTGCAGGCTATCGACCCATCAGCTGCTTCCCACACATCCAGTGCCCACAAGCCTCCCACGGATCCATCAAGATGCTCCAAAAGTCTTTAAAACAGTTTTTGTTCTCTCCTAGCTGGAGTCAGGAGTAGGTTCACCTCTCCAGGGTGTTTGCATGGTATTGCTGCGGTATCTCCCGCATTCCTTTACCCTGTGTGGGAAGACAGGCATGGAATTGTGAGCAATTTGACCATTTTATTCCCTCTCCTGCCTGCAGAAACCACTGTCAATCCTGGAAACCCTTCTGCAAGACTCCCTGGTCCTGGGCTGGCTCCAGTGCTGCTCTCAGGCTGCTCTCTTCCCTCTAGGGGATGGTCCAGGGTGGTCTCTCCTCTTCCTCTAGGCACTGGTGGGGAAGAACACACAAAGATGGATGAAGGTTTTCCACAGAGAAGAGCCAAGCCCCTCTGGGAACCCCAAGGACCAAAGTGTCAGGATCCAGTGGGACTCATGATTGCAGTGGTGGCCACCAAATCCCTGGAGCTCAGAGGCTTTTGCTGTGCCAGCAGGGAGGTCCCTTTCCTGTGGGATCGTCTCTTCTTCCTCCCAGCTGGTGCTGAGTCTCTCAACTGGGTTCTTCCCACTTGGCTCCACTTCCCCCATGTCACAGGGAGCCATGAGTGTAGCTGCTGCTCAGCAACAGAAATGGTGATACAGGTTATAAAAATGTTGCAGTAAGGTAGAAAAATCATAAAGAAAGGCTTCATGAAATCAGGCCTGCTCTGGCTAGCCTGTCATTTCTTCTAAGGCACTTTGCAAGTTCCCATGTGAAAGCAATCCTGTTGTGAGCAGTTTGTTAGCACAACAATCTATTCCTGGCTGAAAAACAACTGGCACCTGTATAAACTGCTCTTACACCATTAGATAGAAAAATGAAAAGTATCTCTCACAAACAGCTTTCCTGCACGTACACCCCAGGGGTTTGAGTGACTAATCAATACAGAATAACAACTTGTTACTAACCAATAATTGACAAGAAAGCTACTAACCCACTGGAGTCACACACGAGGTCTGTAAAACTGTACAAAAAGGAGTGATGTGAATAAAGAATGGGCTTTTTCCACCATGAAGAAAATTGAGTCCCATGTGATTTATTCTCATATAAAAACACCAGAAGTGATGGGAAAGGGGTGTTTTCCTCCTGGTGGGACATCTCCAAGAAGCTCCATATAGGAGGGGATGGTCCAGGAGGCCAACTGGAGCTTCACCATCCTCCTCTCCCGGGTGGCTTGGCTGGAGGATTCAGCAGAGCATCCCCATGATCTGCCAGGGTGGATTCAGGCTCCTCTGCTCCAGTCTGCAGCCTAATTGCAGGTGGGACCAGGAAGAGGAGCCTTCTCTGTTTACTCACATAGTTTGAAGGTGAGTAACACACGCTGGGCCCAGCTCTGGCTCCCTGGTGCTGTCAGAGTGAGACCTTGCCCTCGCAGCTGACCCAGCCCCTGGGCTGCCAGGATGGGCTGAAGAAGTTCTCAAATGGAAGGACACAGGGCTTTGAATCCCCTCCTGCACCATCCCAGAGGGGCTGAGGCCCACAGAACTCTCCTTGCCTGGCACTGAGGATCTTTGTCCTCTTTTCCTCCCCTTCCCCCTTCTTTTGGCACACAAGGAGCTGCTTTGATGCCCTCATGAGACAGATTTTCCACCGATAACAGATCCTTGTGATAACAGATCCTTGTGGTCACCCCTGTGACTGACTCATTCTTCCCAGGGGCTAAATCCTGGTGTCTTCAGCTCCCTTCAGGCACCTTGGGAAAGGAGGTATCTTGTTTCCTTCATAACTACCTCTACCAAATTACCCCCTCCTGACCCTGCAGCTTGGCCAACCCTTGGCCAGCCTGTCCCCAGGAACTCCCTGTCCCTTGGATGTGGGAACAACCCTTGCTGATGGGTTTCCTTCCTCTACAACCATGGGCTGAAGCAGAGGATCCCAGGAAAACATCAGACCTCAGTAAGCATCTACACCCAGCAGAGTGAGCGGTCTTGGTGTCCTGGGTGGCTTCCTCTTCCAGGAACTGCTTTTTGAAGCTATCCTCATCCTCCCCTGTTAGGAGAAATCCTATGGAGAAATATCTTTGGACATGCTGGATGCATTGGGAGAAATATCTTTGGACATGCTGGATGCATTAGATGGTGCTGGGTTTTACACAAGAGGCAGTGAGTCATCACCCTCTCATCACTTATCTTCTCTGGACTCATGAGGATATCACAGACCTTGGTCACTCTGCCCTTGGTGCCCCCTTCCCAGCCTGTTTCACCACCATTTTCACAGCAACCTGAATTTTCAAGGAAGTGGGCTGGGGACAGTGACTCTTCGAGGGTGTTTTCCAAGGAGAGCTGCTGGGGGAAGGATGCTGGTGGGATTTGGGAAGCCGCCCTTGTTTGCCGGGGCTGTGCAGGGTGTGAGGAGCCCTGGCTGGGAACACGGTGTGCTCTGCAGCCGCCGGCAGCGGGAGGTGGTGCTGGCTCCGGGGGTTATTGCTGCACCACTGAGGTAAGAGGGATTAGCACCGTGAGGTTGGGAAACCTCGGCCGGACCCTCTTGCCGAGCTGGAGTCGAATTGCAGCAGGAGCACCACAGAGAGCCCGAGGCCACGGGCTGGCAATCACCGCCCCGGCAGGCTGGGACATCTTATTGCCCTCGTAAAAACCTCTTTCCACTCATCAGGCTAATGCGGGTTTTGGCTGGAGTAATTAGAGCCTCACAAAGGGCCCACTCTCCTCCCACTGCCACATCCCCGCTGTCCCCAAGCTCCCCCTCGCTCCGCTCCGCCCTCCGTGCCAAGTATTTCCTTCTCCTTTTCTCTGCGGTCAGAAGGAAAAAATCCCAAGCAAACCCCACAAAAAGGCCGCTTTCCCCCCTTTTTGTCTTGCAGCTAACCCGTGGGTGCAGGGAGCTGTTGGAGCAGGAGCACCCGGGCTTTTGGCAGGAATGCTGCTGGCCTGTCCCGTTTGTAGGAGCTGAGACAGCCAAGCCTGCCAAGCACTGGAGAGCTGGGGATGAACCTGAAGCTGTTCCTTGAGCTGGGAGCTGGCCAAGCTCTACTGGCCAAGTGTCTTCTTTATTCCCTTCTAGGCTTTTTCCATGCCTGGGTGTATTTCCACAGCGTAGAGATGGGTGGAAAATTACTGGTGATGATCCAGTGCCAGGTCCCTGCCCTGGCAGAGGTGAGCTAAGGCTGTGTGCTCATCCAGGGAACTTCTCACCACGGGATGCTGCTGGGGCTGGAATGCCTTGAAGAACCAGCTAAGAAGTTTAAAAAAACAAAAATAAAGCTATTAAAAATAAATAAATAAATATTATAAATATATCCCTTTTTTTTTTTCCCTGCTTAAAAATATTTCTCTGAAGAAATCCATCCATGCCAGCTCACTGAAGTTTTTGCAGCCCAACAGCTGTCTGGGTTCTGCTCCTCAGAAGTACCATGAGAAAGTACAAATACATCCCAAACAGAGCAGATAAACCAGGATAAACAATGTGCACCAACATCCACAGCCCCAAATCCCTGTGATCCCACCCTCAGGGAGGAAAGCAGCAGAGGCAGAGAGCTTGGGATGACAGGGAGCACCTGGGTTTGCTGGGATGGAGATGGATGGATGGATGGATGGATGGATGGATGGATGGATGGATGGATGGATGGATGGATGGATGTTTAGAGGAGCAAGGAGCAAGCCCTGAAGATCTCCCTTCTGCTGTCCAAGGCATGATTCACAGCCCACATGCTGCTCCACCAAGGAAGCAGAGGCAACACCACAATCTTCCTGTTATGGGAAAACCCCGACTTCAACAGGCAAACCAAGGAGCTGAGGTTGGGGTGCTGCATCCCTGGGACCTGGGAGCCTCCATCCCAGCCTGGTTCCCCTCCTCCAGGCTCAGGGATGCTTATCTAACCCAGTTTCCCTGAGCCAGGACTGGTGGGAGGGATGGAGTGCGCCCTGCTCACATCCAGGTCACTGGAAAATCCCCTTGGCTGGGCCAGAAGCAGCACATGGACATCACATACCTTAGACTGCTGAGCCTGGCTTCTCCCCTCCTCTGCAATGGCACCTCCAGCCTTCCTCTTTTTCTCCTGAGACTACTGATTTGGCCTGTTTTTGTGAGCTGTTTTAGGGAATTTCACTCTTCCAGCCAGGAAGGGCAAGCCCAGGTGTTTTGGTGCCCATCAAAGGAAAACATCTCCTTGGCAAACATAGCAAAGCCATTCATCACCTTCAGACACCTCTCTTCCCATGCAGCAATTTTCATTGCCTGCAAAGGAAAAGAAAATAACAATAAATGAGTGAGGCTCTTGGTTGTGCTTGCTGCAGAATCCCTGGATAGGGCTGCAGGACCTTCTCCAGCCCAGTGTGGGACAGGACATCCCCCAGCTGACTGCTTGGATGCACAATCTGTCCTTTTCCATCCCTCTGTTACTGGGACACTGATGCTGGGGCTGACCCCAGTTCCCTCAGCAGGGCTTTTATTGTGGAAACCCTCAGGAGAGAGGGCTGGGAATGAGGGGGTGGTGGATAAACCCCACTGCCAGTTCAGGGATGGCTTTATCATGCCAGGGAGAGGAGAGAAATGGCTGCTCAGAGTTAGGGCTGAAATGACCCCCTGCCTTGCTCCTCCCCAACCCAACTCCACGTCCTCATCATCTTGCAGCTCATGGAAACCTGTTAGAAGGAGGTTTACTCCTGGCTGACCCTCCCTCAGGGATATCTGATGCCATCTGATCCACAGCAGCTGGATCAGCCCTTCCCACAGGGAACCACAGCTTGGCTCCAGTTCAGCATCTGCCCCTGGGCTGGGGACTCCCCAGCCCCAGCTGGCAGCTGGCCTTGATGCCACCAAAGTTCCTGGGGACTTCCCAGGGCATCCCAGCCTTTGGAAGGGCTTACATTGCATCAGCCAGGCCTGGAGGAGATGCTCAGTGACACTCAGGCATCTCCTCCTCCTCCTCTTGGCTTTCAAAGCTTTTCCTGCTTTGCATGTTCTCCAGAAGGACGCCAGATCTCCCTGGGGCACTCTTGGTGCCACTTGGATGGGGACCTCCTTGGATCACACACTAAGAAAACACAAATCCACAAGTTTTTTGTCCTCAGGCAGGTAATTAGTGGCTTGGGCTTTGCCTACGCCAAGCCAGTGGCTCTGCAAGACATGGCAGGTCCTGGGTTTTCCAGACTTTTCATCAGCTGGCCAGTGGCATACATAAATCCCAGCCCAGGAAAATCCTGGATGAGTCTTTGCTGTTCTCCACAGTCCCAAAACCCACTGAGCACTTTGCAGCAGCAGAAGAATTATGCTTAGTGCTCTCCAGAAGGTGATTCCCAGCTCACAATCCCAGGTTGGACCTTCCAGCCCCAGCAGGACTTTTCAGCCCCAAACAACGATGAATTTTTGGAGAAGGCTCCATTACCCAGCTTGGCGCTGGCTGGGCAATCCCATCACCACATCCTGACACATTTTTTCCCCAACACCTGCAGCAAAAGGGAAAAATCCGCCATAGCCTTTGGTCCTTCCATCCCACCACCTCAGGCCAGCACCAGCTTGGAGGCTTCCTGCTTTCCTGACCTCCTTGCTGCTCCAAACATCTCATGGGGCTCAGTGGAGGGCCTGGGGCTGTGTCCTGCTGGATTTGACTCCAAGGGGTTGGGGACAGACTGGGGAGGCAGCACAGGATGCTCTCACAGCCTCAAAGCTTGGAGACACCATCACAGCCTGGGATGGTTGTAAGTTGGTGCTGTGAAAAATGCATATGACATGACTGGCTCTTTGCAAATATTCAAATGAATACTAGATGTGTTATGTTGGAAAGTTATTCTGTATTAATCTCTTTTAAGTAGTGCTGTATTAATCTCTTTTAAGTAGTGTGGTAAATATGGTTTTTAGGCTGTAGCATAATATTAAAATAGAAACTATGTGATGTAAGATACTTTTTGTATTATTTTGTATACTTTTCCATTCCTAGCTCAGAGAATGGAAAAGATAATCAAGAAATTCTTTGCATTATCCTGTGTGGATAGAGATAACAGCAACAGACACCAAGATCCTAAGAGAAGAATTACTGCCTCCTTATCAGGACAGCTCAGACTTGGAGGAACCAAGAAGGTCGATTTAGAAGATGGGGGGGAAGCTGAAATTAAGCAGAAACCCCCTAGTTTGAAAGGAATGTTTGAATCATGCATGAAATCTATGAATATGCAATAGGCTATTGCCTTTAAGGGGAAATCCTTTGTTAGCAAAGTGTGCTTTGTGGCAGAGTGCCAGGCACCCTATGTCCGTAATTATTTGCTTTTTATTTTATTTAGACTTATTGTCCTAATTGTTATTACTATTTTCATTACTACTAAACTTCTAAAATTTTAACAAAAGCGAATGGCATCCCTAAAATCTCGATCATATCCCCACAAAAACGTGTGGACGGCACATGGAGAAGTCCTTTTCCATGACAGCATTTCAGAAGTCCAGGAGGAAAAAGAAATTCCAGAGAATAAATCAATAAACTTCACCCAAATGTGGTTTTAATTATCAGTGTTGATGCAGACTTCAAAGGGAGGAAAGAGAGAGGAGGAGGAGGAGCAGAGGTTCTGATTTAGCTCTTAGCAATGTGTATTCCTCTGCATCCAGCAAAGATTGAGAAAGGGATTGATTTTGGAAAGAAAAAAAACCCAAAAACAGATGTTAACACATTTGCAACCCAAAAGCCCATGGGAAAAAAGCCCCAGATCCTCACATTCCTGCACTGACGCCCATCAGCTCCTCCCAAACACACGTGGCCACTGCTGACATCAGTTCCAGGAGAGCCGCAGGAGCCGGGACGTGTTTTGGGGCCAACCCGCCTGTTTTGGAAACACTTCCCTCATTTCGAGGGTGGTGGTGCCAGCTCATCTTGGGCACCATGCCCTCCTTTATCTTCGGCTTCCCCATCGCCCCGAGGCTGCTCCTCCCAAGGTCATCCCACTGATCCATCTGGGTGGCTGCTCCTTATCTGCCCAACCAGGAGCAGCTTCCCCTCTCCCCTCCAGGGATGGATGCCAGGATGAGATAAAGATCCATCGGCTCCAGGAAGGGGGATGGAAAGAGGTTCGATGGAAAGAGGTTCTCCCATCCAAGCACGAGGTGGAGGGGACAATCTGCCACCAGGACACTCGATGGGCCAAAGAGCCCCAGGGCACCTCGTGCCCATTGTCTGGGCGCGCCTGGATACGGGGAAATCAACATAAACCGAGATAAAACCAAGAGAAAATTAGCATAAAATGTATATACAGCCAAGAGAGAAGGGTGAGAGAGAAGCTGTTGCACTTCTCCAGGTATTTCTAAAACTTCTCTCCAGAGCCATAGTAGGAGAAAGCTGATTTTGCTCCAAAATTTTGTGCAGGCTGAAGCCAGCAGAGAACCAAGACCAGGGGGAAAACCGAACCCAAACCCGTGGCGTTTTGCATCTCATCCTCTGCTGGGCCTGGGAGGATGCTCGGGAGAGGGAGAGCTTCAAATCCTGGCTCAGAGGGGTCCATGCCCAGCATCTCCTGATTTCCACGAGGAAAGAGGAGATGCTGGCACGGTGGAGCCTCAGCTGGAGCATCCCAGCGGCACACCTGGGTGCCACGGGAGGGCCGCTGGCTGCGGGGGCATGGGAAGGGCTCATGGGGAGGAGCCGGACAGACGGACAGCCCCATGCCCGGCACTGGCCCGGTGGGGACGCGGCCGGCCGGGATTTTCAGCAGCTGAGTGAGCCAGCAAAGCAAACACGAGAAAAG
>JAWWMS010000024.1:20642481-20652805 GCA_035048045.1 Chlorospingus semifuscus
GGCACTGGCCCGGTGGGGACGCGGCCGGCCGGGATTTTCAGCAGCTGAGTGAGCCAGCAAAGCAAACACGAGAAAAGAGCTCCTGAGTCATGTAAACAAACAAACAAGCAATTAAGAGATGAAATGAATCTCCCAAGTACATAACCTTTCTATTTAAACACTCCGGGCCTGGAAGTGTCCCAGCACATCTGACCCAGCTTCGCCTGTGATCTCCTTGCGGGATGAAAGGGGCTGGGTTTTAGGGAGTGACTTTTCTTCTGCCTCTCCCTGCATCTAATTATATTATCCTTTCTTTCTTGTGTTGGTTTATTTCAAAGGGAAAGTCCCCAGATGTTTCCTTCTGTTAAAAATAGGTTAGAAACGATTGTAAAACAGTTGATAATCGTTAAACATGTACTGTTAGTTTGGTTATTATATTGTAAAAAGGGTTAAAAGGGTAGTTATAAGAAATACTGTACTCAGTAAAGTGCAGTATTTCAGTTTCAGTAAAGTGAAACGGAGCCAGCCTGGACAGAACTGTAATGGGCCAATCAAGCGCCTTAAACCTTCATGCAAATGAAGGATCCACAAAGAAACCAATCCAAAGGGACAAAAACAGGATAAAAAGGGGCTTCTAACCCATTGAGCCCCTGCTGCTCCACCTGGAACATCGGGGCAATCGCTGCTGAGCAGCCCCAGCGCTGCAGTATCCTCGAGGGAACGCTCCTGCTTGGCCCTCCTTGCTTTAGGCCTTTCTTTTTATTATAATAAATGCTGAAATCATTTTAGTACCAGGAGTGTGGTCCTGTTTCCAACACTTCTGCATCCCCTCCTCAGCATGGAGCAGGAGCTGCCTCCCTCCCCATCCCTGGAACAGGACTGACTGCATTGACCTGTTAATGATGGAATTTAAGGACGGTATAGAGGAAACTATACCATCCTTAAACTGGGGTAAATGGACCCAGCAACATTAAAAGAGCAGAGGGAAGAGAAACAACAGGCTTTAAAAGGAAGGCAGACAGCCCTGGGAGAATTTTGGGGGAGAATGAAGATGCTTCTTCCACAACAGGACAAGGCACAGAGGTTTAAGTGGGTTAAACCCAGTGGGAATGGTGTTAATTTCACTGGGATTTCTGTCCCCTGCAGCTCAGGGCCAGCTCCCTCCTTGGAGCATCCAACACTCCACGAGCTGCCAGACTCCCTCCTGCCTGCTCTGGGGCTTCCCTGTGCAGCCACTGCTGATTCAGGACAGGGAGGGACTCACCCTGCTGGCTTCAGCACAGCCTCTAATCCCAGGCTTAACTTTAAGCCCAGGTTTGGGGTCCCACAGAGGACAGTAGTCACACAGCCCAGCCGAGGTCACCGCTGAGTTATGCTGACTCTTTCCAGGGATGGGGCAGGGGTGGGGTGTGTGTGGGTGTGTGTGTGTGCACGGTTTTAATCAGTGCTGTTAAATTGCTTAAATCCACACCCCTGCAGAATTTTGTTAACCAAAACTAAGTGTGGAGGCTGCAGGGATAAGGACCATTTAGAGGAAGCATCACTTACTAGTTTTTGAGAAAGAAAACCCTTGCTTGATACCAGACTAGGAGTTCTTTCAACCCTTGGTGACAGTGTTCCACGTTAAAAAGGCTTTTACTGAGGTGCTTGATGTACCCAAATACCCCACTCTGCCCCACCACCAGGTGCTCAGTCCTGCAGAAAATATTTGGAGATAGGGACCACATATTTGTGAGTCTGCTTAAAAGACTAAAACACCTCCTTATCTGGAGGCCAAACATACAGATACAGCCCAGGTGCCATGGGATGGAAAGGGGATGGAGAGGGGTGATACAGCTTGGATATATCTGCATCCCTGGCAGGGAACAGTGCTCAAAACTCAGCAGACCAGGAATGCTGGATGACCCCCCAAACCCCACCATGGAGGGATGCTGGGTAACCCCCCCAAACCCCACCATGCAGACATGCTGGGTGACCCACCCAATCCCACCATGCAGGGGTGCTGGGTGATCCCCTCAAAGCCCACCATGGAGAGATGTGGGTTTTCCCCCCAAACCCCTCCATCCAGGGATGCTCAGCAGTCCCCAGACTCCAAAATCTGGTGGCACATGTGGCACTCACCTCCCCACTCACCCCAGGGTGGAATTTATGAGCAAAGACAGCCACAGGGTTAAAAAGAGCCCGAAGCCAAGAAAACCTGCACAGACAGGGAAGTGAGAGCCCCAAAGATAGTGCTCCCACTCTTTCACATCTGAGCTTTCAGTAATCACAGCTGCTTTCACTTCCCCTTCACCGTCCGCCTGTTCCTCCACCGCTGGGTTTTGGTTCCTCTCCGCTCCCCCATCACCCTCCCCCTCCGGAGGCCAAGCCTTCAAAGCACTTCAGCTTTTCTTTCCCTGGGGCGCTGCCAGTTCCCATGTCCCGGCTCTGGCACGACAGTGCCCTCCGAGGAGCTGGGGATGTGACAGGGATGTGAAGTGATGTCTCTTCCCTGCAGCGATCCAGCTTGGATGGGTGCTCTGGGAGAGGATGGATGCTGGGTCAGGGGAGGGAGAGAAGGGTGAGGAGTAAGAAGCAGAGCAGCTGGAGCTCTCTTTCTCCACGGCTTTTCCCAGGTATTTGACTTCCAACAAAGCCGCAGCAGACCCAACAATTTAATGCTGATTATTTTAAAGAGCCGGCCCAGAGAGGCGGTGCAGGAGGGACGCGCTGGGCTTTGTTCTGCTCTGGCAGCGGGAGTGGCGCTGCGTGCAAGGGTCAATATTGACTTTGTGCCGAGGCAACCGGCGGGGTTCACGGGCTGCAGGCATTCGGGTGCTCCGGCTGCACCCTGCCCGCACCCTGCCAGCACCTCAGCAGCTTTTTCCCGGCACCAAGAGCGATTTGCTATCGATGACAACTGCTGCTGTAAATAACATCCACCCTGAACATCTCAGAGCACACTCACCCCGAGGGTATGCAGGATACAGACTCCCTGGGGATGCTGCTGGGAGAGCAGGAGCTGCCCGCCCTCAGGAAGGATATTCTGGATGGGAACAGGGGGCAGAGGTCTGCCTGTGTGTGCCTTGGCACATCCCAGAGCTGGAATTCTTTCTGATAATGGCCGTGTTCTCTCATCACAGCCAAATTTTGCCGTCTTTATAAAGGAGCTGTGTTTGCCAGGATGGCAATCGTGGTGTGTTTGCACAGGGGGCAGTGAGAACCAGGTCAGGGCTTTCCCTGCCACCCTCATTCCCACTGGTGAAGGAAATCTGGGCATGGCATTGGCTGCCCAAGCCATGTGCCCAGCAGGCACACGGAGCTGCCCAGCAGAGCAGGGGGACAAAGGGACAATGCTCCCCTCAGGAGCTTGCTTTGGGATGGCTGGCATGGCTCCCAGACCCCATGCTGGTTCCTGATCCTCAGGGATGCAGAGCCTCGGGAGCACAGTCAGCCCAGTGCAAACACAGCATCTTGGGCCATCAATTATCCCCAGTTAGGAAGTCTGGCTGATCCATGCCCATGGAGTTTATCCAGAGCCATCCCATGGCCTCAGGCTGCAGTGCATTTGGGGGACAAGAGCCCCTGAAGCAGGGATGGGAAGCTTTCAGCTATTTTTTCACGCACATGTTCTCATCTTGCCCCTTTTTACGCCTGATCCTCTCTCCCAGGGCTTTTGCCAGCCACAGGCTGGGCTCTCTACCAGCCACATTCCTTCAGGTTGACGTGGCTTTTCTTTCTTCCCTCATCCTTATCACACTGGAGTTCATGAATCATATTTCTCCTAAACCACCCAAGCACCCTGTGGAAATCAAGCGCGACAGAGCAGAGGCAGGCCTGGGGGCTCAGGCTGCTCTTGGGGGTACAGCTCTCCTGGGAAAAGGCTCTTGCAGCCATCCAAGGAGCCATGGAGGAATAAATCCCTTTTATAAAGCTTTTATCGCTGTGCTGGCCCTCCCCCGGCTTGTTTTGGCACTGCCTCTCCTGGCACGCTCACCCAGTGCTGGAAGAAGGATGGAGGTGAATTTTCTGAATATTCCTGTGGGACCAGAGGGACAAAGAGTTCACTGGGGTGCTCTCCCCCCACAGCTGGCAGTGGCCAATGATGACCTGCCAGGGGTTGAATGCAATGGGACAGGGATTGGGAGCACCCAGGCACTCTGATTTCAGACTGAGGGGTCTTTGTGATCACACTTGCTGGAGTCTGATTTTAAGCCTCATTTTAGGAGTCTCCATGCAGAGCCCATTTCCCTTTAGGATCCCAGGAGCCTGTGGTCAAGAGTATATTCATTTTATCTTCACTGTGATGACTAAAGTGACCTTTATTCCTCATCTCCCTGGACAGCACAAAGGCTTTTTGGTCATTCCATCCTCTTTATCCCATTTTCCCAGAGAGTCAGAAAAGTGAGGTATAACACCAAAGCCAGCATTCCCAGAGAAAAAACTCCATCTAAAGGACAACATGAGATCCCATGAATAAAACCCCAGACAGAGGAGGGAAAACCCCAGAGACCTAGCAGGGAACTGCCCCATCAGATTATTTCAGTCCCCTGTGCATCTCTGAGCATCCCAGCTCCAGGGAATTGAAGCTCTAATTAAGCTCAATTACTCCTGAAAACAATTTTTCAAGGACCCACGGAGGCAGGTAGCCAGGGGAAGAACCCTGCACCTGCAAGTTTTAATTGGGAGCTTGCCCCACCAAAGTTAAGCTATCTGTGTTGCTGGTGCCAAGGAGTCTGTGCCCAGCCCTGCTGGTTTTTTGGCAACCACCTTATCACCAGTCAGGGTCATGCAGCTGCTTCCCAGCATCTCCCAAGTCAGGAGGGCTGGCCAGACAAAAAAATTAAGCACATGGAAAGCAAAACATGAGGGCAGAGGTTGGAACCACCACTATGCCTTTGGATCATCTCCCTTTTCCACTTACAACTCCCTTTTTCACTTACAAGAGGAAGATTTGTGTCTCATGGTGTTGTTTTGAACCCTGTCAGAGCAAGGAAAGGAAAAAACCTCCCAACACCCCCTGTTCTCACTTGCCACCACTGATCTGTCACCCTGTGGCAACCCCTGGCCTCCCTCAGTGCCTGGCTGGGCTGTGGTTGGGGACAAAGCCACTTCCTGCCACCTCACGTGCTTTGGGGATCTGGAGTGGGTGGCATCCCTGTGCCCAAGGGGGAAGAGGTGTCAAATCCGGAGCCCTGGGGTGCAAAGCCACCACACCAGGTGCACCACAGAGACACCACTGCTCAAAATCGAAATATTGGGAGGTTTTGTCACTTTTTTCAGATGTTCTTTTCCTGCTGTCCCAAGATGGAGGAGTGGGATGGGACAGGCACATGAGATGATGCAATATCCATCCCAACTCCTGATCAAAGCCAGACCAAAACCACCACGGCATCTCCATCCTCCTCTGGTGCTCCCCAAATTCAAGCAGCAAAGGAACCCCACAGAGTTTGGGATGGGGGGAAGCAGCCAGAGCCAGGGATGCTGAGAGGCATGTGCAAGCCCAGGAAAGGAGGTGGGCTGCTGCCTTTGCTCAGCTTTTGTCCTGGCTCTTTACCACTCCCAAGCCATGCTGAGAGAAACAGTTTTAAGCAGGATGAATGAAATTGCAACACAGCAGGATTCATGGGAGTGCTGCCTCGGTCACCCGACAGTTTCACGGGAAAGTGAAACAAAAAATCAGCGTGTGGCTCAAAAAGAAGAGCTGAAGGAAAAGAAAAAGCTCATGGGAAGTGTCTTGGGCCTGCCCTGTGAACCTGGGTCACACACAGAGCTGTGAGGGATGGAGGTGCAAGCCTGAATGCCCTGAGGGATCCATCCCTCAACACCTCTTGGTGACCTCACTGACTAAGGAGAGCCTGGCAGTGCCTACTGCCCAAGCTGGCACAGAGCCCTGGTTTGGAATCAGGTCCTTCATCATCACTCCAAGCCTCATCCTACAAAAACACTGTCCCAAAGTCACCTCCTCAAGCAGACAGGGCTTTCCCCAGCTCTATTCCTGCTCCTTTTCCACAGGGAGCAGCTCCTGCATCTCCCTGGCCACATGTGGGGACCTGTACCTGTGCCAGGCTGGAAGCTGCTCCTGCCTCCCAGAAGGAGTTTAACTGTTTCTTCTATTTGCCCTGAAGGAAAGGTGGTTTGGGCACAGGTTTATCCCAGCCTGGAAAGCTATCACAACCTGCTGCCAGTGAAAAATCACAGCAATTGTGCAGAAGATCACTTTTCAACATTTCTGGAGCAAAGCAGGCTTGGAAGAGGAAGGCTCTTATCAGGAATGTGGTGTTTTGCCCTGGGATAGAGGAATCTCTGTTGGATTTTCTGTGCTGCCAAGTCAGGGAGCAGGAGGAGGGATAAACAACTCCAGGCACAGGAGATAGCTATGACAGATCCCAAGGACAAGTGCCAGTTGGAGCAGCCAAAACACACATTGTCCTGTGAGCAGAAGAAACACCATTCACATCAGAAGTCATGGAAGCCAGAAACATCTCTGCTACTGTCAGTGAGCTTAAGGGAAGGTCCTGTGATAGGCTGAGAACATGAGTAAATGATGCAGGTCACTCCATAAATCCTGGAAAAATGCAGAAGTCACAGCCACAACCCCACTCCAGTCCTCTGTGTGAGCCACAAGCTCTGCTCACACCAAGATCCTTCTCAGAAATTGTGACTACGTGGACTTCCGTCAGTGGAAGAGCCAAAACAGGGAAGGTTCAGAGGTTTTATTTGTGTGGGATGGGTAAGTTAAGCAAACTTAACCTAGTGACCTCTTCCCTCATGCACAGCAGGCTGGAGGTTTCCCTCACTGGCAGGGTGCACATGCTGTACCCAAGGCCTCAGATTTGTTTGGGTTTAGTCAAAAATGAACTCTGTAGGTCAGCAGTGCTCTGCTGGAGCAGTATGTTCCACAGCTCCCAGTCCCCTCAGGAGCAAGATCATGTTCTCAAGGAAAGGCTGCACTGGGGGAGCCCTGCCTGGTCTGGCCCACAAGGGCACAGGATTTCCCAATTTATTCATGCCAAGCAATAAATTTTCAAGCTGAAAAGGTCATCAAAGGTGAAGTTTCACTTCATTCCCATGGGAAACAAGCAGCCTTGGCTTTCCATGAGGGCCTGGCTTGCTTGTTTCCTGACTGGGGCACCCAGATGGGCAGGAGGCACTTTGGAATGAGGTTGATACCTGCATCCCTCTCCAGACAACAGCTACAAAAGGGCAAAAGGAATGCAGAGCTCCTTTCAGGCAATTTTTCTCTGATAAAAACCCTAAGCAGACACAACTTAGCAAAGACACTGGCCAAAGCAGTTACAAGAGGCAACTCATCAGGGGAAGGATTAAAAACTCTTTTTTATTAAGTTCCCAGAGGGAAAATCTGTTTGGACAGTGACTCCTGCTGGGAGGAACATGCAGCCAGCACAGCTATGGACCAAGCTTTGGAGAGCAGGAATGGTCCAGGAGACACTTGCTAGAAGGGACTGCAATTACCCTGCACAAGAATTTGCAGGGCATTTTCCTCTTTAGAACCACAGGAGCTCAAACACCTTCTGCAGCCTGCCCAGAACAGAGCAGGTGTGAAGCACTGGGGGCTGAGCAGCCTCAGGAACAGTTACTCCCAAAATACCACAGGGTTTTCCACACTAAAGCAGCACATTCTTGGCTCTGGTTTTTGAAAGTCTGTGGTGAGGTACCACATTTCAGTTTGGCACCAGCTGGAAGACAACCGTTGGCTCCTTCTGTTGGAGAGCAGCTCAAGGTATGCACGCCATGGTACCAGGGCAGCTGAGCCCAGCTTCCTGCTGGCTTTATCTCCAAACCATCAGGAAGGCACAAAACCACCATTTACATGCCAAAACATCAGCTCTGCCTTGGCACATCCCGTTCTTCAAGGATCCTTTTAACTCTTTCCACGATGGTCCACACTTCTGCCATGGCACCTCGGCCTGCAGGGCAAGAGCAAAAGCACATGGTGAAATCCAGGGTGGGGGCAACCTAAAGAAAGCGTGCCAAGCAAAATTCCCTATCTCACCTCCTTTCTCCAGGGTGTATTTCAATCCAAAATTGTGTGGTTTCAGAATCTTTCTGAAATAGTCTTTGCCTACACAAAAGACTTGACAAATCCATACCATTCCCATGACTCTGCCTGGGAGAAAGGACCTCCATTAGAGAAAGCTGTTGTGGATTCTCACCAGACTTCTCCTGGGACTTGGAGAAGGCTGAGTGCTGGACAGAACAAAATGGAAAAGCTTTTCCTTTGGGCCTGGTTATCTGCCAGATGAACATCTAATCTATGTTGTGCTGCTGCTTTCCTTTGAAGCAGTTTTAAACTCAGGTTCAGAATTTTAAAGCCTGAGATGATTAAATCACCTTGTGTGCTCACCTCAGCACTGGGAACTGAGGCCATTCACTCTTCTAATTTGCCTGGAGCTGAGGAAAGATGCTTCTCCCACAGGTATTTGTCTCTTGGAAGACTGAAAAGGAGTCTCCCTTGGTATTTTATCCTGCTGGCTAATTGATCTCGTGAATTACTGCTCAGCAGAAATTAGTTCTGGGAAATGTTTTCATCTTTTTCAGACCTGTAAATCCCAGGATGTCTGGAGCATCCTGTGGACAAGCTGCAGGCAGATTTGGACCCTTCTGCTTTCCTAAGCTCAGGGAGAAGAGCCAGGCTCTAGAAATCCAGCCAAGGATGATGAAGACAAGGGCAGTGTGGAAACTATCCAGTCAAGAAACTCAGTTTGGCATTCTAACTCTTTTAGCTGGACTTTTTGTCTAAACCCACACTTTAGTAAAGGAGAAAAATTCATCAGATAGAACTCAGGGGCAGTAAGGATCTGGTGCATTTCAGGTGAGACCCAACCACACGGGGTGAGGAAGAGAAACCTCCTACAGCAAAACAAACCACAACATCAACAGAAAAAACTGGTGCAAACTGAGTCTCTCCTGCACCACACGTGTGAGCTTTGCTACATGCTGCTTGTGTGGAAACAAGGGAAACCCCTGCGTGGATGGAAGCCACAAAACCAAAGTGAGTGTGGAAGAGGCTGTGGGGTGAAAGGCCTGAGAAAAGGGGAAGGGGTGAAAAAAAGTCAGTTGTGGAGACTAGTTTAGTCTTCAGAGAGATGGAATCCATTAGTGCCCTGCCATAATCTCCCTAGAACCTGCCAGGAGGAGTGCTGGTGCTTGCCATCAGGAAGATCTTGTTGGGAATTGACTCACGAGAGCACAAGTGGAGCCCAGTCAGATGAGGCTGTTCCTGCCATCCCTGCATCCCTCTCCTCCAAGCTCCTTCAGGAGTTTGCTCTCACAGCTGAGACAGCTGAGCTGGACATGAAGAAATTTGATGTCATCATGTCTAAAATCCCAGTGGAAGGTAATCATCTAGGATATTTCAACTGATGTCTCAGTTACCTGACTACACTTACCTAACTGTAAATATTTCTTAGTTTTCAGTTCCAGAAGTACAAATCCATGGAGGCATTGCACCTACCTAAGGATTCCAAAACCAAGCCAGGCCTAGAATTTAACCACGAGGGACATTTTAACAGCCTGTCTTTGTCACAGACTGTTTATTGGACTGACAGGGTGGTTAAAATCCTGCTGGAGCCAGGGCTGTTACATAGATGTAGGTGCAGGCTGTGGCTGGAACTAAGGCATGTTTTACAGAGATCTGCCCAATGAAATTTTAATTAAAAAGCAAATCCATTCATCCAAGTGGTTTGTATCAAAACCCTTCCCAAAAGTCAAAATACCTCCAAGCAAGCTACTAAAACTCAAATGAGAGCATTATTTCTTAGCACTGCAAGCTAAACGTATTCAGTCTGTACTTCCTCCACACCCCTCTTTCACTTCACAGAACTCTGATGTCAAAACCCCAAATCACTTATTTGGGAGGCTAAAAAGTAACCCAGGCAACAACAACAACAAATGTTAAATGTGTGTCCAGCTACACCCCCAGCCACATCTGCAAAGGACTTTTCTCACTGTCTGCACTCAGGAACAAGATTTAATCCTAATGATGGAGCTGAGGTGTCACAGACATATTTTATGAAAAATCCTTTTGCTAGGATCTTTTTCTCCTGAGAAGCTGAGAGGCCTCAGAAACAAAATGTAAAGAATGATTATCTGCTGCTGTGGAATGCAACAGGTGCATCTTTGATCTCACAGAGTTGTTTTTAATTAATGGCCAATCACAGTCTGGCTGTCTTGGACTCTCTGGTCAGTCACAAGATTTTATTATCATTCCTTTCTAGCCTTCTGATGAAATCCTCCTTCTATTCTTTTAGTGCAGTTTTAGTATATAATTTTCTTTTAATATAATATATATCATAAAATAATAAATCAGCCTTCTGAAACATAGAGTCAAGATTCTCATCTC
>JAWWMS010000024.1:20652905-20680571 GCA_035048045.1 Chlorospingus semifuscus
CTCCCATGGACCCCCTGCTCAGGCCTGTCCAGGTCCCTCTGGATGGCATCCTGTGCTCCAGGTGTGTCAACTGCACCTCTCAGCTCCGTGTCACCTGCAAATGTGCTGAGGGTGCACTCGATCCCTGCATCCATGGCAGCAATGAAAATATTAGATAACACTGGTCCCAGTACAGACCCCTGAGGGACACCATGTGTCACTGATGCCCTTTGAATGTGACCATCCAACCAATTCCCAATCCACCTAGCAGTTCACCAGTCAAATTCATCACTCTCCAATCTGAACAGAAGGATGTTGTGGGAAAGTACTGCTTTCAGGCTTTTATGTTGCTGTTTTCAATTTGTCTGGAGGCTTTTCTGATGCTTTCCTTTCCTTGAGTTTGTTTTTGCACAGAGTCCATGTAAGTGTTTCAGTACCCTGTGGACTGAGAGCAAAACAGCAGAAAGAGCTCAGAGTAGAAGCCCTTATCTGGACTTTACTGTTTAATTTACTGGGGCATTTAAAGATAGTATTTTAAAAGCCAGTGTTTCAAGAAAATTTAGTTCTGGAGGACCAGTCTCTCCCATAGGCTGATCCTTATCTAGAGACATTAGGAAAATTTTCAGTAGAAAACTTTGCATTGGGTAAAAGAACTACATGAAAATGCTCTGTATGCTGATTTTGCTGAACTTTGAGTGTAGAAGAAGATTTTAAAAAACACACCACAGTGACCTGTCTTAACAGTTTTTCTGTTAAATGCTTCACAATTTAGAATGACTTTTCAATTCAATATTTTGGATTTTTTTTTATACAAACTGTGTCATATAATGGAGGATACTAAAAAGCTAAAGTCAAAACAACATTTCACACTGCCAAAACTGACACAATAAAACTAGACTGGTGACCTAAAATAGATGGATTTGTGATTAACCTGTTAAGAGGATAACCATTCTCCTACCCTAGTCCTCCATCACAGTCAAAAAGGTGTCAAGTTAAGTGTTACTATACTCCAGTTCCTATTTGTCCTTGTGCTATAGGCTACAGAAAAAAAATACAAAAACTTTTCACAGTGTTCTTTATCTTATGCCATTATCCTTATGCTGCCTTAGGTCATTAAAATAAATGTTTTGTGCTTGGGTCCATTTATTCTATTGTCAGTGATGAATGTACCTGCTTGATTTAATTTTGTATGCATTTTATATTGCCCATTGTATGTTTTCAGGTTTATTAAATAAGTACTCCATCTTATTTCAAAAAGCTCTAAACATGAAATATTTTTTATTTTTTTATTTTTAATGATCTTATTTTTCAAGCCGTACTTTTTTTGCTTAGCACATGGTAAATCCTAAGTAAAACTTGACTATGTTGTTTTGTTAGTACTTGTGGATAGTTTCATATGCTTTCCATATAGAGAGGGAAGTCCAATTGTCCTATATGTCAAGAAAAAAGGGCTTGGATTTTTTCTTGCTCATTTTCTCACTTCTCTTTCATCCTTACCACAATGCAAATTTAAGGAGACTTCTATTCCCCTTCCTCATTTCTCTTAATGTTGCTTCAGACAACTTTTTCCCAAAAACACCTTATTTTTTTCCATGAAAACAATGTCTTCACCACCTTGTCCAATTGCACAATGAGATAAGCCACTGATAGAGGGAGAGTGACTCTGACCCTTGAAGCTCTGCTGGGAAAAGGCAGGGCAGTGCTCTGCTGAAACCCCATGAAACTGCATCTTTGGTCATTCTTTGTAGGAACAGAAGTGAACCCTGCAGGTCTTTCTTCTCCAGGCAGCTTTAACTGGCACCTCAGCTGGGAGACAGATACACACACTTGGCCCTACTTATTCTCTTCCTCTACTCACCTACCTATGCCTTCCTATGGCCCTAAATGCAGCATCTCTTTTCTCTGGTGAGTGATATCTCATTTGCTTTCCCACCTTGGAACACAACCCTTGCATCAAACAGCAGCACTGACAGTATTTCACCTCACCTCCAGGTCACTGACACTTCACCATCAAGTCAGTATCCCAAGATTGCCTTTGGGATTGTAGGGAGTCTCCTCTCCATAACAGAAGGAAAAAACACGAGTGAGCATGAAAATCATGTGCTAGAGCAGACCTATGCAACAAGAACATGAATAACTTAGAGACGTTAAGTATATGTACAGCTGGGTGCACTACTATGTAGATTGTACAGAAACTGAAATAAAGATTTTGCTAGACCACAGTTCTAATTCAGTGTGCAGGAAATTCCTCCTGATATTCACCTCAGGTGTCTCAAAAGTATGGCCTAATGTAGAGGCTGCACAGAGTTATACCTTTAAAAAACCCAGCAAAAATTACAGCAGCTTCTAGTCATTATTTATATTAGCAGAAAACAAATATTTTTACAATTCCATTCCAAAAGGCTACTCCTCCTATTGCTTTGATATTGCTTTGATAAGCTTTTGAGCTTTTTTTTTTAATCCCTCCAATTTTTGACAAGGGTATGAAGAGATTAGAAACAGGGTGCAACCTAATTAAAACAATATGCAAAAGAATTCCTGTAGCAAAAAAAAAATATTCTGTATCAGAATTTCTAAGTTGTAAGAAAATCCATTGAAAGCTGTATTAACCTGAAAGACCTGAAAGGTTAAACCACAGTTTGCATCTGTCCTGGCAGCATGATGTGGCAAAACAAGCTTGGTTTCAAGTTGTCTAAGGACAGTTATTGCAATAACCAGGTGGTAAATGATATTTCTAGGAGATCCTTCTGAAGATCACACCAGCAACACACCAGATGCAGTTCCCATTGATAGAGATGGTGGGTCACCAGCCAGATAAAGAGAGGGATGATTCTATTACAACTTTTGCTTCCAATTTACTTTTAAATTCACATATCCTCATACTTCCTGGCTCTCTTCCTGGTAGTATTTGGGGAGAAGCTCTTAGTTTAGCAGAAAGAGAATGGCCTTTAAATCTCTAGGGAAAACTTGAATTCCTTGATTTTCGAACCTGTTTTTCCAGACTTATTTTTAAAAATATTTGGATGAGGTTGTATGCTTACATCTCAAATCTCGTGTGCATACACAAACTGAATTGAAATTCTGACCTCTGTAGTTCACCCATCTGCTGAACCCACTAGTTTTATCAGAGAACTATTTTAATAAGATGAGAAAACAGGATCAAAATCGTCTTTATATCTTTGTTCTCTACTCATCCCCATTGGAAACTTCTGATGAGGCTATAATTCTTCAAAATTCTTACCTAAGATAGCATTTCAGATATTTAATAATAATTTGAAAACTTAGATTCCCACTGGGTCCACTTCAGACTTCTTCTATTATGCACAGAAATATCTTAAACTCATTTACCATCTGTGCTACACAGTGCTGAGTTGCACAGGATAACTATACAACAACTTTAAGGGTATATTTTCTAACTATCCTGAATTTATCTAAGAAAGCGACAACATTGCTGATATTTCTGATTGATGAGAGCATTAAGCTTTGACAGGTGATTGCACTTTGCCTATGGTTTCAAATATTTTGGGACAACAGATCTCAGTTATTATCAGGAAAAAAAAGCATGATCAGCAAATAGTATCCTGATATTTGCTGTAGATGATAATGAGGTATCATTTCAATAACCCCCACCTTACTAATAATGAAATTTCATGCAACTGGAAAGGTGCTGGCAGTACTGAAAGATGTTTCAGTAACCCAAACTACTCTAAAACTGAAGAAAAGAGTTTTGTACCAAGCACAGGAGTGCTGACTTTAAAAAATAAGTTAACATTAAGAAGGCTTTAAGTTGTTTGGAGAGATCTACAGGCTTACACATCTGAGGGATACTTAGCAAGTATCTGAAAGCTAACCCAAGCTATTTTTAAGCCGTACAGAATTACAGAGGGTTGTGAGCACTTTATTGCAACTCCAGTCAGCAACTTGGATTAGACATCCATCCTATATAGTGTTGTTTGTGTCTGGATTACTCTTCGGATGAGGTGCTCAGACAGTCTTGTACATTTGTCAGCTCTGCAGAGACAACTCAAGAAGAAGGAAAAAATAAAAAGAACTAGTTATATGGTCAGAGTCCAAAGTCTGTAAAAACTGTGTTTTGTTGGACATTTCTGTCAGTGTGTCGTAACATGTCATCTCTCTTGAGGGGATATAACTCCTGGGAGCCCTCAAAAGATGTCAAGGCCCAAACAGTAACTCATTTTTCCTTTATCAGTAGAAATACCAAGTTATAACAAGTATCTGTGTTGTAGGCCAAAGGACGGACCTCTTTTTCAACAAGGCAAGTGTTTCCCATTTTTACACATCAGAACTCTGACTCAACACAAAACATTTCTACAATTAACACCATTCAGAGG
Organism: Chlorospingus semifuscus; assembly: GCA_035048045.1. NCBI lineage: Eukaryota > Metazoa > Chordata > Aves > Passeriformes > Passerellidae > Chlorospingus > Chlorospingus semifuscus. The sequence continues at coordinate 20,657,237 of JAWWMS010000024.1, forward strand.
TCTGTTTTTTGCAGATGCCCATTTCTGAAGATACTGACCTAAAGAGAGGAGGAGTCAGAAGTTTGTGTTTAATGCTTCTGAGTCTTCTGCAGCCAACGGAGATGGTGTGATCTGACTGCTGTCCATCATTTGGGGCATTACTTTGCACCATCATCTTCAAAACTTTCCCTGAGGACCCTTCGAAAAGTCTGCCTCAATGTTGTCCTACAGATCCCTGTCAACTTCACGTGCAGACCAGCAGCAGGCTTCTGAACTCACTTTGGGAATCAGGTGGTTTGTACAAAAGATCAGAGTGGTTTTGGAAGCAGCACTGCTACCAGCAAACCTGAGTACCACCAGCATGTGGTTGTCTATAAACACCACCCACGTGTTCAGATGTAAGCAGATTTGTCTTTTCTCACACCTGATTCTTCATTTCAGATAAACAAAATGAAAACAAAGCAAAATAAGACAATATACACAAAAATGTCTACAATACATCCTGCTAATCCCACTAATACAGATATAATTTTAATCAGTCATCCATTTTTCTGCGAGTTGATTAATAAGCAATAATAATGCTTAATATTATTGATTGATTAATAAGCAATAATATTGGGTCTGAGAAAAGGTCTGTGCATATATCTTTATTGCTTCATTTATTTTTGGTTATTTTTTTCCCTAAGTTTAAGTCAAGGACCTAAATATCATTTTAATACAGTCCCTTGTATTTAATTATTTAAAGGTTTAATAACAGCAGACTACATCCAGTCACACTAAAAGGAGAACTTTCTTCATGTTCATACTTAGATTTACACATTTTGCAATAATACAATTCATTTCATAGGAAGTGAATTACAAGAAAAATGTAAGAGAGAAAAATGCTACAGAAGTCTTTTCTTCCAGTAATTCAAAATATGATGTCTGTAGATGAAATTATACTGTCAGAAACAACTGATATTTCTGTCTCTTATCAGTGACAGGAAGTAGTTATAAGAAAAGGAAGCCAAGCAAATCACTTCAGATTCCATTCTTTCACTCATATTGTATAAGGCATGAGTGTGAGCGTGAAATGTTTTCATAACTTGTTCATCATCTGGCCTTTGGGGTTTGCTCTGCTGACAAGGGTTGAGTGATACTTTTTTATTATTCTTTTGTCCTACAGATTTTCAAGCTATATTGCTGTCAGAAAAAATCATTGTTTTTAATGTAACTTTTGAAAAAGAAATATTTCAGAAATATCATATTATTGAATACCAAAGAAAATAAAACATTAATACCACCAATTCTTAATTTCTGTTCACTTTCTTTTATTTTTCTCCTCTCAGTTCTGCTTCATATTCATATGAAATAGGGTAGGAAAAGCTAAGATAATGTTCAGAAAAAAACATTGATGCAATTAATTCTTTATTCTTTCAGTGGCACAGAGCATCATGAAATTTTCCTTTTACACTGTATTTGTAGATGTCCTTGAATTTAGAAGTCCAACCTAATGAACATATAGCTAGTGGCTTGTATGGAGCTGTTTATTTGACCATGACACTCAAAAGATTTCTCTGGGGTGGATTCCTATGCCTCTAAGTAGATAATTATTACAGAGTTTGAGCCATTACACACATGTATGTATGAAATTCACAACAAACCCAATGTTAATACCTATTGATGTAGATGGGAAGAGAATTTGCAAATGTTCTTTCTTGATTGGCTTCTGCTCTGGTTCAGAGGTATTTTTCAGGGTCCTCAGATGGTAAAAAGAGGAAAATGCCACCACCTTAGTTTTCTGTATTTTCTGATGTACAAGTATTCATAGTGAATGTAGGGTATGTCTACAGTGGATTCCTTCTCCCAGTCTGGAGGGTTTCTGGATTGAGACATGGCACTATGGCCAAATGGCTCCTGGGTCAAATCTGATACATCTCTGATCAGTTTAAATACTGACAAAATGAGATAACACCTGACTGCTCCCATTCAGGCACATACATCCTAGACCCTGCACAACCTGCTAATTATTTCATTAAAAACTAAAAATCAAATTAATCTTAAGTGAAGAAAAAGAAAATTGTCTGGTAAGGATGGCAGTCCCTGGTTAAGGATATTTAGAGGCACCTCATACTGATTTATGACAAAAGCTCTGTTTTCTTTAATATTCACAGTGCTACAAAATATTATTAATCTTCATGTTAGGAACAGAGATCCACATCTTGATTTAGTTTCCTGTTCATGGGCACCTCATGCCTTTTGAGACTTCCCAGGTGTTTAAAACATTTTCATGGAAGTAACAAATATTACAGCCCAATGAGATTTTCCAGGATCTACTGGGCATTTTACTGTGAGCAGACATTTGCAAAGAGGCTCGTAAACAATTCATGAGTACATAAAATGATCTTATTTATTGTTCAACAGACCCAACAAACAGCTGGACTCTAGCCATAGGCTTATCATTGATCTCTTAGCACTTTCTCACACAGGCACTCCTTAGTCAGGTGAGGAAGTGTCAGTCCCCACAGCATTTGGTCTGATATTTTACCTTGCTGAATTGACATCTCCCAGCTCTGTTTGGTTTTTGCTCTCAGGTTTTCATAATTCTATGCTATGTGCATGTGTTCCTCTCTGGAGACCTTCATCAAGCAGCTGCTTCTTAAGCTAATTATTTTATCTCTGTAATTTTATTTTACTTAACATAGAATCATAAAATCATAGAATAGTATAGGTTGGAAGGGTTCTTTAAAGATTTTCTAGCCCAAATTTCCTGCCCTAAGCAGGGATATTTTCACCTAGATCAAGTTACTCAGAGCCCCATCCAGCCTGACCTTGAATGTTTCCAGGGATGGGGCATCTTCCATTTCTTTGGGCTACCTGTTCCAGTCCCTCACCACCCTCATTTTAAAAAAAAAAAAAAAAAAAAAAAAAACTTACTCATATTTAATCTAAATCAAGCCTCTTTTACTTTAAAGCCATTACCCCTTGTTCTTTTCCCAGGACGAACCATCCCAACTCTCAGTCTGTCTCCATAGGAGAGCTCTCCAGCCTTTGGTCACCTTTGTGTCCCTCCTCTGGGCTGGCTCCAGCAGGTCCATGTCCTTTAGGGCTGCAGGGCTGGATGCAGCACTCCAGGTGAGGTCTCACCAGAGCAGGGCAGAGCAGAGGGGCAGAATCCCCTCCCTCACCCTGCTGGCCATGCTGCTCTGGATACAGCCCAGGGCACTCCTGCCTTTCTGGGCTGTGAGTGCACATTGCTGGGTCATGTCCAGCCTCTCCTCCACCCCAAGTCCTTCTCAGCAGGGCTCCTCTTATCCTGTGTTGATATTGAGGATTGTTGTGACCTAGGTGCAGCACATTGCTCTTGGCCCTGTTGAACTTCAAGTTCATGAGTTCGAGTGGACCCACCTCTCAAATTTGTCTGCCATACAGCCATTAGGGCCCTCAGCAGATTCATAAAATCTCTTTGACAATTTCAGAGCATGACACTTTGATTTCAGACAAGTAGTAGCAAACTACCAAAGTCATTTTTTGTTGTTAACATCGCCAGATAGTTCTGTATTTAATGTTGAGTGCAGGAAATGTGATAGGACCATGTCACTTTGATCAAACTGAGAGCAATATGGAGAGTACTTTGCCATTTCATAAATTGTGTGAGATAGCGTCATGGACATATTTTATGAAAAATCCTTTTGCTAGGATCTTTTTTCCTGAGAAGCTGAGAGGTCTCAAAAATGAAATGTAAACAATAATTATCTGCTGCTGTGGAATGCAACAGATGCACCTTTGATTGGTCTCATGTGGTGTTTTTAATTAATGGCAAATCACAGTCCAGCTTTCTCAGACTCTCTGGTCAGTCACAAGATTTTATTATCATTCCATTCCTTTCTATTCCTTTCAAACCTTCTGATGAAATCCTTTCTTTTATGCTTTTAGTATAGTTTTAATATATCATTTTCTTTTAATATAATACATATAATAAAATAATAAATCAGCCTTCTGAAACATGGAGTCAAGATTCCCATCTCTTCCCTTGTCCTGGGACCCCTGCAAACACAGCCACACTGAGAAACTGAGGCACAATGAAAACAGCCCCCAGTCCCAGCACAGGGCAAAGTCAGGACACCCAAATCCCAGGCTGGTAAATCTTGCCACAGAACCTTCCTTCTCTTTGATCTCCTCTTTTCCTGAATGAGCATCTCTCTTCAGTATCAGGCTCAGCTGGAAGCTCTTAAGGCTATTTAAAAATTAATGATGAGGGACAACACAGGGCAAAGCTTCAGCTTGTTTGTACGAACCGTGGCAGTTCAACATCTCTGTGGCCACACAGCAAAAGGCAGCACATCCCTCCAGGACAGGGGAGGAAAAGGACTGACCTTCATCTCCACACACCAGTTTCTTCACCACACAGGGGATCTCCGTGTAGCCAAAGGCCTTGAGCTGCTCCACGTGGCGAGCAGTGATGGGGTGCTCCCACATGGCCGTGTTCATGGCTGGGCAGAAGAGCAGGGGCTTGCTCAGGTCCCACGCGCGGATCACACACGTCTGCAGGAGAAGCCATGGCAGGGCTGGGATCTCCTCACTCCTTCCCATCCCTCTGCTGCACCTTTCCAGCCTGCCTGTTGTTTTGTCAGCACAGCTGGGCTAACCCATGGGCTGGGATGAATTTGTAGCACATTCCAGCCAAGGTCATCTCTGACAGGCAGGAAAGATGAGGGAGGCTAGGCAGAGGATAAATCCCACCCTGCTCCAGGCAGCAGCCCAGGCTGGAGCAAAGCAAGCTGGAAGAGGATGTGTACAGACTGTGTGGGACACAGAGAAGCTGAGAGGTGGCCACAGATCTTACTGACTACAAAGACACCCCCGGGGCAACACTTTAGATAACAAAGCTGAACACTGAAAGTTGGCAATGAGTCTTTCTGACATGAAATGCCAGCTGGATCCATAACTCCCTGTAAGGGAAGCAGTGCTGCTTCCAAGATACAACAGAGGAGAGCACGAGCACATATGGGCTGCTGCAGGAGATGCTGGCAGGTTACAAGGCATCTGGCAGCTCCTGTGTGCTACAGACAATCAAATCTGACTCCTCAGCACTTCCAGATAACCCAGGATCACCTCATCCCCTTGGAAAGATAATGCTGGTTGTTCTTAGTGCAATGTCCATTGGATTCCCCAGGCCTTGCAGCATTTCAAACAAAGGAGCTTCCAAGGGAGCAGCTCTGATCACAGAGTCCTTACAGGAACCCTGCCCATCCTTCTTTGTACCCTGTGACTTGAACCCTTCCCAGCACAAGGACATCTGATGGAATTTGTTCTGAACTGCCAACCAGCACCTCCAGCACTCACTTCCCTCTCCTGGAGCTGCCTCTTCCCTTCACAAGGCTCTCAAAGATTGGCAGGAGCCTGTGAAGCCACACATCCCTGACATCCACCCTGAGCTCTTCCCTCAGCACACCCACAAGGGAGCCAGAAGGACAAGACATTGCTTGTCCCTCCCACAGCTCTTTCTGGCTTCTCTCAGACCCCCAGTGATCTGCTCTGGGTGGATTTTGTTCATTTATATGCACTTCTTACCCAAAAGGCTGTAGGTCATGCAGATCTGCAGTTTCCTGAGATCTTTTGTGTGGTTAATGCCTGGCCACAAGCTATTCAGCCTCACTGAAGGTCCCCAGCACCCAACAAAGAAGCACACTCCCTTTAAATACACTTTCTGATGAGGCTGAAGAGCTCAAGAGCCCTTTAAATACCAAAAACAAGCCTGAACAAGCAAAATCCTCTGTAGCTGAGGCTGGGAGGTAAGTGGGCATGAGCATGTTTGAAAGTCTGTGCTATGTTAGGTGAGGGAGGTGGTGAAGTAGCAGGAAGTAAACAGTTTTATCTGATCTCACAGGTGTCTTTCCAGATTGCATTGAAAAAAATGTAGAGGAACTCAAAAGGGAGTGAGTGTGTGTTTGTTTGTACGAGTGACAGAGAGAGAGGACAGAGGCACAAAGAAATACCACCCTCCAGAAAAAGCAGGGAACACAAAGCAGGGCTGGGAAATGAGATGAGAGACTGAGAGAGCTGAGGAATGGGAATGGATTTCAGGGAAGGAAAGAGAAGGAGCAGGGGAACCATGCTGGGGAAGAGAGACAAGCAGATGAAAGGGGAGCAGAACGTGCAAATCTCACTGTTGGCGATGCTGCAGAAGCACCAAGGTTCCATGGAGGCAAGGTCAGGCAGTGCTGAGGGGTGGCAGCAGTGGCAGGCAGAGCCTGGGTACTCACCAGCAGGTTGTCACAGATGCCATTGGCAACCTTTGCCAGCGTGTTGGCATCCAGGGGTGCCACCACCATGAGGTCAGCCCAGCGCCGGAGCTCGATGTGCAGGACGGGGTCTGAGCGGCCCTTCCACAGCTGTGGGGGACACAAACCCTCACACTCCTCATCCATCCCACCCAGGAACCACAATTCCTGATGGAATTCCTACGGGATTATGCTTATGGAATTTAAGGGATGGCAGTGGACCAATGGATAGGGGGATCCTTTCCCCACAAGACAACTCACACACTGACAACCACAGCAAAGAGCTGTCCCCATCCACAGCATTCCTTAGCTTTATAATTATTCCTAAGAGCTCCATCCCTCAGCCAGCTGAGCCAGGCAGGCCCAAACCAGGGGACCCAGTACATTTCCTGGGGAACCCATGTAATTTATAATTTTCACACAGAAGCGAAGCTGCCCACTGGTTTCTCATGAGGTACAGACCCCTAAATGAACATGTCACTTTTAATTAGGATACACAACCCTACTCACACTCAAAGCAGCAAAGAGAACCCTCCTAAGTCCTGCAGGGAACAGTGTCCTGTTGCCTTTCTCCACGATGGATGAGGTTTATCCAGTTTGGCACTTCTCTCTTGGCTCTCTGAATCACAGAATGGTTTGGGCTAGGAGGGACCTTAGAGCTCACCTTGTCCCATGGGCAGGGACACCTTCCACTTGACCAGGTTGCTCCAAGGCCCATCCCACCTTTGAACACTTCCAGGGATGGGGCAGCCACAGCTTCTCCTTGACACACTCTTGATTGATTATTTCTATTTTCTCTAAAGCCCTGAATTGCTCAAGAGAACCCTGGTTTTAAGAGCTCATTTAACTGGCAAATAGTCCTGAGAAGCAGCAAAGAGCATCAGGTGCTTATTCCCCAGAGGAGACCCAACCACAGGCCAGCATGGGCTGTGTCAGGGCCACAAACTGCTCCTCCTCTGAGTCATGGGAAGCCACAACAAAAAGGCAGCACCTGAAAAGCCAGGGCTTCCTGAACATCTTTCCACCTCCTCCACTCACTTCTGTCCTTTCTGGTCCTGTTATTGTCAGAGTGAAGGATCTCACAAAGAGAGGCTGAACAGGCTGTCACACTGAGCCCAGAGAAGGCCATCAAGCTGGTCAGAGGGATGGAGCAGCTCTCCCATGAGGAAAGGCTGAGAGAGTTGGCAGTGTTCAGCCTGGAGAAGAGAAGGAAGGCTTTGGGATGACCTAACTGTATCCTGCCAGTGCCTGAAGGAGCCAGCAAGATGGAGGGAGGCTATTTACAAGGACTTGGAGCAACAGGACAAGGGGAAATGGCTTCCAGCTGCCAGAGGGCAGGGTTAAATGGGATATTGGAAGAAAATGTTCCCTGTGAGGGTGCTGAGGACCTGGCACAGGTTGCCCAGAGAATCTGTGGCTGCCCCATCCCTGGAAATGTTCCAGGCCAAGTTGGATGGGGCTTGGAGCAACCTGGGATAGTGGAAGGTGTCCCTGCCCATGGCAGAGGGTAGAACTGGATGAGTTTGAGGCCCCTTCCAAGCCAAACCATTCTGTGATTATTTCCCACCACAAGGGCTCCGTGCCTGCTCTCCAGTGTGCCAGCAGACCTCAAACCCTGACCTGCAGCCCTTCCATCACCCCACTTCCTCAGAAACAACTGCCTGAGGCTGTAGCACCTTGGGATCCAGTAGGTATCCACCAATCCCTGAGACCAGCCAGAAAGTTTCCTATCTGTTGTCACTGGTGTGTTTCTATCCGCTTAAAAGTGATGCTGATGTGTGAGCAGGAATAGGGGTAAGGAGAGAGCACCTTGTGCTCAGATCAGCACTGCAAAGCAGGGATGAAATATGTGGAAAAACAACTCTTGATGCTTGTACAACAAACCTCTTCATACTCACGGACTCTCAAAGTGTGTCGGTAAAACTGCAGTCAGGAGAAAAAGCCGTTTCACAGGGAGCAGAGATGTTCACAGCCCTGACAGCTGAGCTAAGGAGAATGAAGCTGCTGCCTGCGTGACAAGTATGACTCATGACAAGCACCAAACTTGCTCACCATGGCTCTGCAGTGGCTGTCTTGACATTTCCTGACACTCAGAGCAGCTGAGCCCAGGGTGGAGGGAGACCACTCTACCCTCCCTGCCTGCTGCAGGACAAAATCCTGCACTGCATCAGGGCAGCCTCTCTCTTCCTCCTCCATTACAGCACGTTCTTCAAAAGCCACATTCCAAACTAGACCAAGGGGTGAATCTTGGCTCAGGTTTAAAAAAAGAACTAAGTGTGGTTTCTTGCAAGAAAACTTAAGAGGAATGCTTCTATTTGCAAGGACAATTACCTGCCACTCCTCTTCATCACCATAGAGGGTCACAGGAATCTCCTGGGCATTGTAGAAATGTTTTGCTCTCTCAGTAGTGACCACCTTCACCTCGAGCTAAGCAGAAAGAAAAAGACCACTGGTTAGACTTGAGGAGAATGTCGAAGGTTTTGTGGCTTCTCAGAGAACTTCCCCTATTCACAGCCGAAAGGCCAGGCCACCTCAGGCATCTGCAGGAACCAGAAACTCATTTCATGTCTACCTAAAACAAACAGATTCTCACCTGCCAAGCACAAGGGAAAACTTCTGTGCAGCTGTGTCCATAGCACAGGGTTTCTGTGCAGACTGGGTGAACACATGAGGGTTCTCTCTGAAATCTCAGATAAACCTGCAAAGCCACTGGAACCTTCATTTATTGAGGAAAGCCTATCCCATCCTTCAGGTGTTTATCTGGCACACACTTACAAAAGGTGCTAAGGTGAACCTCTTGTTTCCTCCTGCAGAAATCTTCCCAAGTGGAAAATTTTCTGTTTTCTATGTGTCCTGCAGCTCTGATAAATGTTGCCAACAGCTCCTGCCACAGGCAGAGAACCAGAGGTGTCCTCCACATACCAGGGTCAGTCAGCATCAGCTCTGCATGCCCTGACAGCCCATGTGGGATATGGAGCTGAATTTCCAGCTGCAATTTCTCCAAAGGGTGTTCCTTAAACTGATCAACATCAAAACACATGGATGGAGCACTCTGAAGAGTGGTAATGAGGAAGATGAACTTCAGGCTGCTGATTACAGTGAAAAATACCACTTTTCCATGGTATTGGCCACTGCCTGCTCCTTCCAGCAACTCCCAGAAGCCACTGCATGGTTCTGTTGATCTGACAGTGAAATGGGGAGAAATCAGCCCCACCAGCAGCTCCTTCCTATCAGAAAGCAGTGCCTTGAGGAGGCACTTGGTGTGTGCACTTCTTGCTACAATCGACTGCTGGAAACCTCCAAGCTCCAAGAAATTCTCTGCAACAGCAGCAGTGATGTGACAGAGCACATGAATCCAGCTCCCAGCACCATTTATTCCACTGGGAACCAGGCAGTGCTGGCTCCTTGCATCCTATGAGACTAGAATAACAGCTGGGAGCAGTGGAAAATCCCAGCCTCAGCATATTGTGCCCACTGGTAATTTCCCCCAATTTCTGAAGGATAACACAGCTGCACAACACATTTTTGGTACTGTACATTTGCTTTTCTGCCTCTTCTAAATGTCTGTTTTTCTTGAAACACCTCTGACTGGGAATGCCAGGTGTTCATAGTGTTTTTGAGCATGAAGATCACACTCCCAGGCATTAGCTAACTGTATTATTTCCATGCTAACCTCACCTCACAGGAAGCTGCTCGAGCCAAGCAGCGACACCCACAAAGGTGCTATCGCTGCGCCGCAGGCTCCGGGCGAGGCGTTAACCTCAGTCTGCAAAAAATTCATTTAATTATTTATTTATCTGGGGGGTTTGAAGGCCACTGTGCAGTTTGAAGGAGATGGCTGCTCTCTGAAATGCTGCCATTGAAAAAAATATTTATTTCTTCCAAGCATAAGCCCACAACTAGGGAAGAGTTCTGGCTGTCGAGCACTGCATTCAAGCATTCCAGGCCAGAACGTTACAGAGGGATGCTGAAGGAGCCTGAGTGCTGAAATCCCACCAGCCCCCAAGAAAGTTGTTCTGTGAGTTAAACATTCTCCCTAATGAAGGTTTTCTGCTGGGGTGGGCTCCTGGTTCCCTCAAGTCCCTCCAGGTAGACTGGGAAGAGCCCAGTGTTCTCAGGATTACCTCAGCCTGCATAGTTTATTCTGTTTACCTGGCACACCCTCTGTTTGCCTGTGGATATCTTCAACAGCAAAGGCAGTTTGGCCACACTCAAACTCCCTCACTGGAGACAGTTTAGATTAGTTAAAGGTCTTTGGCTTAAGCCAAATCTCCAAAACAAACTTTACCACAATGCCCATGTTCAGGCAACACTGCTGGTCTCTGATAAAAGATTCTCCTGGCACAGCCCTTTCAGGGTAAGGAGGTGCACTTGGTTATTTTATTTTTTAATTGCTTTTTCAGGTCTGACAGCAAAATCTTTCCAGACAGCCTGAGCACAGGAGCTCCTCTGTTAAATGGCACCTACAGGCTGAGGCAGCACAATGAAGTGACAGGGTGGGATTTAAACCTGAAGTCCAGGTGACATCCTGGAGCTTCAAGAGCAAAACATTTTGCCCACCAAAGTCTGTCCTTGCCTTTCTTTAAGCTAGGATCACAGACTGGTTTGGATTGGAAAGGAAATTAAAGGTGTTCCAGTGCCACCCCTTGCCCTGCAGGGACACATCCCACTATCCCAGGGTGCTCCAAGCCCTGTCCAACCTGGCCTGGGACACTTCCAGGACAAGTCAAGGACAATTCAAGCAAGAGGCAGTGAGATGTCACATCCCCTGGCACCCTTGAGGAGGTGTTAAAGTTTAATGAGCAGCAAAATCACTCTGCCAAGTCGTTCACCACAGAGCATTTCGGGCAAAACATCCATTTAAACTAACCACTCTGGTTGCAAGCCTGTGACCACATCTCCTCTGCTATCAAAGCCATATTCTGCTCCTGCCCTGCCTGCTTTGTAAAGTTCTGCTCCAGGGGTAAAGAAATTGATGCAACAGCCTGGTGCAGCATCAATAAATGCCATGGGAAAGTTACACTGACTCAGCAGGCTTGAAATCAGAGCAGAAATGAATAAATAACTTTGATTAATAAGCTTTTAAAAACTCCTGGATGTCTCACTTTTGCTTTTTCTGCCCTAAAACCAGTGACCACAAAGTCTGCACTGGATGTCACAGACCTCTGGGGCTGCACAGAGAGATTGAGTGCAGCTGTCTGCAGCTTTTAATTATGAAACAAACACTCAGAGAGAAGCAAAGGGTTTGAGCCAGGTTTCTACCACTGATCATTTGCACAGAAGGATGTCCCAAGCTCCAGGAGCAAAGGAAAATGGACAATAGCCAAGTTAATCCAAGAGGGAGAGGATTAGAAGATCTCTATCTCTGGCTCTGGGCTGGTCACCCCATTCCTTCATGTCATTTTTCTTTGTCCTTCTTAGTTCAGGCTGGGACCTTTGACCTCACTAATCACATCAGGCCAAGTCATAAATTAACTGAGGCCTCCCTTTGCCTCACCTCCAGCTCCCTTTCCAGCCTGGGTGACAACACCAACCAGATAAACCAGCACCTCCTCTGCCTCTACTAACTGCATCCACAAGGTACAGCCTCCCAAAGGAAATTCATGCAGCAATCTCATCAATAAATCTGCAGATTTCAGTGCACCCTTCTTGCCCATGCCAATTTTTTCTTTCACTGCTCCAAAATATTTCTTACTTTTCTAAAAACCTAAAAGTTTTCTATGTTTAACTTTATCCTACAGCAAAATTAGCACATTTCCCTCCCTGATCAGGCACCAGTGGCCCCTGCTGGGCACCTCTGTTATTCCAGACAACAAATAGTAAAAAAATACTACACAAACACATAGAGAAACTTGTTTTCTCCATTTCTGCTTTTACAAGGTTTTCCCTTTCTGGATCACATTTGGAAAAGCCATATCCCACCCATGGAAAACTGCAATACCCTGGAGATTTCAAGTTTCAGAAGCACCACTTCTGTCTGCAATCATGTTTGATAACTTGACTGACAAGGACAAACTCCAGAAAAAACACCTAAAGCAAAGATCTTTTCAAGTATGAAATGGTAAGAAAGAAGAAAAAAAAATTTAAAAACAGGTGGAATTCTCTTCAGAGACATTTTTGAACTAAGAGACCCCAAGGAGGAACTTGTTATTTCAGCAGAAGGCACGTGAGCACTCCCCAAAACCAGGGTAACTCCAACTTCACCAAGCTCCAGCAAGAGCTTCACTCACCGCAGGGATTTTCAGCAATTCTGCCACCAGCAGGGGCAGCTTGAGGGCAGCCACACTTCCAGTCACTCCCAGCAGCACGTGGAATTTTTCCTGTGCCACAGATGAGCTGTTTCCTGCAGGAATGCCTGGTTCTGGCAGGGAGATGGGCTCCATGCTCCAACCCAGCTGTGCAGGCACAGGGAAACAAAGACACTGGGCTAACACAGCCTCCAAACACAGCTCCAACCCCAACACATTCCCAAAAAGGGGGATCTGACCTGGACTCTGCAGGACCCACAAAGATGGGATGGCTCTGGGTCATCCCCCAATGTCACCCATCCCACAGGGATTACAGAACTTTAAGGGCAGCTCAATGTGTAATTACATTTTTCTCTCAGATTCTGGGAAACAGACTCCTAAAACTTGAGCAGAGAGGCCACAAAAGCACCCTGGTAAAGTTCATGCCCTCCAAAATTAACACTCCCACATGTTGAACACGGTCCAGAATTTAGGGCAGATAAATAAATCAATTTGGGATAAAATTTTACAGCAAGTTCTCTAAAGGCAAACAAACCCCTGCTGAGATGCTTTCCCTGTGCACTCTCTGGTGATTAATAAATGCACAGAGATGTCTTAATAATTAAAAATGTGGGGCCTCACTGCATGCAAAACCATCTTGTGTCTGACTGTGTCCTGAAATATTAACAGCAGCACTAGAAATAATTCTCTAGCAGCTCTAATTCAGCTCTGCTGGTTCCTCCTGGCCTCCCTATGCTGCTGCCACACTGATAAAAACCAGAAATTAATGTTTTGGTGAGGAAACTGACACACTATCTCAAATATAATCAATTAATGATTAAGCAGCAAAGAGCAGATTCAGTTCCTGAAAGATCACTGCAACCAGTAAAGTTTGTTCCATTTTAGTGATGCCCTTGTTGTTCAAAGTGTTTGGAATCACTTTGGGTGGAAAGAAGAAGAGGGACACAGGCTGTCCTGATTTTTGGGAGCAACTTGGAGGTTGGAGAGAGGAATTTCACAGGATCACAGCCTGGTTTGAGTCAGAAGGGAAATTAAAGTGACCAAACCCCATCCCCTGCCATGGGCAGGGACACTTTCCACTAAAAACCCAATTCCAGCTTTGCTGACTAGCAAGGGTAATTAAGAGGTGGCAGGACATTGGCTGAGAGATTTTAATGCTACCACCATGCTTTGTATATTTATCTACATTTAATTAAAATCAGATTATTATTATTTATAAATAATTTAAATTATTATTTTAAGCATCCCTAGGATGTTCTCAAAACATCCACAATTAATTCCACCAAAGCATTCACAAATTAAGAGGTGAGGAAATGTAGCAGGACATTGGCTGAGAGATTTTAATGCCACCACCACACTTCACATATTTATCTATATCTAATTAAAATCAGATTATTATGATGATTATTTATAAATAATTAAAATTATTATCTACTTAAAGCACCCTTAGGATGTTTCCAATTAATTCCACTGAAGCATCTACAAATTAAATCCTGGGCATTAAAAAGTAAATTTTTAAGTAGGAAACTTTCAAAATGTTTATAAATTACAGAGTAATGATAAAAAGGATAAAAATGATAAAATTATAGAACAATTATTAAAATGGTAAAATAATGATAAATACGGTACAACAACGGTAAAAGTGAAAATTTTAAATGGTATAAATGCAAAAATAGCGGCAAAAATAGCAAAATAGTGGTAAAAATATAAAATAACGGCAAAATATTATAGTAAAAGCTGTAGGTATAATAATATATGTAACATAGCGATAAAAAAAGTGCTGGGGCGCGGTTTCCTCTTACCCAAACACACCGGTGGGGAAGCAGCCACCAGAAAACAAGCAATTTACAGGCCCTTAAGGGTTCATTAAATCGACTTTTAATGCGGTTGGGGTGCTGAAAAAGGCTCCAAAAGGCGGCAAAGCAGCACCGAGAAGCCGCAGGGACCCCCAGAAGGTGACAAACAGCGCCCCGACACCGCTCGGGGCAGGGCCGGGAGGGCCGTGAGGGGAGCGGGGCCGCGAGTGCGGGGCGGACCGGAACTACGGGGTGCCGGGAACAGGCGCATGAGCGGCGCTGATTGGTGTGCGCTGCTCCCGCCCTCAGCGCTGATTGGTGCGTACCGCTCTCGCCCTCGGCGCTGAATGCTGCGCGCTACTCCGCCCTCAGCGCTGATTCTTGCGCGCTGCTCCCGCCCTCAGCGCTGATTGGTGCGCGCTGCTCCCGCCCTCAGCGCTGATTGGTGCGCACCACTCCTGCCCTCGATACTGATTGATGCGGGCAGCGCGCGCGGCCAGCGGGAGGAAGGGGTGTCATGGCGGCCCCTCACGGCCCCTTCCCGGGTTATGGCGGCAGTGCTGCCACCCGGGAGGGTTCTGTGCCACTCTGTGTCCCAGTGGTGCCCACGCGGGAGATCTCGCCAAGGGCAAGCGGGTGGCTTCAGGCTGCTCAGGAAGCAGTCTTAACTGGGATTGTGGCTCGTGGCAAGGTTTTGGAATGTAACAAAAGCCAAAGAAACTCGGTGTAGAAGTCGTGTGGGGGACGGAGTAGAGGAGAGGGTCTGAGGGCCCCTCAAGTGACAGGGGTGATATCTGAGCTTGGAAAGTGCTAGAGATAGGAGTAAAACCTTTCCTATGGGATTCAGGGCAGCCACACAGAGCTGGCAGGGGAAAGTGGATTAAAGGACCGAGTGTTCATTGTCTGAGGCACAGACAGGATGAGGGGAATGGCTTCCCATGCCAGAGGGCAGGGTTGGGTGGGAAGGAATTGTGCCCTGGCACTGGGTGCCCTGTGGCTGCCCCTGGACCCCTGGAAGTGTCCAGGGCCAGGCTGGACGGGGCTTGGAGCAGCCTGGGACAGTGGCAAGTGTCCCTGCTGGAGGAGCTGTAAGGTCCCTTCCCACCCAAACCACCCCATGATTATGTGGGCACCACAGACCTGGGGCACCCCATGGTGCCCAGCCCTGTGCAGATCCAGCTCAAAAGCAGCAGATATTTGGACATCTCTCTGATATTGGCCACAAACAAGCAGCAAGGCCAGCAAGAGGCAGAGAGAGCTGTGATCTGCAGGACGTGGAAGGCGACAGGGACACCTCAGGAGAAGCCCAGGTGTGTTCTATGAGAGGCCTCTTGCCCAGCAGCAGGAACAGCCCATCTCTCCCACCCCGTGGGCTTCAGGAGCACCACGCTTTGATCACACCCACATCAGCCCCACCTGGAGCAGGGACAGCTTACAAATAACCGCGGTGAGTACGAGGGGTCGAGTTTCCCACCTGGCTGGAGCCACGGGGGACACATTTCAGCGCTCACACACTCAGGAGACACATTGGAGAGGAGGGTTAGGTGCTGAAGCAATGTCTGTTAGTTACAGCTCGTTACAGTTATTATTGATGCATCTTATTGTCAATGCAAGAGGTGAAGTCACTTAATCCATCATTTCTCAGACACGGATGACAGAGCACGTGGTTTGGCAGAGTAAGTTTTAGGCGAGCTAGAAATGGATTGCACAATATTTAAACCTGATTAAGTACATAATAGGCTTAGCAAAGGATTACTTTTCTCCTGACATTTTATACATAAATATATACACACACACACAGAGACAGGCATTTTATCAGTAGCTGCATTTTAGTCTGGTCAAGAGACGACTGCCTATTGCAGAATGACTGGAGTGACACCCTTAAAAAGGAAACTAGTCTTGGTGTGCTTTGCTGGAGAAGAGAAGGTCCTTTTTGGGGTGATTCTCAGGGGTAGGGGTCACATCCAAGCATCACTGGAGGGCTGGAGGGGACAGATGCGGGGCTGGGGACTCGCACAGTCCTGGCTGGTGGCACACTGAGCTCCTTCCCTTTGCCAGGCAGGAGATACTGGAGCCTAAGGGCTGGATTGGATTCTGTTTGGGCTGCTTTTCGAGGACTTGGAGAAAAATTTGGCTTATTTAAAGTGCATTTAGAGTTGAAAAGCATCTCAGAGAAGTAGCTTTCCCTACTCCTGCCCTGCAGCATCCATCCCATTTATGCTCCCACTCAATCTTTTCCAGTCACCTTCCCCAAGAAGTGTTGGTCTGAGCTCAGCTGCCTCCTGCTAGGGTGCAGGATCATTATTTAATGTTCAACATCCCCAAATCGGGCAGGGATTCAGGTCTGACAAGGATTTCTGCACCAGGAAAACAGAGGGCCACATCTCATGCTTTTCAGGAGTGCAAGTGAGCAGGAGTCTTTCCCTCCAGCCTGGAGGTTTCCTTAAGAGACTTAAATTAGCACAAACCTTCAAAGCTAACGGGGACAAACCTTGGCCTGGCTATTTCCATGAGCAGGGAGACTGCTTGGATGTGCTGGGATTTGGGGTGGCAAGATTTGACCCGCAGCCTTGCCCAAATGTCAGTCCTCTGAGGAACGCTCTGTGGCTTTTACAGCTGCTTTTCAGAACAGAAGCCTTTAAAAAGAACAGACTCAGGATGCAGAATCTGGAATGGGATGGTTGTATCCCACAGGGAAAACCTGTCCTTGCTCCCCAACACACACACACGTGCACACACACACACTGGTCCTCCACGTTGAAGTGTAAACTACTCACAACACCACACACTGAGAGAAGTTGTAAATCCTGAGCCAGGGTGTAGATTAGGAATCTCTTGGCTTCCAGCATATCAACAGCAGGATTGAGGGTTTCTTATATTTTTTTCCCTTTTTTTTTTCTTTTTTTTTTTTTAATCCTAAATCAGCCAGCCACCTGCTAGTTAAAAAGCAAAAGAAAAAAGGAGAATTCCCAGGATTGCTTGCCCTTGCTGAGACAGTGGCAAGTGGCTGGACACTACCAACTGAAAGAGAAAACTCACACACGTCAAAAACCCGAGGTTTGGGGCTTATTCCAAGAGGGAAGATGGGTGCTGGTTGCTCTTTTTCCCTTTTTGGGGGCATGGGGAGGCTTTTGGCTGATGAGGTTCTAACGTACACCTATCACCACAGTAATTAAAAAACCACCACCGTACACTATTCCACAGGGAAAAAGAAGACACGTGAACGGACACTGACTACCACGCACAACAAGAGCCCTGCAGGTCAACTCATGGCCTCTTCAGAACAAAAAAGAAAGGAGAAAAGAAGAGCTCAAGACAAGGAAAACAGGAAAAAAAAGAAAAAAAAAAAAGGAAAGAAAAAAATCCCAAAGGATCTCGTTACAAAGACGGGAAAAGAACCACCATTATGGTACACTCTGACTTTCTGAGACAGCTGCAGAAACTCAGGCTCAGGCTTCCTCCTCCCTTTTTTCCCCCCCCAGCTCTCCCTCCCGAGGACAGAGTCCCGCTGCTGCTCACATCTCGTTGGAGTAGGTGTAGTTGGGGGTGGCCGAGTACTGCGTCTCGTGCTGCATCATGGCGCCCTGCGCCGCCCCCATGGCCGCGTTCTGCGCCGCCTGCTGCACGTGGGGGTTCTTCCAGGCCCCCGTGGTCCACTCCTCCTGCGCTTTGCTGAAGCTCCCGCCGCTGCCCCGGTAAAACTTGTGCACCTGCAGGGAAAATCCAGAGGGGTTGAGCACCCATGGCCGGCACGGAGCTCCCACAGTGGCAGGAGGGCCACCCAAAGCCACGTGGAACCCCTGTTCTTCCTGCCATACCATGGTGAGAGCGATGAAGGAGAAGACTGCCATGGCTGTGAAGAGCACGGTGGGGATCAGCATCACCACAGCCGAGCCCACGTTGGTCCCAAAGAAGGAAATCGCTGCAATCCAGCCACTGCAAGGAGATGGAAACAATTGGTTCATTCACCAGCTCTCCCAGACTGCCAGCAGCCCTCCCAGCTCCTCAAACCATCTTCACCAAGGAGAGAACCAGTAAGGGCACTAAAACACCACAGTGACCACCCTTGTACCCAACAGAGCAGCATTTTCCTTACCAGACCCCCCATCCAGGGATCCCCACTGCCTGGATAATGCTGATCACCAGCTGGGCCATGAAGGTGAAGAAGAAGGCCATGAAGCTGAAGGAACTGTCTGTCCTGCAAGAGAAGGATCAGTCACTCCTGCACCTCCATCCCACTGCACTCCAAAGGGAAGGGAGATGCTCCAACGTATCAGACCTGGCCGTGGTTTAGCTGGAGGGTGATGGAAAGAAAAATTAAAGGCAAAGGAGAAACTGCAAGAGGCTGGAGGTGGTCAGGGGGCACCTGGGAAAGCCACAGGGCACCAGATCCTCCCTATGGCTCAGTCAGCTGGGCTTGAGGACATCTGTGTTGGGACATGGCTTGAGGACATCTGTGTTGGGACACGGCTCTCAGCTCACACCACCCCACATGGGGAATAAATACACCTCTGGTTCTCCAGATTTGGGGACTGACCTCAGCACCACGGGTAATCTGTACAAACACCTCAAGGATTTGTGGAAAAATATGAGAGACGTCTCAGGGATGAG
This sequence comes from Chlorospingus semifuscus, assembly GCA_035048045.1. Classification (NCBI taxonomy): domain Eukaryota; kingdom Metazoa; phylum Chordata; class Aves; order Passeriformes; family Passerellidae; genus Chlorospingus; species Chlorospingus semifuscus. The sequence continues at coordinate 20,676,134 of JAWWMS010000024.1, forward strand.
AGGGAAAGTGGCACCCCAGCTGCATCCTCACCACTGTCCCCCACCACTGCACAGAGGCACAAGGAAAGTGTCCTTACATCACCTGGAAATCCCAAACATTCTGGTTTTGAAGGTTAGAAAGTAAAGCTAAAGGGCTGCACAGAAAGGAATTCCCCCAGTTAGTCAGGCAATGCCCCAAGCTAAACACTGACCGTTTATGAAGGAAAACAATGCAGAAAGAAGCCAGGCTCAGGTGCAACCACTTACTTGAAAGCTTTGTAAATAGGTCTAAACCAGCAGACATAGGAGCAGGGCGTAAAGAGAATGAGCCAGAGAATTGCCAGTCCAAAATTTACAGCTCCGCCGCCTCCAATGAGCCACGCGAGGCAGCCCACGAGATTCACCGCCAGGGTGATGCTGTTCACTGCAAACACACACACACACACAGAGCAGAGTAGCACGGATGCAAGGGTGGCACTGAGACACCAAGGACCCCGACCCCAGGGATGTGGCCTCAGAGTTCTCTCCTAGCTGAACTTCCCTTAAATTAAGCTGGGAGCACATTCCCAGGCTGGCTGGGCCGAGGGGGGTCAGGCCTCAGCTGAGTGTAACAGGAGGAAAATCAATGTATCACTCAGAGTTAACTCCCTAAGCAGTTCCTGGCTCTGAAGATTGGCAGGAGTCACATCCTCCCGCTCCTATGGAGCCAGGACACATTTCCACTAACAGAAGGAAACTGGAGGAATTGGGGTGAAGTTTTTTTGCTTGCTCCAGACACATCTTTGCTGAAGGAGCTCGTGCAGGAGCTCCCTGAGCACCACTGAGAGCCAAAATCCTGAACTCCTGACCCTGCCTTGCCAGTTCAGGGGGTGACACATTTCCCTCGCCCACCCCTGCTTGGGATCAGGCCACACAAGGGCTCTGACTATGAGTCCCAGCTCAGAAGACACAGGACAAAGCAGAGAAGGCTCAGCTGCATTCTGACGCCTCCGAGTTGGGAGAATGATTCATTATTTCGACGAGAACGAGAGCCCTCCCACCACCGCCTGCCTGAGAGCTGCAGCTGGCAAGGCAAGGAGCTCAGCTGCCCTAAAGGACATGAGGGACCTTCCAGCCACGCTGTGCTGGGTGTCTGAGGGGCTGCTGGGGAGAAAACGACCCAGAGAGGAGCTCCAGAGGCAAAACCCAAGGGACAGTGACTGGCTCTAAGAGCTGGTGCTGGTGCTAAGGAACAAGGACCAAGCTGTGCTACATTAAGAGGAAGAACATCCTGTTTGGGATGGGGAGGGAACTGAACACCCACAAGAGAGCTTCCCCAGGGAAGCACAGCTTTTTTCCTCCCATTCCTTAAACAAGTGAACCCTCCTGACATGATGAAGCCACCCCAGGGTCACCCTCCTGATGGGACACAGCCCCATGGCTGCCAGCCTGGTGCCATGGCAGAAGCAGGAACACACCACAGCCTCTGTGGTGTTAGCTCAGCTCTTCCTAACCTGCCCCTAAAGCACAGGGCACTCCCTGGGCACTGGTGCTTCCAAAGTTCAGGGGAAATGCCTGATAAGGAACTGAGTTCTAGAAAGAAATGAAATGCTGGTGCCAACTTGCCCTGAGCTGTGCACGTTTCCACCTATGCTGGGGTGTGACCTGTCCCTCTGGCTCTGTTCCCTGCCCATGTTTGGAGAAGAAGAGAGATCCAGGACAGCTGGAAGAGCTGGAAGCTGGTGACAGCTCTGTTAGCACAGCACGGCACACTGAGGCATGCAAGAGGAACGGGCAAGCTCCGGGAAGCCTCCAGCTCCACGTTTTGGGGAGCAGGCACACCAGCCCTCCAGTCTGAGCTGTCTCCTCCTTACAGCAGGACATCAACAGCACCACCAGTGACCCTGGGACACTGAGCCAGCTGCACAGCTCCATCCTGGAGGCTGGAAGGGCTGGGATCCATGGGATGCTGCAGCCCACCCCTCATTTCTGACTTTTAACAGGAGACACCAAGGCCTGGAGGGGGAGAAGGGCTTCCCCTGACCTTGCCCTGCCCTTTCAGCTGGCAGCTCCCAGAGGAGCAGCCTTTGGAGAGGCAAACAGATCCCACTGGAGCCATTCCCACGGGGCCACTCACGCATCCAGAGGTAGTAAAGCCGCTTGGCCATGGTCCGGTGCTGCGGCGGGATCTCCGCATCGAAGTCCTGGTAGAAACATGGCTTCAGGGGGATGAACTTGGGCAGGGGAGGGAAGTTGTTCACCTTTTCTGCAAGGAAACGTTTCACTGGTGTCAGGCTGAACAAAAACCAAGAGGCTTCCTAAATAACCCCAAGAATAGTCAGATTTTACACAGGAGTTAAAGATTTCCTATGGAAACTGCCACCAACCCACCCAAAAGGACCAAATTCAGCCCTCACTGGCCACACAGATCCTGCAACCATGGACACCCACCACCCCACTGGTGACCAACAAGGTGACATTATGGCCAGTAGAGGCCACAATGATCTCCAGAGCCCCCCGTACCTGCCATGCTGGCACACGCTCAGCCTCTCTGCTCCTCAGGGAAAAATACTTGGGAAAAACGTGGGAGCTTTAGCAAAGCTGGAGAACGAGAGAAAAAAAGGTTGATTGAAGTGGTCAGGGACGTCTGCAAAAGCCTTCACCTTCCCCCCCATTCCCAAACAACTCAAGGACAGCAGTTGGCTTCACTTGTGTGACACTCTGGACTATCACACATGCAGGCTGGCACCTGGCTGGCAGTGTGATAAATCCTGGCTCCTCTGGCTCAGGCTTATGTGCCAGTTAAGGCAGAAGATTACAAGAGGATCCAGTGATGTGGGGCCTCCCACTCCCAACTGACCTACATCCAGGAGAGGGCCAGGTAGGGCAGCAGGGAAACGAGGTGGCTCTGGGCAGTTTGAAACCTTAAAGTTCATGACCTGGCCCCAAAAGAATTCTTTAAAAAAATGTATTATTGTTGTTTTTTGCTGAATTCCAGCACAGGGGACTACCTGGCTGCCTTGTAGCTGCCATCTCTGCAAGCCTAAGCCAAAAACAAGGCCAAAAAGGGAGCAGAAAATCAGAGCAGAGAAACCAGCTGGAAAAAAAAAAATAAATCAGTGGCGATTGTCACTAATGAGTCACTTGAGTGCCTGGCTTAACAATTACTCATGTCATTTGGCACCTCATTCCAGAGCATGCAGGTGGGAAAGGGGGGGAGCTCAGCATCCCAGGACCATCCCAGACCATTCCATGCTCAGCTCTGTGCCAGATGTGAAAATTACGGCGAATTAAAGCAAAAAAATAATACCTAAGGTTTTAAAGAGAAGGGTGAAGATGGCGTGTCCCCACCTGCCTGCAGGTTTTGCCCTTTCCCAGCTATCCAGGCAGTGACCAACACATTTCCCAGGACGCAGGGTCGCGGCTGTTTGTACCTGGGGCTCCCGGGGGCATTTGGGGGCTCTCTCTCGGGGTCTATTGGCACCCCCCAGGGCTCGCCGTGCCCGACATCCGCCGGCAGCCCCCGGATGGATGCTTCCATCCATCCCGCCGGTGCTATAAATACGAGCTCCTCGGGCGCGGTGACGTCCGCCCGCCCGGCCGCCCCTACCCACGTGTGCCGGGAGCGGGGACACACGGCCCGGCACCCCCCGGCCCCGCCACCGCGGGGGAAAGCACCGGCACAGCGAGACATCGGGTGGGGTTTTATGGAAAATGAGGAATATGGTGGAGCGGATGGAAAAAGGACGGGGTATCGCACAGGTGATGGCACCGAGAAGAAACCGCTCTGGTGCGCGGGGCGCGTTTGGGGAGGGCAGGCAGGGCTCGGCATCGCTGTCCCTGCGTTTCCACGCGTGAAGGGCTGCGTGCCCCACGCATCCCCACCTCACAGCCGGCGCAGCCTCCCAGCAGCGGCCTGGATCGGGGAGAAGGGCGGCTCAAGCCCCGCTCGGTCCCCGGTGCACCCACGCGTGTGCAGGGTCACCGCGGCTGTCCCCACGCCACGCATCCCCCCCCGCAAGCGGATGCAGAGCGGGAGGTCGGTGCAAAGGGCGGTCAGCCCCCTCGGGGGGAGCATCCAGCGCCCTCCCACCGAGGTGTTTCCCCTCTGCACACTCCCGGGACTCACCACGTGGCGTGACCCGTCCCGTCCCCTCCGGTCCCCGGCGGGTGGCGGCGGCCGCCCGCCCGCCCGGTGCTGCTCCTGCCGCAGCGACCGCGCTCTCGCGAGACTGCGGCGCCGCCGCCACCCGGGCTATGGGCAGCGCCGGGATCTCGCGAGAGCGCCCGCCGCTGTCCAGGGTCCTGATGCCGCCGGATGGAGGGGCGGGGCCATGGGGAAAGGGCGGGGCCGAGGGATGGGGCGGGGCCTTTATGGGGGGCTCTATAGGGCGGGGGGTTCCATGGAGCTGGGAGTGCTCTATGGGGTTTGGGGGGCTCCATGGGGCTGGGAGTGCTCTATGGGGTTTGGGGGTTTAAA
>JAWWMS010000024.1:20680671-20693202 GCA_035048045.1 Chlorospingus semifuscus
GGTTCCATGGAGCTGGGAGTGCTCTATGGGGTTTGGGGGGCTCCATGGGGCTAGGAGTGCTCTATGGGGTTTGGGGGGTTCCATGGAGCTGGGAGTGCTCTATGGGGTTTGGGGGGCTCCATGGGGCTAGGAGTGCTCTATGGGGTTTGGGGGTTTTATAGGTCTGGGAGCTCCATGCGGCTGGGGGCTCCATGGGGCTGGGAGTGTTCTATGGGGCCTGGGAAGCTTTACAGGAATGGGATCTCTATAGGGCTGGGAGTGCTCTGTGGGGCTTGGGGGGCTCTATAGGGCTCAGGGCTCCATGGGGCTGGGAGTGGTCCATGGAGACTGGGGGGCTTTACAGGAATGGGGGCTCTATAGGGCTGGGAGTGCTCTATGGGGCTTGGGAAGCTTTATAGGAATGTGGGCTCTGTGGGGCAGGGGTGCAGCAACCCCTAACCAGGGTATGGCAAGCACTATGTGGGTAGAAGACCACCCTCAGAAGGGCAGGGGCTCTTGGGGACAGTCCCTGGCATGGCACACAGGCTCCCTCTGTCCAGGAGGCAATGGGAAACCAGCAGCTCCCCACCAGCAGGGCCAGTTTTGGGATACTCCATGTCCATACCCTGATGTGCTTCATTCTGGGAGCAGTAATTAATGAATGGCTTGCATAAAGGGCAGAGGACATGTTAATTGCTTTTGCAAGTGATGCCAAGGTCGGGATGTGGAGGGCAGGGGAAGAGACTGGACTGATTTACAGAGAGAACAGGGATAAATCCCAAATCAGCCTGAGAGCTCCATAGGCTGTGTCCCTTGTTCTCAGTGCACACCACTTGGACCTCCTGCCTTAGAGCTTGTGAGAATATCAGTGAAATGTTGTGAAAATGACTTTATTTGACAGCTAAATCATCCTGCCTTCCCAGGGTCCAGCCTCGAAGGTCACAGAGGGGCAGCAAGGACAACATCCCACCAGGGGAAGATAAGAACAGCTGGGCAAGGAAGCAGCAAAATCTCTTTACACCAATGAGCCCTGGTGGCCAAACCCCTTCAGCAGGGGAACAGCGTTGCTGTGGGGATGCAAGGAAGGAAACCTGGCAGAATCAGGGAAAATGCTTGCTTCACAGATGGTAAAATAGAGGGAAGCAGGAAAACCAGCGTGCCACAGATGACCCCATAGCAGGGGGCCCAGCTGTCCACTCTGACCCCTCTCTGGGTCTTGGAGCCTGAGCTGATCCCCTCAGGGAGCAGGGACCCAGCAGCAGGGAAGGAAAGGGGGCAGTGATGGGGTAATAGATTCTCACTCCTACCAAGCACTGGGGATGCTCAGTGCCTTGCAGAGCTGCTCTGGCTCTGTCTCTGGGCACTGAGCACACTGGAGATTTGGGGCTGGATTCTTGCCCTTTATTGCTTTCTCACACCTAAATTTCCTCCCCACCTGCATCTCTGCTGCCTCAGCACCTTCCCATGCCACTGAGGCTTTGGGAATGGTCACCTACAGAGCTCATCTTTGCCCTCCACATTACTACATTCCTGTCTGCCTGCAGATTTTGCAGTCAGGGATATTCACAAATCAAATGGATGTGTGCTCCCCTCCATCCCAGGGAATGCCTGCAGAGCCAAAGGATAACAGGGGGAAGAGCCTCCCTGCCCATCCCACACTCCCTAAGCAGGGCAGGCTGGGGAGGAAGGGCAGGGCCAAAGGAAAGGCTGGATCAAGCAGCAAATTCCCAGCAAGAAAACAGGTTCAAAACTAAGGAAATCAATCCACAGGTCCAGTTTAGGGTCAGTCTGTCGGTTGGAGTCCAGAGCAGCTGCAGCTGACCCAGAAACCAGTCCTGACATAGCTGACACTAGGACTGAGACCTCTGAGTTGAGCTTAAAAAGAGCTCCTGGGCCATGGGTGGTGGGGAATTGGGGTCCCAGGTGGGGTTGGTGAGGAATATTCAGGTTTATTAATGCCCTCAGGGTCCTTAAAACATCCCTCTGCTTATCATGCTGGAGCTCTGCAAAGGGATTTGTCTTATGAAAGGGATTTTTCCCTTTTCTTTTACTGTCGGGCTATTCAAAATGAGGATTATCTTGAGCTCTGTAATTTTCTGCTTACGGTAGGGATAAGACCTCAGCAGGGAGCTGGTGCCACCCCAGGATGCTCCAAGGGTTCCTCTGGCATGTTGGCACAGCCCCTGCACCCTGGGCTGCATCCTCAGGGGGCTGCTCCTGGGAAGCAGCAGCTCCAGGACCCTGATTGGGATGGGGACAGGGCATCCCTGCAGCTGTGCCATCCTGGAGGTCCCTCTGCTCCCCTTTTGCCAGGGTGACAATCCATGCTGGCATCAGCCTGCTGCTGAGTGCAACGTGATGAGAGGCTGAGACCTGAGCCGCGCCGATGTGACGCAGAGATGGGCGATGGCACCCAGACTTTCCTTGTATCGGATGCTCCCACTTTCCGTCTTCTTCCCAAGCACGGCCACCTTGCATGAAAGAAAATATGGAGAGGGCAGGTGGAGGACAGGGGCTCAGGTTACTGCTCCTCTCCAGCTGCCCTGATCTCTGTTAGGAATATGTTTCTGGGGTTTTTTTCCCCATTTTCCCAGGTTTGTCTGGGCTCTGTGCTGTGTCCAGCGGCCCTCTCCATTCTTGCCACCACCAGTTCTCCTCTTGGCTCTTCCAAGCTCACACCTCCTGCGGGGTTGGGACCAGGCAAGAGGGTCCCACAGGGATTTGGAAATCCTCTGGCATGGGGTTGGGATGACACTGGAATGCTCAGAGAGAAACTGTAATGGGAAAGGGGAAGCAGAAACCACACCCACACTCCCTGGGTGTGGGTCCTACTGTAACCACAGTGGCTGCTCAAGAAGGACAGACAGACAATACACAGTGTGTAATTCCCTTACTCTTATTTTTTTTCATCACTCCTGCCTTTCCCATTTGCTTCTTCTCCATTTTAAAAAGGACTTCTCATTCTCTTTCCCAGCTTTTGTTTCCCTGACGCCCCATGGCTGGAGCTGTCTGTGCCTTTGTCCCCCATCCCTGCTTTTCCTCTCCCACCCCACTGAGCTCATTTCAGCTATTCCTTGGCTTGGAGTAACCCATCCACTCTGTTGTCCTCCAACAAATAAGCTGACAGGCTAATGAATAGCTTCAGATGGTAATTAGCAACGGAGTTGCTAATAATGAATTTCATTTACATTTTAAGCGCTGCAGAGGGAAAATAAGCCCCTGTCATTAATGCCCTCCCTGCTCCCAGCACAGCCTTGGCCTTGGGGGGAATGCACCCTCTGGAAGCCTCGCTGTGATTGCACCTCTCCCTCCTCCATTTCGGAGGCTGTGATAGGCAGAGTTCATTAAGCAGCAATTAGTGATGGAGGGGGGGAGAAGCTGCTGCGGCTTCCATCATTTGTTGGTGGGGAAGCGCCACAGTGCCATGGAAAATGGGCCACGGGAGGCAGGAGCTCGTTCTGGGCCAGGAAAGAAGGGCTGGATGCTTCAGCCAGCACCAGGGACTCACGTGGCTTGCCCAGAACCCTGGAGCTGTCAGCCCTCCGTGTCCATGTAACCCTCCCAGGCTACCTGGATAATGACCCTGAGGGATTTCTCAGTCACTAAAATCCTTCCCCATTATTTCCTCAGGGGTTTAGCACATTTTGAAGGCAGGGCTTTCCCTGATGGATTTAATTCATCCCTGCCTGCCCAAGGAAGGAACCAAGTGCCTTCTGCACAGATTCCATGAATTGTTGTCAAATGGAAAGATGGAGAAATGTCATTGTTTTGTCTCATAGCAGTGAGGAATTAATAGCAGTGAGAAGCACAGGGAATAGGTTTGCTCACTACTGCAGAGCACCAGAAGAGAGTTGGGAATGCTCAAAGCCTGGATCTGGTGCCGGGGGTGAGCCTGGGAGCGTTGCCTGCCCTGCCTCAGTTTCCCTCTGTGTGCCCAAGGAGCCTCAGGGAGGGTTAGAACAGATTGGGAAACAATGGTCTACATCTACAGGGGTTTTCCAGCACACTGCTTGTGGATGGAGCATCCCATCCCATCCCAGACCCACCCAGACCCCAATCCAGTGTTTGGATTGGGAGGGTGTCCAAAATCCACCCCCATTTAGGCAGTGAGATCCACAGAAAGCTGCTTTGGGGACCACAGGGATGTGGCATCCTCCCTGGATAGGAGGTGACAGCACCATCCTGCCTTCACCTTCACGGACATGGGATCGATTTATTTATATATTTATTTATTTTTTGAAGCCCTGCTAGGAGTGAAACCAATCCAGGGGCCTCCAGAGGCCGATAAGATTTGACTGCAAGTCAATACTCACATGTCTTTCCACTGTGCAATGATCCTCCCGGCCAGCGGGGCGGGAGGGGACAGGCAGGTGACAGGGGCGGGCACAGGGCCAGCCTGGGGCAGGGACGTCGCCTCTGCTCCGGGAAGGAATTGGGGGCAGGAAGGGGACATCTCCTGGCCTGCAACAGGGATTTTCTGGGATTTGTTGCCAGTACATGTAATGGTGAGCCCAGAGTGGGCAGCTCCACGTTGGGAGGTGAATGAGGGACAGGGATGGGGAAGGAGGAGGAGCAGGGGAGAGGGAGAGAAATTGCCCGTGAAAACCAGCTCTGCCACGGCATCTGCTCCCCGGAGCTTTGGGAATTGAGAGGTTTCCCTGCCGGCAGAGCCAGGGCTGAGGCTGCAGGGTGCTGGGGAGAGCAGAGCCCTGGCACACTCGATTCACACTCGATGCCATCTGCCAGACTTTCTCGTGGCTGCGCGGGTTCCAGTGGCTTCTCTCATGGCTCATAAGGGTCGAGCTCAGACTCCAAAGTACTTCCCGAAGTACCTGCTGCATCTTTGTGCCATCCCTGGCCACAGCGTGGCTGGGATTCCGCATCCCTCTGGGAATGCTGCAGGGCAGGCAGGCAGGCAGGGTGACGTGCAGTTAGCACAGGGTGTCCTTGAGAGGAGCGAGCGCAGAGAGAAGGGACCAGGTTCTCTTTAAGGGGGCAGGACTTTGGGAACATTATGAAGGCAAGAGTGAGCTTCTCCCTCTGCCTTCCACCCTCCCCTCCTTCCCTTCTCTGCTCCGGGACAGACAGCCGGGTTCCCTGCCCTTCCCTGTGCCTGGCAGGGATGAAGGCAGGAGCTGGGTGCTGGGATGGGCGGCTGAGCAGGGGAGGAGGAGGAGGAGGAGGAGGGGAGGAAGGGGAGGGAGAGGGGGAGGATCTGCTAATTACACAGAACAGCTCTGGGGGCTGCTGAAGTCCAGAATGAAGCAAAGAGCAGCAGAAGCGAGTGCTGCAGTGGGAGCGGAGGAGCCCAAGCATCACCGAGAGCTGGAGCCGGCTGTTATTCCTGCTGGGAACAACTGGGAGCACCCAGGGGATCCTGCAGCCCTGTCTCCCACAGCAGACAGCCTCTGGCACTGCCACCGAGCCCACCGCCGGCCCCTGGAGAGCCGAGGAGAAGGGGCCAGTGGTTGCAGCACGCAGGGCTGGGCTGGAGGGCAGCGAGGTCAGCCCTGCTATGGCCGTGGGGGGCTAGGAGCCTGCGTGCATCCACAGGGAAGAGGTGAAGGATGGCTGCTGAAGGAGGGAGAGCCAAGCCCCTCGCCCAGTCCAGGATGGAGAACTTCCGTAAGGTGAGGACCTCAGAAGAGGAGATGCCATTACCCTTCCCAGATCTGCCCCCAGACGTGGTGGAGATGAAAGTGAAGGAGGGCAGCAAGATCAGGAACCTGATGAACTTCGCCATGGCCCAGATGGAGCTGAAGGGCAGGCGGCAGATCGTGTTCAGCGGCTGCGGCAGGGCGGTCACCAAGACCATCACCTGCGTGGAGATCATGAAGCGCAAGCTGGGAGGGCTCCACCAGATCACCAAGGTACGCTACAAAACCGTGCTGGAGGTCTGGGAGAGCCAGGACCCGCCGCTTGATGGACCTGCACAGAACCTGACTGTCCACAAGAACGTCCCCTCCATCTGCATCCTGCTCTCCCGGGACCCCCTGGATCCCAACCAGAGCGGATACCAGCCCCCTGAGCCCCGGCATGAGGGAGGAGAAGACACATTGGGATCCTCCAGCAAGGGGCTGAAGCGGCCGCTGCCGCCTCCCTGCGAGGAGCTGCTGCCCAAGAAGCTGCAGGTACAGGTGTCTGACAGCCCCAGGGGCACGGGGACCACCGCTGGCCAGCAGGACCACTGACCCCAGTGCCTCCCATCCCACCTGCCAGGTATGGAGGCAGGAATATCCACTCATTCCGGGCTCCCTGGTGGGCTGCAGGCTCCCCCTGACCTGTCCCCACTTGCTGCTCCTTGACCCCTGTGGATGGGGGTCCCCAGATTTGGCGTGAGGGTTAAACCCACCGTGTCTTGGTTATGGATTGAAGCAGGTGAGCATGTGGGGGGGGAGCTGGTGACCTCTAATTCAGCCACCCAGGGACACTGTGACGACCAGCCACATCCTGCAGTGACTCCCAGGGAGCCAGAGCAGCCGAGGGGTGCCTGGACCACCACCACCGCTCCCCACTGCAACGCCTCATCCATCAGGAGAGATGGGTTTGCCCCAAGCTTGTTGGAATAAAACCTTCATTATCAAACCCGCCGCTGAGGAGCTGTTGGAGTTATTAATGCCAGGCTCAGCATCCTGTGAAACCGTGATTCATCCCAAAAAAAACAAGCACAGGGGGTGCTCCCTCCTGCACCCTCAGAGCCGAGCACTGCACTGTGCTGCCTGCCTGTGGGACAGCACAAGGAAATAAAACAACCCACATCGGATACTCTGGTCTGGAGTGGGGGGAAACCACACTGTGGGGAGCTGGGGGCAGTTGGAAGTGTTGGGTAGGGGGTTATTGTGACTGGATGCAGTGCCCAGCACAGGATGAGGAGGTTTTGGGGTCGTGCCTTGGCTGCAGAGTGCTTCGAAGCAAAATCCCTGCTACTTCCAGGGCGTAAAGAGAAATGAATGGAAAATAAAAGCTCTTTAGAAATAGTTGAGATAAGTCTATGGGAAAATGGGGGGATCATCTTGGCTGCTGGCTGTGGCATGGATCGGCACAGTGAAGGCTGCTGCCAGCTCACAACAAGGGGATCCCAGCCAAACTCTGTCCCTTGGAAGAACGGGATTGGGGTCTCCTGTGCCGGCACAGCAGCACCTGGCAAAGCCCCAGTTCCAGTGAGGACAGGGGAGATTTGGGGGACAGGTTATGGGATGCCAAGCCCTGATCCACCTGGTTCCCTCTGCCCAGCAGCACTGCAGGATGAATTAATCGGTATTAAGAGCAAACCCTTCCCAAAATCCTCGAGTGAGGGATTCTCTGGCTGCAGCTGCCTTATCTCCCTGCCTCACTCCCGCTCTACAGGGATAGTCAGCGTTCTCTCTTTGTCAAGGGCTTGCTTGGCTGGGAGCGGGAATGAAAGGAGAGGAGGAGGAGGAAGAGGAGGAAGCAGGGTCTGTTTTGTGAGGCAGTGACCTTGTTATCTCCCTCAGCAGGCAGCTGCTCCTCGGGCCAGAGGCTCGTGCTTATCTGTCCTACTGCAGATTGATTCCTTTCACTCGAACGTTAATTTCCAACTGTTTTTTTATGTTAATGATCATTTTTTGGTGGGTTTGGGGATAGTAAAGCTTTGGGCTCTGTCCCAGCCAGCTCTTCCCAGTTTCTTTCTTCAGTGCAGACCCCATTCAGGATCAACCCTCCACCCCACACAGTAACACTGGGTACAGGCACCTACCCCAAATGCATTAAAAATCACGAATAAAATTAATTTAAAACCCTGTAATTAATAAATCCCTCTGTAAACACCCTGATCAGAGCCTGAAGACTGTGAGAGCTGCACAGTTAAACACTAACAGCCGTTCACCTCCACTGCTGCCTCCTCACATTTCTCTGAGCAAGGGAAAAAAAGAATAAAAACCACTTATTTCTTTAATGGATTTCATAGGCAGGTAGTTTCCAATCACAGAGGCAGCACTGGGGATCTTACCCTCATTGCTTTGCTGGCTGATGGCTTCCTGCATGAGAAAATAATAAAAAATTACTGAAAAAAAAATTTAAAACAGAATGATGATACCGGGGCACATGGTAACTAGAATAAACACGATGGTTTTGTGGTGCTAAGGCAGTGCTAAGGCACAGCCCCAAGGATGAGTTTTGGAGCGATTTCGTGCCCGGGCCGGTGCGATGGCGGCTGAGGGCAGCCACCTACAGTGAGGGGACAGGGACACTCTGAGAGAACTGGAGCTGGCAGACGAGCCGGTCTGAGCCCATTTCCCTGACAGGGACCGAGTGCGGCGGCTGTCCATTGACAGGGACGGGGATGTTGCACTGGGGCTGCGTGGACTCGGCTAAATGGGGGTGGCAGCAGCCCAAACCCCTCCAAACCGAGCTCAAACCCCTCATAAACGAGCTCAAACACTCCCGAAAAGCGGCTCGGAGACCTGACGGACCCCATGGCCGCTCCCCTCACGCACAAAATGGCGGCCGGCCCCGCCCCAAGATGGCGGCGGTCCCGCCCCGCCGCGCCTCCTGTCCGTCCCCGCCGCGCCCCCAGCCCGTCCCCGCGGCCTCCCGCTCTTCCACGCGCCCGCTCCGTCCCCGCCGCGCCGCCGTACCCGCCTCAGCGGCCCGCCCCGGCCCTCACCTCCGTCCCTCCTTCCCGGTGCGGTGCGGGAGCCAGCGGCGCGCGCCCCCGGTTGCCGGTGCTGTCTCCCCCCTTCACAGCCCGCCGCCATGCTGGCCGCCAGCGCCTCTCTCCTCCGCCGCTGTGCCGTGTCCGGCCTCCGCGCCGCCGTCCGCCGGCCCGCCGGCCCAGCAGGTGAGCGGCCGCACTCGTCTCCGTCCCTCCCGCCGCGGTTGGCGCCCGGGTTCCCGGTGCGGCGGGGAGCGAGGCCGCGAGGCCCGGCGCGTCCTTGCGGTGACCCCGCGGCCTAGCGCGGGCCGCCCCGCCGCTCCGGCCGCCGCCACCGGCACCCCCCCGCCGGCACCGCCTCAGCGGGCACCGAGCACCGCCCGGGGGCTGCGGCAAGGGGTGGCGGCTCTTTCCGCCAAGGTGACATTGATGGAGGGCGGCGGTGACCTCCGCAGCACCGGGGCGCCGGCCAGCCCTGGCTCCGCGGCAGCTCCGCGCCAGCCCTCACCCTCCTAATTAACACCCCAATTAATTATATTTATTATATTAACGCCTCAGCTAATAGGGAGAGTAGGAGGACCAGCCCCAGGCAGTGTTCTGTGATGGTGGCCAGGGTGGCAAGGCTGGAGGACGGAGGCTGCAGAGAATGCACTGCCTGTGCATCGCAATTAATAGCTAATTAACTTCTTCATCGCAATTAATACCTAATTAGCAGACACTAATAATGCTCGGAGACTTGTGTGTGCCTCTGCTGCGGCACGTGTGAGTTCAACAACTGCCTTAGGGAGCCTGTCACTGCGTCTTTTTAAATAATAAGCACACGATTTCTTAGGTGCTGCTCAACACCTTTGATCTTTTGTTATTTTAAATCCACTAAAATCTTTGCTCGCTGTTCCTTTGAGCTGCTGAACCCCGGCTGCTCCTGGGCCTTGTTTCCAGGAGGCTCTGTGTTCTTCTTTTCCAAGCTCTTGTGTTTCAAACACCCCACTTAACGCTGCTGCCACCCTTTTGCAGGGGGGTTCTGTTGCTACAAAACCTCCCCTGGGCTCCTCGTTCTCAGATTTTCAGTCAATTCATGTTTTTCTTCACATGTGCTCATTACTGGAGAAAACGACCCAATTCTGGCCCTCACAGAGAAGCTTTAACATGTTTTTGTGTCATATTAGGTGATTTTAGGCTTAATTCATGCTAAGTTCACTTTAAAGCAAAGGTGCTTGCCCTTTGGATTTTCTTTGAGCTGGGAATCTCTGCCTGGATAGGTTGGCTGTCACACACACATCATGTGTGTGACAGTGACCTTGATGGACCCTGCTGAAACTCAGGCCACAGGGACTCTGCAGGTACAGAAATAAACATGAATGTGGAAAAGAAACATAGCAGCAATTGAGAAACACACCCTGGAAAGGCAGAGTTTTAATTCTTATGGTCTGTACTTCCCTCCTGGATCCAGGAAATGGTTTTGTTGAGGAAAGACTTCAGATTTTGACTTAAAGATGGTATTTGAGTGCATCAATTTAGGCTTTTCTCCAGCTGAGATTTGCTGGTTTTCTGCAGGATTTTTATTTTCTGTGTAAGAAAAATAAGGATTCTCCTTTAGCCAGCTGAATCCTGGAGGGTTTTCAGGAGTGTCCTGGGAGCAGGAGCATTTCCAGAGCCCTGCTGTTGCTCTGAGTGAGCTCAGCTGTGCAGGTGATTTATTGCAAAGAGCAGGGTCAAAGGTCTCCTTTGGAGCTTGGGGAAAGGAGGGGGAATTTCCCTATAAGGAACCAAAAGAGCATTTTAATTCTGTCTTGGCCTGTTGTTTACTTTTCCATAGCTAAAATAAATAAAGCTATTTTCATGCTTCCATTGCATAACCCAGTATTGCAGCTGAAATGTTGGACCAGGTTAAATTTTGTTAAAAAAGCAAATTGCCTGCTAATGAGGCTGCCATTAATGAAACCTAAGGAGAAGTATATCAGCAAAAATACAGCCCAGTTATGGTGTTGGGTTTTTTTGTTTTGTTTTTAAATAAAACCCTGTAGTTGATCACTGTGAGTGGTTCATGCTGGGTTAAGAAAGAAAAAGTCAGGAGCTAAATTTGACTTGTGTGGAGCAGAGCTTTGAGCTCCAAGGTCGTATCTGCTGTGTGACCTCTCTGCAAATATTAGTGGAGTGAGATTAGCAGTGGGGAAAGGAAGCACCAGGCTTGTGGTCCTTCAGTTTAGTTCCCTTAGAAAACTGTTCCAGCCTTTGTGGGGTAAAAAAAGGCAGGTTCATCCACAAAACCAAAATTTGTGATAGTGCTGAGTGAAGAAACAATGATCCTATCTGACTGATTTGTACATTAGCATACAATCTGCTTTTGTGATTAGTTATCAAATATTAATGCAATTGCAACCTTGAGATCCAGGAGTTTTTCTCTTGGATAGATATCTTGTGATGTTTTTTTTTCCTCCTCCAGCCATTCTGTTGGAAGGAATATCTCTCATCCCTTTGCTTTTGAGAGCCTCTCTAGGAATTGCATGGAATTTTGTTGGTGAGGAACATGCATGTTACAGCTTCTCAGTCTCACTTGGCTGTGGGAAGAGGAAGAATTCCTGTATTTTACAGAGAAAGGAATGCCAGAAAACCTCTTCAGAGTAGGTTTTTGTGTGTCTTTGCCCTGCTCTGGCCAATGCTCTGAGAACACTTTGATATGGAAGAAAGCAGACACTTTGCTACAACATAAACCACGATATTTAATAAGATATTTAATAAGTTACATCCACCTCATCCAGGACTGACTGTAACAAGGGCAATCCATATTTGATGGCTGCTGGCCTCTTGGTCAGGACTGAAGCAGTGTTCTGTTCCTTTTGCTCCAAGTTTGTTCCTTTTTTCCTGCACCCAGCTGTGCTTCCTGCCCGCTGCTACTCTCACGGGTCACAAGAGTCAGATGAAGAATTCGATGCTCGCTGGGTGACGTATTTCAACAAGCCAGATATCGATGCCTGGGAGCTCAGGAAAGGTAAGATGGACACCAGGGAAGCATAACTTGAAGTTTTCTGACCAGAAATAACAACTTTAGTTGGTGTTTTGTGGATTCCCCATCCCTGGAAGTGTCCAAGGCCAGGGCTTGGAGTGACCTGGTCTAGTGGAAGGTGTCCCTGCCTGTGGTGGGATTTGTAGGGGTCTTAAAATGAAGGAAGAGATGAGAATCTTGACTTTATGTTTCAGAAGGCTGATTTATTATTTTATGATACATATTATATTAAAAGAAAGTGATATACTAAAACTATACTAAAAGAATAGAAGTAAGGATTTCATCAGAAGGCTAGCAAGGAATAGAAAGGAATGCAACGATAATAAAATCTTGTGACTGACCAGAGAGTCTGAGACAGCTGGACTGTGATTGGCCATTAATTAAGAACAACCACTTGAGACCAGTCACAGATGCACCTGTTGCATTCCACAGCAGCAGATAATTATTGTTTACATTTCATTCCTGAGGCCTCTCAGCTTCTCAGGAGGAAAAAGATCCTAGCAAAAGGATTTTTCATAAAATATGTCCGTGACACCTGCCCATGATAGAATGGTAGACTTGATGATCTCTGAGGTCCTTTCAACCCAAACCATTCCATGATTCCATGATTTTAACACCTGGGTGGGAGGGACAGTAGCATTTGCTCCAAGGACAGTGTTTTTGAGCTCTGCTATGCTCATTTTCCTTTGCACTTTGGCTAATGGCTCAGCCATAACTCCCTGCAGACTTTTTGTGTAGCTGTCACCAGTTTTTTGCTGTGGAGTTGCCAAGTTTTATTAAACTTACCTCATTTTTTGGGGTGGTATAGGGCTGGGGGTATCTGTAGGGCAATGTGGGCTGTGTACACAGGGGTTATGGGGCTGGGGGTATCTGTAGGGCAGTGTGGGCTGTGTGCACAGGGGTTATGGGGCGGGTGGTCTCTGTAGGGCTGTGT
>JAWWMS010000024.1:20697230-20711197 GCA_035048045.1 Chlorospingus semifuscus
GTTATGGGGCTAGGCTATGTCCATGGGGCAGTGTGGGGTAGGTGTGTGGGGCAGTATAGTAGCAATACAGTGGGACAGTTCATCTTTCAGAGTTGCAGCCAGGGAGGCACAGTACTGTCTACAGTGTATAAATATAAATATACAAGTAAATATATGTATATATGTACACACACAGAGGTGTATCAGCTGGCCAGGAAGGGGTATAGCACATCCAGAGGGATCCAGGGGGGCACTGCCTGCCTGGTCATTCCCACTATAAAGCTCTGTCCTGCTAATTCCAGCTTAAGACACTGAGGCTAATCCTGGCTGTGCTCTCCAATCACCATCCCCAGTCCTCTGCCGTGTTCCTTTAATTCCACGTCCCTCCTATGCCAGGTCTCTCTGATTTTCCCTCTATTTTCTTCATTACTTCTTGTGTTTGTGGAGGTTTTATCCTCCCCCTTGCCCTTAGGAGCATTGGTTCTCCTTGACAATAATTGGATAAAAGGAGAAGCTTGGAAACCCCAAATTAAAATAGACAATCCTTACATTTCTATTTTTCTAACCTCTCAGGAAATCTCCTCCACCACCTTTTCCCAAGTATTCCTGCAGCCAGACTTGCAGAGGAACTGATGGTGACTACCTGTGCTTTTAATTAGCATCGCCATTCCCAAATAATCCTCTCATCTGCTCTCAGATCTGCTTATTCCTTTTCCTGTCCCTCCTCCTGGGCTGGGGAGGAAGAGCTGTCCCTAGGGACAGATTTCCCTGGGGACAGATCTCCCCGCTGACCTTGAGCTCCCAGGAAGGATCAGATGCTCTGAGATGACTCTGCTTTACTTCATCCCCATGGAGAGGTGCTAAATGTTTCTTCCACTCTTTTTTTAGCTGGTTTGGGCTGAAAAGAAGAGGCTGAACAAAGGGACAGATGTGGTGGAGAAAAGAGGTCCATACATCATGAGCAAACCTCCCTCCATCCAGGCCAAGCTGAGTAAGTGATGCTTGGTGCACTCTGCTGGGATTTTGGGTGTCTCCCAGAGCTGGGTTTACCAAAAGCCCTTTTATTCCTTGGTGGGATAAAACCCCATTAAAACCCCATTGGGAAAGCACTGCACTGCACCCAGGCTCATCTGCCCACCCTCCTCACCCATTCCCCAAAAGAAGAACCCCTTTGGGAACATTTGGGGATTTTTGTCTGTGTCCCTGTGCTTGGCTTGCAGAGAGGCAGCGGGAGCTGGCAAAGGCAGCGCTGCGAAGGCAGGGGCTGCTGGGGGCACCCACTGCCCTGAAATCAACTCCTAAAAGGTCTGATCCCCTCCTCCTCTTCTCAAAATGCCTTCTGCACTTTTCTTGGGGACACTGGGAAACTCAGAGGATTTTAAAGAAGAGTTGGGACCTTGTTCTGCTGGCTCTGTTTGGCCAGGAACAGCCAGTACAATAAAATATACTGCTTTTCTCTTCTCTACTTCTCTATTTTGGGGATGATTTGGTGGCATGGATTTATTTGGGTGTCCTGGGGTTTAGCTGGTGGTGGGAAGGAGTGGGATCCCTGCTCTGGCTCCTCAGCCTGTCAGCTCCATGGATGTGTTTGCACACAAAACATCTGTGCTGGTCTCCCTCCTGTGTTTCCTGCCAGGTCTGTGAAGTTCAACAAGGGCTACACAGCACTCAGCCAGACAGCTGATGAAAACCTGGTCTCCCTCGACTCAGACAGGTGAATAGCCCAGGATTTTGGGTAAATATCCCACGATTTTGAGGGTGAGGGTGCTCCCAGATGGCTTTTTGGGGAGCTTGATTTTCCTTGTCACTTGTAGAGCATCCCTGATGGCACTGGGCACCTCAGGGCAGTAAAATGCTCCTGCTGTCCCAGATTTCATATACTCCTCGGGGTGGCACTGCCAGCTCCTTTTTTCCCCCCAAATTCCCCTTATCTGCCCCCATTTCCTGGCCAGCTTTGTTTCTTTTTCCCCTCAGTGACGGGGAGCCAGGATCCAGGTGTTCCTCGGGATACTCCTCCGCTGAGGCAAGTGTGGGGCTCTGACTGTGACACTGTGGGGTCCCCAGGCGCTCCCTCGTCCCCCTGACCCCTCGAGGCTCTGGCTGGGGCTGAAAGCATCACCCCCAGGGCGTGGATGTGTGTCCATCCTGCAGAGCTCTCCTTTGTCCCCTGCAGCAGGTGACCCAGGACCTGAGCCGGCAGCTGCTGCAGGACGGGTACCACCTCGACGAGGTCCCCGATGATGAAGACCTGGATCTCATCCCCCCAAAACCTGCTGCCTCCTCTTCTTGCCCCTGTTGTTTTGGAGAAAATCTCTCCTGTGTGATCCAGTAGCTGCACAAGAACAGGTCAAAATCCAGCACTTTCTTTGTCCCGTGGGATGGCTGGTGGGTGTCCGGGTCCCACGCCAGGACGGTGACACAAGGACTGAACGATGCTGCTCGTGGCAGAGACCAGCTGACTCCAAAAGACTTCTCCTTACACTCAGCAATACCAGGGGGAGGTGGCACAGTGACATTTTGGTGACCTGCATGGAACCTGGCACTTGGCTGGGGCGGGAAGAGAGGACAGGCAGGGCCTGGCACATCCACGGGGGTATAAAGGGAAGGATTTGGGAGTTTCTGGGGTTGGAGCTAATGGCTTATTCCCATTCTCCTCAACGCTGCTTTGATGCAGGTGAGGCACAGCCCAGGCCCCCATCCCAGCTCTGCACAGGGCTTGGATTTGGGGGGCTGGAGAGCCTCCCTGCTGCAAACCATAAACGCTGCCTTAAACCATGGTCCTGCTCTATGACATAGAGGACAATCAGCTTCTTATACAGAAACCTTATTTAAATATTTCATGTCAAGAGACATGAATTGGTTGGGTGGGGGGCATGTTTGTTTGTTTTTGTATCTTGTAAAAGGGAGCACTCAATAAACTGGATCTCATTACTCAGAAGGGGTGCTGGTGCTGTGAGGGGAACTCCTGCGTTCTCTCATCACATTTTACTCTTTTCCTGTGCCTGAGGAGCAAGGGGGGGAATCACAGCCAGCGTTGGGGGGATGCTGGAGCTGCTCCCAGCTTCTCTGTCCCTCTCCATCCTCCTGCTCCCTGCACCACGCTGCCCTTCGCCACGGACAAAGTCACTTCTTTATTCACAGCAGCAGAGGCTCTCCTGCTCCATCATCCCCAGGCAGCCTCCTTTTACAGCCAGGGAAGGGGGACACTGGCTGCCATCAGCCAGGCTTGGGAAGAGCCCACCAGCAGCAGCAGAAAGCCTGTGGTCTGCACCACCTCCAAGCTGATCCACAGAACTGCTCTTTCTACACCTCAGGGCTGCTTCGGGGGTTTAACAGGTGGAGGGAGACCTTTCAAGCGAGAAGACTTTGCCCACAGCAGTTTCTATCTACCCAAACATGGAGTGTTGTGGTGGAAGTGTCCCAGGTGCTGCTCAGAGGAGGCAGCAGGCTCGGAAGAGCAGCATCCCCTCGGGTGAGGAGAGGTGCAGGGAGATGCTCTCGTTGGCCGACACGAAGAGCACGGAGCCACGGCGCAGGGACATCTCTGAGGCTGCTGCTGTGGAGGTGCCCACGGCTGTCCCTTGGATCACCAGCAGGATGCTGGCAGAGTCCAAGGCAGAGATGAGGTACAGCTTGATGGAGGCAGGGATCTGCCAAAGGAAATGTCACTGTGCTGGAGTGTCCCTCAGCTCTGCTCCTCTCTGCACAGCTGGAAGGGGGTTGTCCCCATTCCCACCCCTTTGCTGGGCCTGCAGCAGCCCAAGCCCAGGGACCTCAGCTTGGCTGAGGACACCCAAGACCTCTTCCTGTTCTCCCTCTGCCCAGAGCTGCTGGAGAAGGTGAACAAGCTCCAGGGAGGGATAAAGAGACCAGTACCCCATTATGTCCAAAATCACTCCCACCCTGCCAGGACACTGATAACAAAGGTGAGCGAGCTCCAGCTAGCACTGGTGTGTCCCACCCGGTGTCCCCAGCACGGAGCTGTCACCTCTCACCTCTATCCTCATGATGGTGAAGTCTGGCACGGGTGGGTCGTAGAGGTAGACGTGGGGATCGAGCTGGCTCTGTGCTGCTGGGAGGATCTTGGAGCTGCTGGGTGCTGGTGTGTAGTTGAGCATCTCACACAAGGTGAGCACATCGATGAACTTGGGCGTGAGCCCGGCGCGCACCGTGTTGTCCGAGCACGCCATCACCTCCACGCAGTCTGTGGGGACGGGGCAGCGCTGTCAGCCCAGCCCAGCCCTCAGCCCAGCCCTAAGCCCAGCCCAACCCAGCCCAGTCCCTCCTCCCGTCCCCACGGCCAGGCCTTGCAGGATGCCGGGCCAGGAGAGCCCCCCTGACACTCACCTCCGTGCAGGTAGGCGTGGGGCTCGTTGGCTCCCAGGAACATGGCCTCCCCTGGCTCCAGCCTCACCAGGTTCAGGAAATAAATGGTGAAGCAGCCGATGTCCCCCGGGTACTGGGAGTGCAGCCGCAGCAGCAGCTCTCCGTTGCTCCCCGATGTGTCCTTCCCTTCTGCCACTGCACAGGACAGACCGGGCACAGTGTGGGGAGAGCCTCAGCCTTTCCCCAAACACAGCCCCCCGAACTGGTTTGGGGTGTCCCAGCCAGCACCCACCTTCCTGGGAGATCCTCTTCACCAGCATGTTCAGCTGGTCCACGAAGAACTTCTTCTCGCTCTTCATGAGGCGGGTGAAGCACACGCGCAGCGCGGCCGAGACCCCGCGCGGGTCATCGCTGCCGCTGCGCTCCAGCTGCTCCGCGGCCACCTCCCCGATCAGGGCCCGCAGCTCAGGGACATCTGCGGGGCCAGCGCCGCTCAGAGCCGGCCACAGGCCAGGGGAGAGCAGCACCCCCATCCCAGGAGAGCACAGTCACCGTCCCCACAGTGAATCCCATCCCTGGGAGCGCTGCCTGCACCCCAAAGCCCATCCCAAGGGAGAACAGCCCCCATCCACACCCCAAAGCCCATCCCAAGGGAGCAGGGCCACCATCGCCATCCCAAACCCCATCCCAAGGGAGCAGGGCCACCATCACCATCCCAAACCCCATCCCAAGGGAGCAGGGCCACCATCCCTATGCCAAAACCTACCCCAAGGGAGCACAGGCCCCATCCACACCCCAAACCCCAACCCATGGATCACAGCCCCCATCCACACCCCAAAGCCCATCCAAAATGAGCATGGCCACCATCCCCATCTGAAAGCCCATCCCAAGGGAGCATGGCCACCATCCCCATCCCAAAGCCCATCCAAAGGGAGCACAGCCCTCATCCACACCCCAAACCCTAACCCACGGGATCACAGCCACCATCCCCACCTCAAACCCTATCCCAAGGGAGCATGGCCACCATCCCCATGCCAAACCCTATCCCAAGGGAGCAACGGTCCTCATCCCCACCCCAAAGCCCATCTGAAGGGAGCAGGGCCACCATCCCCATCCCAAAGCCCATCCCCAGGGAGCATGGCCACCATCCCCACTCTGGGGTCTGACCATGCCCCCTCCTCCAGCCTTACTCTGGAGGAAGGAGACAATCTCCTCCACGGGCCGGAAGCCACACATGCCCTCGAAGGGCGTGAGGGCGATGGCCATTTCGGGCTTGTGGTTGGCATCGGGATAGTGCTCAGGGAACTGGGCGTGGAGCTTTGCTGCCAGCTCCTGCAGAGAGGGGACAGGAGCTGCCTGAGTCCCCAGGACATGGGGATCCACCTGGGCTGCCCATACCGCGCTCTCCCTACCTTGTTGGGGTGTGCCTGGACAGACAGGGCGGTGTTGACCGACAGCACCTTGAACAGGAAGGGCAGGTGTCCCTGGAAGGCGTCCTTCACCTTGGCCCCCAAGCAGGCAGGGTTGTCGGCGATCCACTGGCCCAGGGTCTTTTGGGGGATGCGGTTATCCCGGATGAGGGCATCGCCCCGCGGGTGGGTGCCCATCCACAGCTGCCAGACACCAACACACACAGCTGGCACCCCGAGCCGAACCGGGCAGCCAGCACGGATGACTTGGGCTTTTCCAGGGAGGTGATCCCTGGCAGCTCCCTCGGGGGCTGAGTCATGCCGGGCTTCCCTCCAAGCCAGGGGGACACGGGACAGCTGAGGGGCACCATCGTGTCCCGCTAGGACACAGGATGGAGAGAGCCACCAAGGCCGCGGGGCGGGATGGACACACGGATGGGACGGACACACGGACAGAATGGACACAGAGACACACTCACCTCAGCGTAGGGCAGGTCAGGCTGGATCTGGACCAGGGGGTCACCGCTGGCCACCAGCTTGGCCACCTCGCTCTCCAGGCCCACCTTCCCCCAGGAATAGTTCTGCACCGCGCAGGACAGGGGGAACACTGCGGGAGGGAAGGCAGGTGTTAGCGGGGCACCGAAAGAAGCCCCGGAAATCCTCCCGGACACGCACGGAGCCCGCGGGGCAGGGTGACAGGATGGCAGGGAGGGAGAGCACCACGGCCTTGGCAGGGGACACTCTGTGGGGACGATTTGCAACCATCACACGGCCATCTGGGGGTGCCCAGGCTGGGGGCGCGACTCACGGGCCCTGCTCCCCGTGGCTCTGGGGGGTCCCGGAGGGGGTCCCGGTGTCGCATCGCGGAGCCCATCCCCGGGCGGGCGGGCGGTGGTGCCCGGTGCCCGTGCCCCGCTCACCGCGGATCTCCGCCATGGCTCGGCCGGGCAGGACCTGCCCCCCCCTCCCTCACCGCCCCCCCGCCGCCACCGCCGCGCCTGACGTCACGCGGCCACGCCCACCGGGTTAACCCCGCGCGAGCTGTGCGCGCCGCCGTGACGTCACGCGGCTCCCGGTCACGCGGGTGCCCCGGAAGCGCCAGGAGCGGCGGCGGGCGGGAGCGGAGCAGGAGCTGGACCGTGCCCATGTCGGGCTTCGACACCAACCCGTTCGCCGACCCGGTGGACATCAACCCCTTCCAGGTGGGCGCGGGTTACGGGCGGCCTCCCCCGGCGCGGCCCGGCCCGGCCGGGGCCCCGTGCCCCGCACGCCGGGACGTGGCACTGAGTGAAGCGCCACCGGCCAATGGCGGAGCCGCTCCTCCGCGCGTCGACCAATCAGAGCGAGGGGGCGGGACCGTGGGGGGCGTGAGGCGGCCGCGACCCCCGGCTCTGAGGGCGGCCTGGACCCGAGCCCCGGGTCCCGCTCCCGGTCCACGCGTCCCCGTCTGCCGCGGGTCACGGCCCCATCTCCTCCTCTCTCTGCAGCCCCTTCCCCTGCGCCGCCACGGCCGGGGGTCCCGAACCCCTTCCGCAGCGCTGTGACCCCCCAGGTCCCCGCACCGGCTGCTCTCACCTGGAGGGGGGCTCTGCCACCCAGCTGGGAATGCCTGCTTTGGGGATTTATTCAAAATAATCCATCGCTGGAGCTCTCTCGGCCGTGCTGCGTGCTGGGCTGGTTGTCCTCTGAGTCTCTCTGGGTTTGTTTTTAAGGCGCTTCAGGTTTGAAGTGAGTTCCCGTGGCAAAGCTGTGGATTTCATGGCTCAAAGCAGAGGATTGCTGTTAAGGTCGCTGAGGACTCGGTGTGTGCTCGCTGGGTTTCTCCTCTGTGGGATTAACCTCTGGAAATTGGGGTCACTGATGCAGGGAGCTGGCCTGGCACGGCCTCTGTGTGACAGTCAGGGTCTGGAGCCCAGCCTCACCTCCGCTGCTTGTCTGGGATGTGAGCACAGGAAAGAGTGTTTTCCTGACCTTGGATCTCAGGGCTGAGCCAAACAGAAGTTGTTTGTTGATAGAGCTGAGTCTTTTGAGGAATCAGAGTGAAAAAAATTCTTTCTCTTCTTCCTCACTTTCATTTTGACATGGTCCCGTGATGCTCAGGAATGGGGAGAGTTGGGATGATCGTGTTCCTCTGGTGTTCACTCTGGGGGATGGAATATATTGCTGTTCATGGACGTGGGATTTGTTGCTTGAGCTTTGAGGAAGTGAATATTCCTAGAATCACAGAGTGGTTTATGTTAGAAGGGAAATCAAAGCTCATCCAGTCCCACCCCCTGCCATGGGCAGGGACACTTCCACTGTCCCAGGCTGCTCCAAGCCCTGTCCAACCTGGCCTGGAACATTTCCAGGGACTGCCAAAGCTTCTCTGGGCACCTTGTACCAGGGCCTCCCCACCTTCACAGGGAAGAATTTCCTAATATCCAATCTAATCTCTGTCAGTTTGAAGCCATTCTCTGTTCTCCTGTCACTTTGGGCCCTTGTAAAAAGTCTGTCTCCATCTTTCTTGTCATCTCCCTTCAGCTGCTTTGTGCACATTAAAGCTGTGCTGGTATCTGGCAGAACAGGGCTGTGCTCACTCTTTATTCACTGATCAAACAAGAAAAGGTTGAAGGTGATTTCCAGGCAGTAACTCCCATGTCAGGCTCACTTAACAAGGATTGACACATGTCCCACAGTGGATTCCCCTCTGAGAGCTCTTTGCAGCTCATCTGATCCTTGTGGAAGCTTCTGTACCCTCCTCTTGGGACTGCAAGTTTTTGTCTTACCTTTTTTTTTTTATTTTCCCAAGAAAAATTCCCCAGTCCCCAGCTGCTGGTTGAGAGGAATTTTTGACTGCTGCTTCCTGGAGCCTCGTTGGTCAGGTTTGAAATGGAATCCCAGCCTGTGGGACAGCCTGTTCCCTGCCAGGGGCTGGACCCAGGTGCTGGCTCTGTGCTGGGGTGACAGTGTCCCACTGACAGTGTCCCAGCCCGTGGATCTGCCCTGCCACGGCACCAGGGTTGTTCCTCCTTGCTGCAGCTCCCAGTTCAGTGCTTCATCCTCCTAAAATCCTGAGGTTTCTGCCTTTTCAGGAGGCTTTGTTCATGATGTTCTTCAAGCTTTGTGTAAAATAAGCTGCTTTGGTCCTGTTAAAAATATCTCTGCCTGCTCTGTTACTTATTGTAACCAGTTCATGAGAGATGATTAACTTCCTTCCTTTATCTAGTAACCTGCTGCAAGTGGCAGCTGCCTCCAAAACTTTGATTCCAGCTTCAGACAGAGCTGGAAAGTTCCATCCTTTCCAGAGATAACAAAAACAAAATCCTCAAGATTTTTCTCAGTGCATCTCCCAGGCAGTGGCAGCGCCCTCAGTCTGCAGGATTGGTTATATTTGGGGCAATACTGTGATATTTTGACAACTGTGTTAAGTTCCAGGTGATTCTAGGTTGAGCTCTTTTTCCTTGATCTTATCTAGAGAGGCCTCTCATTTTGTTTCTTTAATCTGTGGGAAGAGAAAGAAAAGAAAAAAAATAGAATTCCTTGCACAAACCTGTTGTACCCAAACCTTTCAGCAGCACGACAGCAACTTTGTATTTGCATTAAAGCTGCATTTGAAAATAGTTTTAATATTCCTGGCAGTGCAGTTTGATCCAGATGTGGAATTATTCTGTGCTGGGGGCATCTGAAGCCATGAAAAACAGCATCACACATCCCTGGCACTCGAGGAAGTGAGGCTTGGAAGGGCAGCACATGGGATCTGCCCATGGCACCCTGCAGGTTGAGCCAATTGTTGGTCTGTGAGCACAAGCTTTGTGGCTGGACACCCTTATTGTGGCTCCAAGAGGTTCTGAATTAAATCCCTGTCTCCTGATCCTTTCCAAGGCTTGTTTCAAGCTGCTCAGCTGCCTTTTGCTGCCTAGCTGGCAGAAAATAGCTGTAAAACATGAAGTTTGTGGGCAGCTCCTGGCTGATCTCTGCATTCCTGGTGCTCTCTCGTCCCTCACTGCCTGCTCCAGGCTCACAGGAGCTGCTGCCTGTGTTTCACCCTCTGCTTTCCTTCCTGCCCTCCCCAGGCACGTGTCCAAACACTTCAGCTTTGTTGCAGATTCTCTGCTCTTTGGGTTCCTATTTTAGACATGCTTGCACAATAGCAGGCAAGTTCAGCCCAGCTGCTGGGCCTTGGCCTCACAGCCTAATTAAGTGATTTTTTTAAAGCTGTGCAGTAAGATGAGAGCTTGTCTACCTTGGGAATCCAACTGTGGTGGTGCTCTCCCTGCCCTTGGAGAGCCTCCAGCTTTTTTTTGGGTGCAGATAAGCCAAGACAAGTAAAATGTGTATTTTATGGTGGTACCGTAGCATCTTTCCTTGTTGCCAGCCTGCCCACCCAGGCTCTCTGGAGGGTTATGCAGCTCTCACATTCCACTTCCCACACCTTGAAGGGAGTTTCTCTTCCTTGTGCAGTTGTTTTCTGCTGGACTTTAGTCTGGACTAAAGGGTTTGTGCTGATGGGCAGCGCTGCTGTGCGTGAGGGGAAGTATAAACTTGTGCTGACAGCCCTTATCTCTGCACAGCTGAAGCTTCCAGAGGAGTCAGGAATGAAATAAAAGCACTTTTTATCTCCAGCCTGGCAGTTCTGCTGCTTCTTCCCACTTGTTGCAGCCCTTCCTCGCTGGGGAGCTGAACTTCCCTGAGCAGCATTGGAGAATGAGAGGTGATTCACAAACGAGTGTGACCTGTTGGTGGTGGGGAGTGCCTGCCCTGCAGGAGCTCTGCTGTTACTCATTAACTGCTCCCTGTGCTCCTGCCCAGCACCAGGCTGCGCTAGAACCCCGTGTGAAAAACGCCAGTCACTTGCTTTTTAAAATTTTAAAAGTTTAATAGTAATAAAATGGTTATAAAAATAGCGATATAGTTAGAGTAATAAAAATTTTGGTCAGTTTGAATTAGGACAATATGAGACAATAGTAACAAAGAGTTATGGACAGTCCAGGTACCTTTTTCTGGGCAGCATTAGCCTGAAAAAGAGCACACATTAACAGGATTAACCCTTAAAAACAATAACCTGTTGCATATTCGTACACCTCATACGTGATACATAAATTCCATTCAAACACAGGATTCTGTCTGGTCAGTGTCAACTTCTTCCTCTCAATCCTGACAGTGTCTCAGGGCTGGGCAAGGCAGGAAGAAATTTGTTTCTTCTGATAAGAGGGCAATAAATTCTTTTTCTCTGAAAGATTTAAGTGTCCTGTGGCTGCTATCTCACTGGGAGTCCTTTCTTTAAAAAAAGTATCCTACATAGCACAGTTTCTATTTTAACATTTTATTATAACCTAAAACTATATTTAACACACTACTTAAGAAAATTAATACAGCATAACTTTCTAATGCAACACATATAATATTCATTTTAATATTTGCAAAAAGCCAATTATAAAATAGGCATTTTTCACACCTGGGAATGGCTCCAGAGGGGTTTTCCTCTGTGCCCCAGCTGTGCCAGCCCCACACACCCTGGGGCAGCCTCGGTTCCTTCTCCCACCGTGGAGCACCAAATTAGAAGGGCTGGTCTGGACACACGAGGTGCTGAGGGAGGGAGCAGAAGTCACTTTTTAATTTTCTGAGCCACTCCCAGCTCTCAGGTTGCCAGGCCAGGAGGATTTCCGAGTTCCAAAAGGGCCTCGTTGCTGGGATAAGTGGGGAGAGGAGTGCTCCAGAGGCAGCACCTGGCTGCCCAAGAGGAACCTCTGCATGCAGAGGAGTAGGTGGAAAAGAGGAGATAAAAACAGCTGTGTAAAAACCCTGCAGGTGAGGGGAGGGAGGCGTGTGAGGTGCAGAGAGCCTGTTTTTAAACATCAGAGGATGTTTAAAAGACGAGTGGGAGGTGCTGTGAGTGGAAGTGAGAGCTGTTATGCCAGCAGCATTAAAACCTCCTAAAATAATTGGTGTCACACCTCCAGCTCAATTTTCCTGAGTGTTTCACTTATTCAGAGCAATCATTGGCATTTTAGCTTGCCAGCATCTCTCAGCCAGGATCAGCTGTGTCTAAAATCTCATTTTGTGTGGCTCCATGCTTGCTTTGTGAGTCCCAGCAGCATCCTGACCACGGGTGGATGAATCCAAATCCCTGGAAATTAGGAATAACTCACTGTAGGTGAGCAGAAGTAACCTGCACAAAGTATCCCTGTGTTGTGGTTGTTCAGACATCCCTCTTGGCTGAACAGGAAATTATTTCTGCTGACAAGTCTTGCCTTGCTGGTAGTCATCTCCTTGGATATTTAAATTCCGTGCCAGCCAGGGCCATCTCCCTGTGGCAGGGATGTGTTTCACCCCCTCAAATTCCCAGCTAACAAGCAGATGGAAAGCAGGCAGCATGGATAAGATGGACTTGCTGTTCTTAAAGGCCTTTTCCAAACTGAACAATTCAGTGCTGTCAGTGGTGATTCCCCATATCCAGTGCTGATTTCTCCTTGTGCTCTCTCCCTGCAGGACCCCTCGGTGACACAGCTCACAAACACCAGCCAAAGTGGCTTGGATGAATTCAACCCCTTTTCTGAGAGCTCCCAGCGGGTAAGTGCCACGTGTCCTTGTGCTCTGTGTGCCTGGTGGTGCTTTTAGTGGTGTAGAAGGTCCCCTGATAGGTGCAGCTTAAAAAAAGAGGGATTCACAGCTGATTTCTGTCGCCCCACGTTTTTCTTTGCAGAGAAAAACAAGGCACAAACAAATCTTTCCAAGAATATTTTTGGGGTTCACATTCTCTGAATCTCAGAGAAAGAAAACACAATTCTTACCATTTGCTCTGCCTGTGTTTGTGCAAAAGTAGAATACAACATAGAGATTTTTTACCCAAAGTGATGGTGTTTTGTTTCCTTGGCCTGTCAGGGCCAAGAGTGTGTGTGTGTCAGGAGTGTTGAGTGACAGTCACGGAATTCAGGGCAAGGTAAGCAGTGTGTGCAGAGTGAGTACTTGGCAGATTCAGTTTTAGATGTATAGAATAATATAGTATAATCAAGTAATTAACCTTCTAATATCAATGGAGTCAGATGCATCATTCCCTCCCCTCATTGAGGCCATCACAGCACAACTCTAGATTTCCCTGTGGATGTGGCTCATGGTGTGCAGGAGAGGGAAATTGCTCCTGCACTGGAGCAGTAATGAGCTCCCAGCTCACTGGCATGGAACAGCTCCTCTCCAGCTGGCTGCTGGCTCCCAGGGAAGCCCCATGAAGTGTGAAGGGGAAGATGGTTTGTGGCAGGGCACTGCAGCATTTATTTTTTCCCTGGGCTGGAAGCTGAGCTGTGCTGGCCACTGAGGGATGGCTGGGAGAGGCTCACCCTTATTCCCTGACTACTGCATGAGCTAGGTGGGAGAAGGAGGGCAGGAAGGGGAGATCAGTTAGATTTTTTTTTGCTTTAAACAATTCTCCAAGAGCCCTTTGTGTTTCTCCTGCCCTGTTTTTCCTGATCTCTCACAGACAAATGCAGCGCGGACGACGCCGGCGGTGCAGCCCTCGGGCCACTCGCAGCCAGCTGTGCTGCAGACATCTGTGGAGCCCACACCACAGGTACAGCCCCTCTGTGCTGCCCTCCCAGCCTCCTCCAGCTCCCAGGGCCTCTGGGAGCACAGCATTCCCTGGGCTGGGCCCTGGGAAGCTGCAGGTGGGATTTTCAATGTGTATTTCCGAGGCAGATCTCTGTAGGGAATACACACTTGGAGTTCTTCTTCTGTCTCCTTCCCTGTCCCTCTGGTGGCAGAGCTTGCTTTGCCTTGTGTTCTGTTGGCTCTGGCATCCCTCTGGAAATGCTGGAATGAATCCTGCTAATGCTTTTAGCTTAGTTATGGTGTCTGGTCAGACACTCTCAGTGCCAGGAGAATAAATGCAAGTACCCGGCCACCAGCACCGCCTCATCCAAAGAACTGGGAGAAAGAATCATTTCTCAGAATACAAAACAGGTAGAAGAGATCCTTAGGACATGTGGTAGGCAGCTGGGAAGGGAATTGTCCTGGTAAGCCCAGGAGCCCTGCTCACCACTCTGTACTGATGAGCTCAGAGCAGTGAGATAAGTGTGAGGTAGAAGAAGCTGTGGATAAGCTCCTCCTGCCAGCCCTAACTTCCTGTAGGATAACTTGATTTTGTCCTCCAGTGGCAGAATCAAGATGTCAGGGGCTGAGCTTTCATGTCACCCTGTGCCCAAGATGTCAGGGGCTGAGCTTTCATGTCACCCTGTGCCCAAGGTGTCAGGGGCTGAGCTTTCATGTCACCCTGTGCCCAAG
>JAWWMS010000024.1:20728064-20738100 GCA_035048045.1 Chlorospingus semifuscus
TAAAATAAAATAAAATAAAATAAAATAAAATAAAATAAAATAAAATAAAATAAAATAAAATAAAATAAAATAAATTATTATGATGATGATGATAAATCAGTTTCCCAGCACCCTCTCCTGTGTTTTCCTGGGTGACCCATCCTTCCTCGCAAAACCAAACTGCAGCAAATCAGCTCCCACGGGATTTGGAGCGATGAATTCCCAGCCCATGCCAAGTTTTTCCAGGAAGCCTCACCACAGGAGCCCCCTGCCCGCCGGGATGCCACCAGGGCTGGGTCACACCTGCACGAGCTGGGGCTCATCCCTGCAGAGTGTCCTTGCTTGGAGCAGCGTGCTGGGCATCCTGCAGTGCCCCTGAGACTGAGAGTTCTGAAGGTTTTGTATTAAAATAGCCAAAAAAGCCTGCAGAAAAAGGGGAATTTTGTTTGCTTTAAACCTGACTGCTGCCAATGAGCTGCTTGTAGCATCCCCTTGGTCCCAAATGTGAGCGCAGCCAGGAGAGGAGCTTTCTTTGGGATTCTGCTGCCAGGAAAATAGGAACATTTTTTCCCCAAAAACAGGAAAATTTGCCCAGGAAAACAGAGTTGGGGGAGAAAAGTGAATGCATAGACATCTCCTGGTATTTATTCCACCGGTTATAACAGTACCATGGCACGGGGACAGCACAGGAGGGGAGGGACACTCAACCGAGCACGGCACGACTACAGCACGATGAGCGGGAGGACGGGGAGATTTTCCCTCATGGCTTTGTTCTTCTCCTGGAAGGAACAAGGACAGGATCCCACCCCAGGAGAGGGACGGCACTGCTCCGGGGAAGGGCTGCTGCGGGCTCAGCTCAGCACCAGCGAGGGCTTTTGTTCCTCTCTGGTGTCAATTCAGGCTTCAGCACCCCCCTTCCACAGGGATCGGATGGCAGGTCCTTCCCGGCTGGCTCCTCCAGAGGGGCCCTCAAGGGCACGGGGCTGGTGTTCCTGGCAGGGATGGGAGGCTGTTTCTCGGGTGATGGGGATGGGATGCAGAGAGGGGGGTGCTCCACACCCTGCCTCGTCCTTGCGAGGCAAATCCGAGCCTCCCGCTCGCTCCTGGCAGGCTGAGTGGAGGCAGAGCCGCAGCGTGGGGCCACCACTGCAAGGTCTGTCATACTGCAAGGTCAGTCACACGCCAAGGTCTGTCACACTGCAAGGTCAATCATACCCCAAGGTCAGTCACACGCCAAGGTCTGTCACACTGCAAGGTCAGTCACAATGCAAGGTCAGTCATACTGCAAGGTCTGTCACATTTCAAGGTCAGTCATACCCCAAGATTTGTCACTCTCCAAGGTCTGTCACACTGCAAGGTCAGTGTGGGTTAGGGTTAGTCTGGGGTGAAGGTGGTTTTCCTTCACCCAGCTGGATTTAGGGGGCAAAAGCGAGGGAGAGGGGGATCAAGCAAGGCTGGGAGTCCCAATGTCACATTGCAAGGTCAGTCACACCCCGAGGTCAGTCACTCTCCAAGGTCAGTCACTCTCCAAGGTCAGTCACACCCCAAGGTCAGTCACACCCCAAGGTCAATCACACTGCAAGGTCACACTGCAAGGTCAGTCACTCTGCAAGGTCTGTCACTCTCCAATCACACCCCAAGGTCACTCACACCCCAAGGTCACTGTCCTTGCTGCCACCTCCCCGGCTCTGGCTGCAGACACCCCTGCCCGGGCACGGGGGGAGGCTGTGGGGTACGGGGGGGACATGCTGGCTCCTGGCTCTAACCTCAGCCTGGAGAACGAAACGAAAGCCACACATCAGGGACATCTGGGTCAGGGGCTCGAGGGGCCACGCGGCTCAGGGGGAGCCGGGTGACACACGGCAAGGGTGACAACGTGGCTGGGGTCCCCGCTGAGGCAGCAGCCCCCGCCAGAGCCTGCGCTGCGTCCCCTCCCTGCTCAGCCCCGTCACATCACGGAGCACTTCTCCGCCGACTGCTTCAGGTCCTCTAGCGTGGCCGAGGCTTTGTCCTTCAAGGAATCAAGGTCCAGGTTCTGGATGTTACTGAGCTGCCCGATCACCGAGTTCTTCTCCTCCTCCTCCTCGTTGTCCTGCTCGATCATCTTGGCCAGCTCCTTGGGCAGCTCCACGTCGCCTCCCACCAGCTGGATCTGGTTGTCATCCGTCTCGTTCTGGAAGGGGCCGGGAGAGAGTCAGGAGGGGGGATGGCACAGCGGGAAGGGGGCTCCTGGAAGCACCACAGGAGGGGTTTAGGGCTGTGTTCCCACCTACAGGACCATGTGGGAAGGTCCCTAGGGGTGAGGGTGGGATGCTGACGGAGCCTGAGGAGAGCCTGGGCACCCACAGCGAGAGGCGAGATGGAAACCCACGCACAGCACCAGTACAGACTGGTTTCCAACTCGCACTGCAGGGGTTAGGCACCTAATTAAGCTGGGCTTATGCTTAACGCCTGCTCCCAGCGGCGGTGGGGACCAGCTCCCAGCCCGGAGCCACGGGGAGACGCGGGATGAGGCAGCCCGGCTGCCAAGCGGGATCAGTAATGAGCAGAAGAAACTTGTCAAGAGATGAGAAGGGACATCTCAAGCACGAGAAGGCAGTGAAAGAATGGTGGGGCCAGGTCCAAACAAATCCCAGTTTCCCCTGGAGAATTGAAAAAAAAATCTCCATCTCTTCTTTTTCTGCCTTTTCTGGCTTTTGGCAGGGGGTAAAAGAAATTCTCCAGCTGTTTATTTCCTGGCTGTAAAAGGGGGTGGGAAGCCGGGGGGTGAATCCAGGCTGCCTGAACAACACCAAACAATCGGAGCAATCTCACTTGGCTTAGCTGACCCTCCGGAACTATTATTAGCCCAGCTCCAATTTGGGGTATTCACCACTGAGCGACTCTTCCTGAATACAGGGTGGGTTTGGAGGCAGAGGAGCTTGTGACAATTCCAAGAAAGGCTGAATTATCCCTTGATTAAATTGTTTTCAGTGAATGGGTCATCGTGCGGAAATTCCAAAATTGGAGTTTAGGTGAGAGACATTCGCCAAATAATCTGGGGAGAGGAGCTGAGCTGGCTAATCCAGCCGGGAAGGTGCAACCCTGGCTGCACTCCCGGCCCCAGGGAGTCCGGGGTGAAGGTGGTTTTCCCTCACCCAGCTGGATTTAGGGGGCAAAAGCCAGGGACAGGGGGATCAAGCAAGGCTGGGGGTCCCAGTGTCTCGGGCTGGTGGGCTGTGGTGCTCAGGCGCAAGGAAAGTGGCCAAAGTTTGGGAAGAAGGATGGTTTTGAGGGTACTTTATTTGTGTTTGGGCTTTGAGGCTCAAGCCCCAGCCAGCCACGGGAGTCCTTGTCCCTTCCCCTGCCTCCAGAGCTCCATCTGGAGCCGGGCTCCCCTCGTGGCCCCGCTCCAGCACGGCCGTACCTTGGGCAGCCTGTACTTGTCTCGGAAGTGGGACCTGACCGTGGCTCTCTCCGCCTTGCGCTGGGCAAACTGAGCATCTCTCTCCATCCTGCGGAGCACACGGGGCAATCACCAACAGCCCGTGCCCCCCATCCCGGGGTTCGCCCTTCCCCCCAACCTCAGCACCCCCCATTTTCTCTGAAAAATCCCGTTTTCCCACAATTTCCTCCCCCCAGCGCAGCCTAGAAGGAGAAAACAATCCCATCTCCCGGGCGAGGAAGAGGATTAAGGGATTAGGGGGCTCATCAAACCCCCTCACGGTCCTGCTGTCCCCAGCGCCGGCTCCCCCCATCTCCCATGCACGGGATGTGGGACCGCAGAGGGAGCACCCCGTTCCCGCGGGGACCCCGAGGCTCAGCCCCTGCCGGTGCCGCCCGCACTCACTTCTCCTCCACCAGCTGCCGCTGGTACTCCTCATACTCCTCTCGGGTCATGCCCTGCGCCTCGGCCGGAGACTTCTCGCCCTCGCTCTTCTCCTCGCCGCCCAGGCCGCCCGTGAGGTTCTTCAGCTGTCCCCCCACCATGCTCTTCACCATGAACGCCATGGCCGCACCTCCGGGGGGCCCGGGGGCCGGGGGGCAGCGCGGATCTGCAGCCGGGACAGCCGGGACAGCCGCGGTCACCGGGGGGCTCCGGGACGGATGGGGATGCCATGTGGGGGCAACGGGCCTAAGGGTGAGCTGGAGCTCCAGGGAGCCCAGAAATGGTCGGTGCTGGAGGGCCGGGATAGGGAATTTCAGCAGGATGCTGAGGATGGGAGCTCCTGGAGAACCGGGACAGGGAATTTCAGCGGGATGCTATGGATGGGAGCTCCTGGAGAGCCGGGACAGGGAATCTGCGGAATGCTATGGATGGGAGCTCCTGGAGAGCCGGGACAGGGAATCAGAGAGACGCTGTGGATGGGAGCTCCTGGAGAGTCAGAGAGCCGGGTTCGGGAGCAGCTGGGGACACCGGGATGAGCTCCAGGGCAGCTGGAGCACTGGGAGCTGGGACACCGGGATGAGCAGCTGGAGCACCGGGAGCACCGGGGAGCTGGGACACCGGGATGAGCTCCGGGGCAGCTGGAGCACGGAGAGCCTGGGGAGCTGGGACACCGGGCAGTGGATGGGCCGGGATGAGAGGAGCTGGGCTCCTGGAGAGCGGAGCACCGGGTTAGGAGGAGGTGGGGACAGGGCAGATGAGATCCCGGGGAGGAGCAGCGGTCAGCAGAGAGCGGGGAGCGGGGATACGGGGTTATGGAGGATGAGGGATCAGCAGAGCCAAGCTCACACAGTACCGAATTCCTGAGGAGCAGGGATCAGCAGAGCTGAATTCCCGGGGTCACGGGGAAGAGGGGCTCAGCGGGGATGAATTCCCGGGATGCGGAGAGCGGAGGGCACGGGGTGGCGGGTACAGGGAGGCGGAGGAGCCAGGGACGGGGAGATGGGTTCCCGGGGCGCTGGAGCACGGGGTTATGGAGGAGATGGGGTCAGCCAAGATGAATTCCCGAGATGACAGAGTACCGGATTCCCGAGGAGCCGGGACCAGCGGTCAGCGCAGCGGAGTTCCCGGCACGGTGGAGCACGGAGTTCCCGGGATGCCGGAGTGCCGGGAGATGGAGGAACCGGGCTCAACGGAGCAGAGTTCCCGGGACGGCGGAGTCCGGAGCTCCGGGGTCAGCAGAGCGGAGTTGCCGGGATGCTGAGTGCCGAAGTGCCGGGATGCCGGGAGTACCGGGATGCCGGGATGCCGGGAGTACCGGGATGTCGGAGTCCGGGATACCGGGATGCCGGGGTGTCGGAGCGTGCGGGGTCAGCGGGGCCGCGCTGCCCGGCCGCCCATGGCGGAGCGGTCCCGGCCGGGAGAGGAGCGGAGCGGGCGCTGCAGCACCGGGGCTCGCACAGCTCCGGTGTGTGTGTCCCTGCACGGCGGCGGCAGCACCGCCTCCCGCCCGGCCCCGCCGCCTCCCCCGGCCCCGCCGCCCTCCGCCGGGCGGAGCCGCCGCCGTCCCGAGCCGCCCCGGGCACCGCGAGTGCCGCCATCCCCGCGGGAGGAAGCAGGAGCCCCGGAGCTCCCCGGGGACACCGGGGTGGATGGAGGCACGGTGAGGGCTGCGGGGAGCCCCCCGAACACCCTTCCCTCCGTGATTCCCGGCTGCTCCATCCCAGCGAGGAGCGAACCCACCCCTGCGCCCTTTCTCCTGCTCTGTTCCCCATCAGTGGGGTCTGGCAGGAGGGGAAGCCGGGCTTGACACTGGGAACAAGCCATATGTACCAGCACCAGTCACAACTGTTGTTTGCTCATCCATCCAAGGGCTGGTGCCCAAAAGTTCCCTCCCCTTTATCCTATTAATGATATCCCTGGAAGTATTCCCATCTCTGGAAGTGTCTGAGGCCAGGCTGGACAAGGGCTTGGAGCAACCTGGGGTAGTGGAAGGTGTCCGTGCCCATGACAGGGCTTGGAGCTTGGAGGAGCTTTATGGTTCCTTCTGGTTCCAGCCACTCTGGGATTCTGTGATCCTGTGATTTTATGATATTAATTAATACTGAAGCTGCTCTCAGCCCCCAGAACACAGGCACGAGGGCGTTCATTGATCACCTGAACGAGGAGGACGGAGCAGGCATTGATTGTGTTGCATCATTCCCTGGCTCCCTCCAGCCCCACTCCCACTCCTGCTCTTCCCTTTGACTGCAGCCTCATTCCAGGCCTTGGGGAGTGAGCAATTAATGGCATCAACCACGCACCTCCCTTCCAGATGGCCAGCCTGGCTTTAACAGACATTTCTCCCTTTTTTCTTCTCTGCTCCTGAAAAATGAGCGCGGATCCAAACCCCAATCCCGGCTTGTGGGAAATCATTTCATTCCCGAAATATAAAGACAATCTCTGCAGATTAAAATGATGGAACAGCTGGGAAGCGACAGAACAAAGTGACAGAGGGAGGGGGAATGGGCCCATCTCCTCCCATCCCCCCACCCGAGGTAAAATTATGTCTTAAGAGGAAAACAGACTGAAAAATAATGTATTTTTCTAGGGTAATAGTCTGGCCAGCATCTTGTCAGTGTGCTGCTCTTAGGGATTGGGACACTCTCTTGGAGGTGACAACGGGGGATTTGTCCTGGTGAGGGCTCTCCCGGCAGAGCAGAGCCCCCTGATTGATGCCAGCAGTTCCCTGGAATCCACTCAAACGTGCAAACCGATGCTGGGACGAGGGAGGTCCCTCTGTTTGGCACAACTCCAGCGTCACCCTCAGCATCCCCCACCAGGCAGGTGCCCCTGCTCCTGCTGCTCACCCCGAGCTGGCAGCTCAGGAGCCTCAACAGCTTTTTGAAGTGATGATTTTTGCTTTTCACTCCGATCCGCAGGCTCTCCTAAGCTCTTTCCCATGGAGAACCCATGGAAAATTAATTTTAACCCACAATGAGCTGGCGCATCCTTGGTGAGAAACAGGCTGGGAGCCACGGGCACTGTGCAGATGTCCCATTGCCAGCAGCATGGTCACGTTCTGGCTGTCAGCCTGGCTGGAAAGAGAAGGACCAGCACCCCTGGTTGT
The DNA here is from genome assembly GCA_035048045.1 of Chlorospingus semifuscus. Taxonomy (NCBI): domain Eukaryota; kingdom Metazoa; phylum Chordata; class Aves; order Passeriformes; family Passerellidae; genus Chlorospingus; species Chlorospingus semifuscus. The sequence goes on from JAWWMS010000024.1 coordinate 20,735,018, forward strand.
GTCCCTGGGTGCTGGCCCGAGCCTCGTGTGGGCTCAGAGCAGATTTCAGCTGTGGCTGGTCCTGGGAGCTCCGCTCACTCCGGATTTCGCTGCGAGCATCCATTAACAATAAGAGACTGGAAGTCAGGACCGATTTTTTCCAGCTGGGTTAGATGGGTCAGCTCCCACGGAGCCTCCCTGTCTGAGGAGCTAAGAGCAAACAGCTCCTGACGAGCAGAACCGCCGGGCCAAGGCAAGGAGGTGAAAACAAGCCGGGCAGCGCCTTGGATCCTGCCCCTCGTGGTGGGGATGCTCGCTCAGCTCGGGTTCTGCAGCCTCTTGCAGCCCGGGTTTTACAGGGATGGAGCAAAAGGAAAAGACCTCCAGAGAGGTTCTGCAGCTCTCCCATCCCCTCAGCTTGTCCTGGAGAGGCCGGTGGCCCACCTGGAGGCAGAGCTGGGGGGACAATCAGAGGGTGCAGCGAGCTGGGAAATGATGCTCCGAGGTGGTTGATTTCCCCATTCGCCTTTCCTCGGGCGGCTGAACCGTTCCTCATCCCTGAAATATATTCAAGTGAGGATGAGTCATCCTTCCTGCCAGGACTCTAACCTGCCGTAATGAGATGTAAATCCTTGCATGACCCATTATATTAGCTTATGCTATATCACACATCTCCACGGATTAGACGGCAGCGAGATGAGACGTCCCCCCGCCGCAGCCGCAGACAAGACGGTGGAAGTTAAGAGGATCCTCTCTCAGCGTTGACACCTGATTTAAATTGGAAGCAAGCAGCTCCCTCTGCCATGCTGAGAGGGATCATTCCAGCTCTTCTTTCCAGGTAACTGGCTCCAAAGGCGCAGTTACCACAGCCTGGGCTCCAGAGGATGCTCCAGAGGTCTACGGATGGCCCAGGAGTGCCTGGTTCAGTGGATTGTAGAGGGGAAGGCTCGGTGACCTCGACCTGCAGGGCCATGGCAATAAAGCAGCAGAAGGCCTGATCCTTGTCAGCCTGAAATGCAGGGAACACGAGCGTTTTTAACCTTTGGAGAGCCCACAGGAGTAGGTGAGGGAATCCTGGAAAGCCGCGCGTGTGCGCGCCGGAGCGGCCACGGGAGGGAATGAGAAGGCGTTTCCAAAGCAAGCAGGCAGCTCGATGCTGCTGCTTCTGCTGCTGCTGCTGCTGCTGCTGCCGGGGATGTCACGCCGGCACTTGGCAGCTGAATGTCACTTCTGCTGATGGGGACAGGCACGGCCACCTCAGGAACCGCCGTGCTCGGCTCTGACCCCAGGCGCAGGGCAGGGTCACCTTCGCTCTGCCACCTGGGATGGGGACAGGGACACCCCGGGGACATCAATCCAGAGTCCTGCTGCTGTTAGGGACCACCAGCTCACAGGAGTTTGAGGGAAAATATCCTGAAGGTCTTGAGAAAAACATTCCTTCTATGGGATCCCCACTGGAGATCCTTTAGGGGGATCAAAGTGCTGCCATGTCACTGACAGAAGGAATAAAGAAACTTTAGGATAAAAGTGTGGTAAATTATCAGATGAAATTATTTCTGGCATTTACTCAACTCCGTAAAGCTGGAATTTGCCTTGGCTGAGGAAGAGGGACTGCAGCTCAGCTTGTCATGGAAGTGAAACCAAAGATTTCCCTGACCTAGGGACGCATTCCTATGGAAAGCCTCCTCAGTCCTATAGAACCAAGCCTCTGAGTTCCCAAAACCTGACATCATCTCCACAGGATGAAAAAATCCCAATGCACCCCTCCTCATCTTGAGGTGCCCTGGAAAAGCCCCTGGGAGCCCCTGAGTGCTGCTGGGAAGGGAAGCCAGGAGTGGGGGATGCTGCTGGGTTGTCCCCCAATTCCCTCAGAATTCCCTGTTCTCATCTTTGTGTCACTGAGCATGGGGCTGCCCAGAGTCACCATCGGGGGTTTGGGGTGGGAATGGCCCTGTTGTCCAGAACATCCATCCCCAGGGATGGGGATTTGGGGTGGGAATGGTCACACAAGACAAAGAGCCCTGGTCCCAAGGGATGGGGATTTGGGGTGGGAATGGTCCTGTCATCCAGGGCATCCATCCTGAGAGACGGGGATTTGGGGTGGGAATGGTCATAGTAGACAAAGAGCCCTGGTCTCAAGGGATGGGGGTTTGAGGGTGGGAATGGTCATAGACAAAGAGCCACCATCCCCAGGGATAGGGATTTGGGGTGGGAATGGTCCTGTCGTCCAGAACATCCATCTCCAGGGATGAGGATTTGGGATGGGAATGGTCACACAGAACAAAGAGCCCTGGTCCCAAGGGATGGAGATTTGGGGTGGGAACAGTCATAGAGGACAAAGAGCCCTGGTCCCAAGGGATTGGGATTGGGGTGGGAATGGTTCTGTCATCCAGAGCATCCATCCCAAGGGATGGGGATTGGGGTGGGATTGGTCACAGAGGACGCAGAGCCCTGGTCCTAAGGGAGGGGAATTGAGGTGGGAATAGTCATAGCAGACAAAGAACCTCCATCCCAAGGGATGAGGATTTGGGATGGGAATGGTCCTGTCATCCAGAACATCCATCCCCAGGGATGAGGATTTGGGATGGGAATGGTCACACAGAACAAAGAGCCCTGGTCCCAAGGGATGGGGATTGGGGTGGGAATGGTCACACAGGACAAAGCCCTGGTCCCAAGGGATGAGGGTTTGGGGTGGGAATGGTTCTGTCCCACGGGACACACAGAAGGGCACAGAGAAGTTTTGGGGTGCCCCGAGTGCTCTGGCAGAAGAGGAAGGGAAGCATCTCCCAGCAGCAGAGCAGCGCTGCAATTCCCGCCGGGAGGAGGAGGAGGAGGAGGGCTGTGCGAGGTGAGGAAGAGGAGGGAGGCGCTGGGGGGGCTCCCACGGCGGTGTCTGCAGCCGAGCCGTGACACAAATGCGGCCGGACAGACATACAGAGCATGTAAACAGGCACATGGGGAGAGCATGTGCTGCTCCGTGCCGCTGGTGGAGAGCGAGCCCCGAGCGAAGGCGCTCGCACACACACGCAGCATTCCCACGGGGGATCTTCCAGCCTTGCCTTCATTCCTGGAGTGCCCAGAAGAAAAAAAAAAAATAAATTAAA
>JAWWMS010000024.1:20738200-20750728 GCA_035048045.1 Chlorospingus semifuscus
GAAGAAAAAAAAAAAATAAATTAAAAAAGCACAAAAAAAAATAGAGCGAGAAAGACAGAGAGAAAGGGAGAGGTGAACGGCACGGAACGGTGATGGGAATGGCTTTGTACGTGGCGCTAAAAATAGTCCTGGTGATAAAGTCGATCGCGGAGAGGGGGAGGGATGCCGGGGCTTGGGAAGGCCGTGCTCCGGGGATGGAGAGGAAGGGCCGCAATTAGAGCTGCTAATTAGCCCCAAGCAGCACTGAGAGAGTGGTTGTGGGGGGCTCATTGCACCCCTCTGCTCGGGATGGAGGATTTGCCACCGGGGGAATGAGGAGCCAGCTGGAATTGGGGTCCTTTGAGGGGATTTTTGGGTGTTTAGGGTGAGGAAGGCTCTCTGCAGTTGGGATTGGGGTCCTTTGAGGAGATTTTGGGGTGTTTAGGGCAAGGAAGGCTCTCTGCAGCTGGAATTTGAGGGATTTTGGGTGTTTAGAGTGAGGAAAGCTCTCTGCAGCTGGAACTGGGGTCCTTTGAGGGGATTTGGGGTATTTAGGACGAGGAAGGCTCTCTGCAGCTGGAATTTGGGTTCCTTTGGAGGGATTTTGGGTGTTTAGGGCCAAAGCTCGTGGAAGGAGCCCTAATGTATATATAAAAATTATATATCCCCTAATGGTGAAGAGAGAGGATCTGCAGGGACAGGAGGGAGCCAGGAAAGGATAATTTGGCTCTGGGGTCCATGTGGGGTGCAGGTGATGGGTAGGGATGGGAAAGCAAAGGATGTGTGAGTTTGGAGATGGCCTTTTCCACACCCCAAACAAACCCCAGCCCTCCGCAGCCCTGTCCAGCTGGGATCCCACTGAGCAGAGAGGAGATTTTCCAGCTGGATTTTCCAGAGCTTTTTTAAACCCCGTGTTCCTGTTCCGTGTGCCGTGTTCCCTCTGGCACAGCAGGGAGAGGTGCCCGCGTGCCGTGGGAATAACGCCCTGCAGGATGATGATTCACACGGGAATTTGAGGCAGGATGGGAGCTGACACAGCCGGGCCCTGTGCCCGACTCGGTGCCCAAGGGAGGAGGAGGAGGAGGAGCGGGAGGAAGGGGACATGACATGAGCCAGCACTCGGGGTGTCACCCAGCCTGTCCCCACGCTGCTGCTGATGGACAGAGCCCCAAAATCCCTTGGGATAAATCCCTGGAGGGATCCAGGATGAGTAGCTGCAGGCCCAGAGTGAGAGAGACCCAGAGGTTCCGTGTGGGGAAACTGAGGCACGGTGGTGGCAAGAGGGGCAGGACCTTGGCAAATCAGGGTGAAATTCCCTCATTTGTAGTGAAGAACACAATTTCTTCCAGCAGATCTCTCAGCATCCTTCAACTACATCCCGGAGGATGCTGAGGCACCAAACACCACCCCTGAGACCACATGGGAAACGTGGTGCCATTTGGAGGAAAATCAAAAACCCAAATAATCGAAGATCTCCATAATTTTGGGGTGAGTTTCCTCCCCTTTTTTGACACGAGGGGACACAGTGGGGGACAGGAGCAGAGCCCTCCCTGCTGTCTCCCATCACGTGAAGGTTCTGGGTACCTCTCTCCATTCCCAAAGCCGTTTCTTGCAGGCTTTGCCTGTAAATGACTTTAATCTTCATAAGCCCAAAAAGTAAAGCTGCTTATCGGGCTGGGCTCTGCTGGAGCACTGGCAGGAACGGGGGGGTGATGTGGACAAGAGGAGGGGGGTCAGTCCAGGGGAGAGGAAACCCCACACAGAGGAGCTCCATCACATCCCCATCCCCATCTGACACCCCGAGGTCTCAGGGAAGGGGTGAGCAGCAAATCTCCTCTCTGCTCGCTCCATCCCACGTCCTGAGCTGTGCCCGTGTCCCACCAGTTCATTTTTCCCCTTTAACCCCGCTCCAAGAGGAATCTCGGTCTCGATCGGGCCCGGAGCAGGCGGAGAGCTCCTGCCAAGCCGGCAGCCGGCGTTTAACGCTGAATAATTCCCTGCGGAGGAGCGGAACTATTCCAAACCCGCCAGACGCCACCTCCACCCGGCTCCCTGCGGGGATTCCAACTCTGGGGACATCGGGGTCTCACCTGCACAGGTGGGATAATGAGGGAAGGCAGCGAGGTTCAGCAATCAGCTCCAAACTGCTCCCCCAAAGCATCAGAAAGTAAAAAGTAAAGCGTGGACTAAAGGGGAGCTTTGGCATCACTTCATCCCTGTCACAGCCAGCTCTCACAGGCAGGATGCAGACAATTCCTACTCATTCTCACTGATTTGGGGAGGAGATGGGGGGTCCACCCCCACTTTTTCCCCTGCCAGGGGACCCCCGGAGCCGCTGGCAACAGAGGGGGGCCGAGGCGGGGTGTGCCGCGTCCGTATGGAATGGTTTTTTTATTACAGTTTTTAATCTCACAGTCGGTAGCATTACATGAGAATAAAGCACTGGACAGGACTGGAAAAAAAGGCCTCTGGAGACAGCATGCAAACATTGCAACGAGTTTAAAGCAAAACAACCCAAAAAAAGAAAAAGCGTCAGGCGGGGACGCGGCCGCGCTCTCCCGACCGGGCAGCGAGTCCAGCGTCTCCCCCTCAACCATCACTTCTGTCGCTGGGGGTTTCCTTTTCATGTGTCCGTTTCATTGGTTTATTTATTATTATTCTCCTTTGAACAACCTTCTTCTCTCTCTTTCTTTTTCTTTTTTTCCTTTTTTTTTTTTTCTTCTTTTAATTACATTAAAAAATAAGATTCGTACTTTAGTAAAATGCCCAACGCTCAGTTGGGCCCTTGCTCGAAATAATAAAAAAACAACGACAAAAAAAAACAAAAACCAAAAGAAACCCAAAACAATAAACGCTCCCCCCAAAACCGAGAAAATAACAAAAATACCCCACAAAAATTAAAATAAAAAACAAACAGCGTGGGAGACAAAAATGAAAACAAAAAACCCAAACCTGGAAAATAAAAATAAAAACTGACAGATTTGGAAGTTGGGAAGCAACCGGGGGGAATTGGAGGGGGGCACCACACCCCCGGGGCTCCCTCCTGGTGCCGTGGTGGGGCAGGGGGGCTGAGCACACCCTGGTCCCCCCAGCGTGGGTCCCCTGCGGCTGTGGGGTGGCAGAGCCCCCCCTCACAGGTAGAGCTCCTTCTCTTTGATATGCACTAGCTGTTCACGGAGCTGGTGGAAGGACGGCCGGTGGCCGGGGTCCAGCGTCCAGCACTTCTTCATCACCTCGTAGACGACGGCGGGACACCCGTCCGGAGCATCCATCTTGTAGCCCTTCTCCACGCGGGGCACCACGTCCTTCAGGGGCTGTGGGGAATTCGGGGGGTCAGCGAGGGGCTCTGCCCAAAAATCTGGGCTCAGCTCCCCCCCCAGAATGCAGCCCCTGGGGGTGCCCATCACTCACAATTCTCGGATAAGGCACTCGCCCGAAGGAGTAGATTTCCCAGAGGAGGATCCCGAAGCTCCACACGTCCGACTTGGTGGAGAATTTCTGCAGGGAGAGAAGCAGGCTCAGGCAGGGGTGTGGGATCTACAGCTCCACAGAAGATTGTGGACTTTGGGTGTGGGAATCAGTAGTGCTGGAGAATTCTTGTATTTTTATATGGAGCTCAAACAAAAGTTATGCTTTTCTGCTTTGCTTGCTTTTAGCCATGCAGATTTGCCAACCTAAAACAAATGTTTGGGTGACTTTAGCTAATGCTCCAGGTTTAGATACCACATGTTTGTCCAACGTGGCCCCCAAGAAACCATTTTCCACCTGTTTGGTTGGTGTGCCAGAGGATGTTTGGCCAATCCCAAAAAATATTCAAAAAGCTGTATCAGGCATATTTATGGGATCATCCCCAAATAATCTTTGGATGCATGGGAAGAGTGGGTTCCTCACCTTCCCAAGGCATCTTCTGAACCTCAAGAATAAGAGATCCTTGGCTCTATGTACATGACCTATTGGGTCAAGCTTAATTATACAAAAAAGATGGATCTTTAGCTAAAGATGTTACTCCCTTTAAAAATCAGACTTCATGGTGCAACTAGACTTCTTTAATTCAATCTGCGTTTGCTATTTCCTTCCAATTACCTGCTGGAATGTTTTTCATTTGTGGAGACAGGGCTTGGCCTGCTATCCCAGCACACATCACAAGACCAAGGGTGGTAAAGGATCTTCCCCACCCTCAGGACAGCTGCTTTGGGGGTCACAAAGCGCCAAGCGGCACTCAAGCACCATCTCTGGGACAGCCTGGAACGTTCCCCCTTCCTGCAGCTTCCACCACACCCAATGCCCCCCTCTGCTCTGCTCACCCACCTTTTCTCTAAGTGCTTCTGGTGCTGTCCACTTGACAGGCAGCTTGCCTGTGTCCTGTGTGGAGGAGGCTTCCTTGGTGAGCCCGAAGTCGCTGACCTTGGCGATGTTGTCCTCCGAGACCAGCACGTTCCTGGCCGCCAGATCCCGGTGTACAAAGTTGTTGGCTTCCAGGTACTCCATGGCTTCACAGACATCTCTGCCAGGGGTGGGGGGCACAAGGGGGTTGGCACGGCGGCCCCAAAGCGCGGGTGGGGCGGGTCAGGGGGGTGGGCAAGGCCTTGCCTGGTACTTACAAGGAGAACTTGAGCAGACAGTCTGCCCCGAGCACCGACCGCCCGCGCGACCGCAGGTAATCTACTAGGCTGCCCTGAGGCAGAATGGACAGAGAGAGAGGGGGTCAGCAGGGCCAGCAGCACACCTGCTGCCCCTCCCTTGTGGGGCAGGACAAGGGGATGACACCCCTCCCTTGTGGGACAGGACCAGGGGAGATGTCCCTTTAAGATAGGGCAGGACAAGGAGAGATGTCCCTTTAGGATGGGGCAGGACCCAAGGATCATGTCCCTCCATCATACGGCAGGACCCAGGGATGATGTCCCTTTAGGATGGGACAGGACCCAGGGATGATGTCCCTTTAGGATGGGGCAAAATCCAGGGATGATGTCCCTCCCTCATGGAGCAGGATCAGGGCAGATGTCCCTCCGTCACAGGGCAGAACCCAGGGAGAATGTCCCTTTAGGATGGGGCAGGACCAGGGGAGATGTCCCTGTAGGATGGGGCAGGACCCAGGGATGACGTCCCTTCTTCATGAGGCAGAACCCAGGGATGATGTCCCTTTAGGATGAGGCAGGACCAGGGGAGATGCCCCTTTAGGATGGGGAAGAACCAAGGGATGACATCCCTTTAGGATGGGGCAGGATCAGGGCAGATGTCCCCCCCTCATGGGGCAGGACCAGGGAGAATGTCCCTTTAAGACGGGGCAGGACCAGGGGAGATGTCCCTTTAGGACGGGGCAGGACCCAGGGAGAATGTCCCTTTAATACGGGGCAGGACCAGGACAGATGTCCCTCCCTCATGGAGCAGGATCAGGGCAGATGTCCCTCCTTTATGGGACAGGACCCAGGGGAGATGTCCTTTAAACGAGGGGCAGGACACAAGGATAATGTCCCTCCCCCAAGGGGCAGATCTGTGGATGCCACCCCCCCAGGAGCCAGCAATGGGACAAGGGACACGCCACCTGCAGCCCCCACTGTGCCCCCTGGCATGACCCAGCCGTGCCAGGGTGAAGCCCCAGGGATGTGGGGGACACAAGGGGACAGAGGGGGAGGGCAGGTGGCCGTGTTGGGGGGTCTCACCTTGGCCATGTACTCGGTGACGATGTAAAGGCCACTCTTCTCCTCCACAATCACCCCCAGCAGCTGCACCAGGTTGCTGTGTCGGAGCTGCCTGCGTGGCACAGGAGCGCTCAGGGCAGGGGTTTGGGGACAACAGGGGTGTCAGGGGCCACCCACCGTGCTGGTAGGGACAGAGGTGCCCCCTCCCTCAGGCTGTCCCCCAGTGAGGGCGACACTCACGTCATGACGGACGCCTCTGCCAGGAAGGCCTGCGCTGTGGCGTCGTTTTTAATGCACTTCACGGCGACTTTGTTCCCCCGGTAATCCCCCAGCATCACGTCTGCAGGCCAGGAGAGACGGGCACAGGAGGCACTGGGAAGCATCCCAGCCTCCTGGGGCCCCACAGAGCCCTCCCACCACTCAGGGCCACCACGGGCTGGGGACAGCGGGCTCACCTCCAAATTCCCCTTTGCCAATGATCTGTAGCAACTTGAGGTCCTTCATGTTGAGGGCCCAGCCGCCTGCATGGGGGAAAAGGGGGAGTGAGGGGGTGCTGGGTGTGCCCAGGGGCAGGGGAGGGGGCTCCATGGCCACTCACTGCGGGAGAACTCGTCCTGTGCTGCCACCGTGCCCTCCATCAGCTTGGGTTTGATGAGGCGGGTGCAGAGCCCGTCTGCGTCCGTGGTGTAATGCTGGGGGGACACAGCGGGGCGTGGGTGACACCTCGGCACGGGGTTGGTGACACCCAGTGGTGCCGGGCTCTGAGGTCCCACCAGGTGGCAGCACGAGGCCACGGACAGGCCTGGCGGCGGCCGAGAGCCTCGTCCCTCCTCCTCCTCCTCCCTCTGTCCCCAGCAGAAAGGAAGAGCACCCACCCACCCCCAGCCCTGCAAGCCCACAAGCTCTGATGTCCCCGCAGGGCATTCCAGCGGTGGCCTCACCTCCACCAGCTGCATGAGGTTCTCAAAGTAGACCTCCTCGTCGATGCTGAGCTTGCTGGAGGAGTAGATGATGCGGTAGTGCTCCACCTTGCCCTCGCAGCTGACACACAGCGTGTAGTCCCCGGGGTAGTTGGTGCTCTCCCGCACCAGGAACAGCCCCGTCTCGGGGGGGTACAGCAGCCTCTCCGCCTGCTCCCGCGTGATTTTCCCGTGGAACCACCTGCAGGGCCATGCAGGGCGGGCTGAGGGCTGCCTGTGCCCCTGTGGGGCTGTGCTTGGCTGTGCAGCAGCTTTTGGCCCTGCCTGCGTGGGGACGGTGCTCCTCGCTGTCACTGTGCTGCTCCTGGCTGTCCCCACCCACCCCGTGACACAGCTCCCTCCATGGTGTTCTGCTCCCCTCATCCTGCTCCCCTCATCCTGCTCCCTCCTCCTGCTCCCCTCCTCCTGGCCCCAGCTGGGATTCTGTCCCTCTGTCCCTCTGCATGCTCCCAGGAGGTTCCTCCTCCAGCCTGGGAGTCACTGGCAGCTCTGGGATGCAGCAGGAACATCAAACCCATCCCTCCGCTACAGACCTCATCCCAACCTTCCCTCTTCCTCCCAGCAGCCTTTACCAAACCCTAGGTTAGGTAAACCTAACCCCAGGTTAGGTAAACCTAGGTAAACCTAACCCTAGATTAGTCTAACCCTAACCCCAACCTTGGGGAAAAAAAAATAAAATTAAAACAAAATCCAACCATCGAATCACCTTCCCAGCCATGCAGGCAGCTCCCAAAACACCCAGAGCTTTCCCCAGCAGCAAATCCCAATCCCAAATCCACGCTGTGTCCTGTGAGGAATGTCCCTTCTGCCACAGAGATGCAGCAGCCCCAGAGCCCTGGCTGGGTACTCACGGCATGAGGCTGAGCTTGATGCCAGCTTTGACCCCTTCCCGCTTCTGGACGTAGTTAGCAGGAATGATGCCCTCCCTGCCCACCTTGTTCTTCGCCTTGTACCAGTTGGGATCCTGTGGGGACAGCAGGATGTCACAACGAGCCCGTGGCCCCTGCATCCCACCTGAGGAGCCCTCTGGGGGTTCCCCTTGCTGGCTGCAGGCGGATGGGATGAGCAGGGCATTGGGGTTGGTGCTGGGACCACCAAGCCCCAGTGCTGGTGGCCCCACAGGGCTCACTGTGATCCCAGAGCCCCCCAAACCCAGAGCCCCTCTTTTCCTTCCCCGGAGAGGAGCCCAGCACCGCTGCCTCTCCCATCCCTCCTCCACCTCCCAGGAGGCACTCTCCTTTTGGAGAAACCTTAACTAACGAGGCCATGAATTAATTAACCAAGCTCCTGGCCAGATTCACACCCAGCCAGCGGGACTGGCAGGACCAGGGGCTGCCACTGGCACGTGCCAGGGCGTGCAGGGACAGGAAAAGGGGACAGTTCACCTTGGTGACAGCCACGATGGTGAGGACGTCTCCTTTGCTGAAGGGCAGGTCCTGCTCGGCGGTACCATGGAAGTTGTACTTGGCGATACATTCTGTACCAGATGGCCACACGGCCTGGCAGGAGCAGGGGGTGCCATCAGAGCCCTGCCCGAGCGTGCCACCCACCCCTGGCACCCTCAGGGACCCCCCTCACAGATGGGAACCCAAAGGGGGTCTGTTTAAACCAAGTGTCCCCATGTCCCTCCCAAGCGCTGGGGCCACCTCCGGATGGCTCCATGGATGGACATGCCAGCCTCATGGATGGCTCCATGCCCCCCTCTCCTCACCCACAGCTTACCTGCATCCCTGACATCTTCTCAGGAGGTTGGGGGAGCGACTCTCACAGAGGGGACACCTCACTTGGTACCATGAGACCTGCACGGGGCGAAAGGATGGCTGAGAACGGGGCACGGCAGGAACGAGGTACAGCTGAGAAAAGGGCACAGCACGAATGAGGTGAGAGGAGGATGCAGCACTCCCCCAAGGATGCTCTCAGGCCAGGTAAGCATCTCTGCTCCCTCCAAGAACAGGTCCTGCATCCAAAATATCCTCAAACTGAGCTGGAAGTGGGAGCTCTGGGCCTGCTCAGCCCTTGCAGTTGGGGTGGGAGCAGCTGCTCACCCGGATTAGGAGGCATTTGCACGGATCCAGCTTCTTAAGAATTGAGTTTTTGAGAGCAGCATCTGCACCAATGAAAAGTCCAGCACAGCATGGAGATGCCCAGAGAAGGGAAGGGAACAGAGATGACCTCCAGAAGTCCATCCCACTCCTCTCCCAGGCTACACAGCCAGAGCCCTGCTCTCCCTGGTGACCCACACATGGAAACATCCAGCCCTGAGAGCTTCCCAGGCCTGGGATCCAAAAGAAATAAACCAAAACTGCTCCCTGCAGCATGAAAACCACTGGGACAGTGGAACGTGCAGCTCCTGGAGCCCAGGGGGATGTGCTGCCCGGGGGTGCTGTGCTCTGGGATGGTTGTGTGGGAGGGAGGGGAACAAACCCGGCTTTATTCCCGCCGCTCCAGCCCCCGGCACGGGATGAAGTCACCGGCCCCACAATCAAACCAGGCTTTCTTGGGCTGGGGCACCGGGGTCGTGCCAAGCTGGGGGGCACAAGGGGGGACACACACAGAGCAACCCCAAAAACCCCACCCAAATATCGCTGAATCCATCCCCTCCCCTGGGGTCACCGCCGGCAGCGCTGCCGTGGCGTCAGGCAGCGCTGGGAGTATTTTGGGAAGGAGGAAGTGAAACGAGGGGCAAGGAGGAGGAAGGAGATAAGGGGCAGAGCTGCGGGAGGAAGAGCTCGGTGAGAACGTGGCCCTGTTTCCACCACGTGCCCGCAGCCTTCCGGAAAAGGCGTCACGCTCCCCCCTGCACCTCTGTCACCTTCCCCAGCGTGGGGACACGGCAAACGGCTCTCTGCTTTTGGCAGAAATCAATACTGGGGTGTTCACCCCAAAAGCAGAGCCTGGGCACCTGAGGGTTTCCATTACCACAGTGCTGGGTGGGTTTCTCTGCCAGCCAGCCCGGGGAAAGCTGGAGATGGTACCCAAACCCAGCTTGGTGGCACCTTGGGGACACTGCCAGGAGTGTCCCCAGGATCCAGGACAGGGCAGAGCACGGCAATTCTGGGCTGGGAAGCACCAGCTGGGATCCACAACTGTGAACCCAGAATGTTCCCAGCTCCAACCCCCTGCTGCTCCAAGCTGATTTTTGCTTAAATTTTGGATTTACACCTGGCACGGAACAAAAATTTCACCCAAGGGTGTGGATCCCACCGGTCTGAAAGGCAGCCCCAGAAATGCAGGGAATAAACTCCGCTCTCTAGGCCGTGGTGGGATTTAGCTGAAGCCTGGAGGGAGGTTTAAGGAGGGGATTTCCCATGGCTGGGCCCTTCAGCCCTGTTCCCCATGCAGGCTCCCGTGGGACAGCGAGCACAGGCTGTTGCTCAAGGAGAGCTCCAGCCCAAAGCCCTGAGTCAGCGCTTCCCACCGGCCAGGCCTTGCTCCCAAACAGCCCAAAAGCAGCAGGATGGAGCTTTCCACCAGCTGGAAAACCCTGGAGCCAGTGCAAGGGATGCCCAAAGGTTCACCCCACGTTTCCCACCCCGTGCAGGAGCTGAATCCTGCCAGTCCCAGAGGCCGCTTGTTTGGGCTTTCAGCTCACGGATGTCACCAGCATTTATATTTGATAAATGCAGCGAGGATACAAAATTCATAGCCTGCCTTCATAAAGAGAATTTTTTTTTTCCCAGCTAAAGAGGAAACTGCCTGAGCAAACCCCACCAAGAACACGCTGCAGCCAGCCCAGGCTTTTTTATCTTCCCAGATCGTGGATATTCATGGCACAGGACTGTGGCATTGTTATAATCACACACAATAAACCTGCCTTTCACTTTTAAAGAGGGAGGTGGTTCCAACACCAGGGGCTGCCCCTCAGCCCGACACCTTCCTCCTCTGAGCCTCTTTTAATCGTCACCTCATTTCTGCCTCAAAGCCGAGACTTTCCGAGGAAGAGGAGGAGGAAACCACACGGGGCAGCCGCCAAAGCAGCCCCCCGAAGGCCCTGTGTGACAGCCAGCGGTGTCACCTGGGCCAGCCCCGGCCCCGAGCCCGCCCTGCACATCCCTCGGGATGCTGGGCTGGGAGAAGGACCTGGAGATGCTGCCCGAGGGGATGCAGAGCTTCAAAGCAGCATCCTGTGCCTGCCGGGAAACCACGGCATCGCCCCTGCTCGCTCTCCTCCAGCAGGATGTGCAGCAGCACATGAAAGAAATTAATAATCATTAAAAAAATTAGCCAGGGAGCAGCCTGGCTGATTGGGCAGAGCCCAGTGCTGGGTTTGGCTCTTCCCAGCCCTGCCAGGCCAGGGTTTGCTCCTTTGCAAGCTCCCAAATTGGGGCTCAGGATGTGCTCAGGTGAACCAAAACCCAGCTCCCTTGTTTGCCCAGCGGAGCATCCTGGGTGCAGGAGCCCCAGGATGGATCTCATCCCCCAGGGATGGATTTCATCCCCCAGGGATGGATCTCATCCCCCAGGTCCATCCCTCATTTCCCAACGGGAAGGCCGGCCTGGCAGCCAGGAGCCGGGCAGGGCAGGTACAGCCAACACCTCTGAGAATCCAAAGGGCACTGGGAAATGAGCTGGGGACAGCGTTCCTCTCATTAATCAAAATAAAACCCAGTCGTGCCAGACCCACGGGCAGGTTGGGAGAGGAGTTTGGGAGCTCCACCATCACCCCGGGGTGGGCAGGGTGAAGGATGCTGCATCTCAGCGTCAAACCCAAGCAGGGGAAGGGGCAGCACCTGCCCAGCACCAGGATGGCTCTGTTGAAATGAAGTCTGATGGCACAGAAGCCTCATTCCCAACGGGAACAGGTGTGTGGGCATCACCCACACCCACCCCTTCCCGTGCATCACCTCCCAATGAAGTCCTTTAAACTTCAAAAAACAACCAAAGAAAAAAAAAATCCCAAAGCCACCCCAAACCAGACAACATCCTCCCTGCCTCTGAGAGATGTTATCTGCTGTTATTACAACGAACACCTACGATTACTCTAATCGAAAGAAAAATGTTCCTCCTTCATCTCGCCCGCCAGCTCGCTGCGTTTCGGAGCTGCTCCCCCAAACCAGCCCCGGCTGGGTGTCCTGCTGCAAAAAAGGGGGGAAGGAGCTTCTTTTTCAGAGGTTTTTAAATTCCTTTAGAAGAGAAAGAGAGGATGCTGCTGGTCAGAGAGCTGGAGGTACCCGTGGGACAGGTGGAGGCCTGCAGAGAAGCTGCTCCCAGCCCCACATTGCAAAGAGGATTTCCTGGTCCTCCTTCACCCTACAAAAACCTCACCAGGGTGACTTTCCAGCAGAAATCACCCCAGTGTCCCCTTCCCTGGTGCTGTCACCTGGGGACAGAGACAGGACGTGGAGTGGGGCACACAAGGGTTTTTTTGGCAAACGCCTGCTCAAAACCGAAAAGCTGGGGGCAGGCAGCTGTCAAAGAGCAAAGAGGCACCCCAAAACCCCACAAAACGCCCCAAAACTCCACAAAACTCCCCAAAACTCCCTGCCTTGGCAGGGGTAACCCCACGGTTCCACGAGGGAGGATGGGGATGCTCCCAAAACCTCCCGCATCCCTCTGGGGACCTCTCCTTGCCAGGATGGGGCCGTGCTCCTGCTTGGGTCCAGCGGGAACAAACCCCTGTCCCGGGAGGAAGGCTGCCATCATCCTCCTCCTCCCTCTCCCCAGCTCTCACACCTCCCATTCGCCTTTTTTTTTTACAATTTTTTTTTTGGGACTTTTTGATTTTTCGGGGGGGACTTTTTTTTTTTTTCCGCCCGATGGCACAACCCCGTTTCGCTCTCGCTAAACCAAGAGCAACAGCCGCGGCTATAAATAACCCGCCGCCGCCTTATTGCCCGAAAAAAATTAAAAAAAAAAAAAGAAAACACAACAAAAAAAACCCCCCTCAAAACCCAATAAAAAAAAACAAAAAAAAAAAAAAAGCCCCAACT
>JAWWMS010000024.1:20785149-20810493 GCA_035048045.1 Chlorospingus semifuscus
TTATATATTGTATATTATATGTTATATATGAATGCATATTAACTTATACATATATGTATATATACATATATAATTATGTATATTATATAATACATTACAATATATATTAATGCACATATTATGTTTTAGTATGCATATTAATATGTACATCATTATGCATATCATTTTATATTTATATAAGAAATATTATATAACAAGATAAGTTTATATTTATATGAATTTATATAATTATTATGTAAATGTCATTGTATATAAATATACATGCATATAAATATGTATATATTATTATAATTCTCTAGATAATTATAATTATTTGTTTAATTGTTATGTATTAATCTATTCCATATATTGATATGTAATAGTAACTATTGTCATATTAATTATTGTTATGTTACTATATTACATTTATTATATATTACTATATTATTATTATTATGAGGTTCATTTCCCAGACAGCCTGGGAAAACATCTTCCCTGGGCTGTTTAGTTGGGAAGTGCCTTCCTGCTGGATTAATCAATCAGTACGTTAAAGCTGAGGTTCATCTTCCTTCACATCTCCACAGAGTAAAAGTTTTCCAGTGCAGTGGAGCCGCCTGGACTTTAATTATTCCCTTAGCAGAACAACCATTTCAGGGTATGATTAGCCTGATATTAGATATTTATTGTAAAACCATCAATACCACAGGCCAGATCACCACTGGCTGTAAATTCCTGTCCAGGTGAAAAGCTGGAACCAGACATTCCCTAGGGTCCCTTCCAGCACGAGCTGTTTCATGGTTCTATGATGATGACCTCTCCAGTGCAATATGGCTAAATTTATCCTAATAAATTGATTAAAATCCCACATTTTTTTTCCATTTATTCTTTCCCACCACTGGTTTAAAACACAAAGCACTCACCTTTTCCTGGAGTTCGTTTTTTTACCACTGTAGGCTGCTTATCAGAGGACAGCATTCTGCTCTAACCCAGGAATCAGTCAGCCACAAATAAATTCCTCATGAGGAAGCTTTGAGCTAAGTTATCAAAATCTTCACAGGAGCAACTGTGGAGCTGTTATCTCTGCTGATTCAGCTATGGATAAGCAAGTTTTGGCAGAGAAATTATAACAAGAAGCTCCAGGGTGGTAGTTTTTCCTCCAGTACCTACTTATAGGAAGGAGCATGGAACAACCCCCTGTATTATCCAGCCAGTGGAACCACAGGGGTTTAAAAAAGCTGAGCATAAGCCCTTTATTTTTACCCTTTTTTTTTTTTTTAGTTCCTCATAATTTCTTTCATATTTCAGTTTTGTTCCAGAGTCACAGAAGACGAATCTCCACTATTAATTGCTTGAAGAAAATGATACTGAGACATTCCCTTTATACACAGAATATTTGGTTTCAAGCATGAGAATTACTTCCCCCCCAAAACAAAAAAGCCAACAACAACAGCAAAAAACCCCAACAAGCAAACAAAAAGCAAAACAAAAAATCCTAAAATAAACAAATAATTTAAAAAAAAACCTAAACCAGAAAGGAATGTATGAATCAAGAAAGAGGAGCAGAATGAGTGCTGTGCTTCTCAGGGGTTCCTAAACACAAACAGGGGATATATTAATCTTGTAAAAGGGTTCATTTAGTGCTTGTGATCCCTAATTTTGCAAGTCCTTAGTCATTCTCTTCAAGTTTTGCTAATTTTTAAGACAATTTCCTCTGGATTCTGGTTTTAGATGAGTAAAATGCTCCTTTAGGCAGCCTGTGCCAAGGCCTCACCACCCTCAAGGAGATTAATTTCTTCCTAAAAGTCAATCAATTCTTGATTGTAAGGAGCTTTTTCTGTTCCTCACTTGCTGCACTGAACAGGTCCTGCTGAGATGTCAGGCACTCTTTGTATTTTTTGCTTAAGTTTGGGTGCTAACAATCCTGTTTTAGACATTCATGAGAGATTTATGCCACCACTTCTGCATTTATTTATGAGCACATCCTTGGCAGGAATCAGATCAGATCAGATTCTCTTTGTTGCTTTGCTGGAACATCATCCTGGGTTATTCTGATTGCAAATTCTATTGATGTAATTTTTCAGATTCAGTCGAAAGTGAACTGGCTGTTTGAGAATTACTAATATCCTCTTCTTCTTTTTGATCTAATTTTTTTTTTTGGTTGTTTCATTTTGTTTTGTAGTTCTTGAAAGATGATTAAGAGCCTTGCTTTCAAATGTGTTTTCTTCTGATGAACTGTTTGTGCATGACTAACTTTAATCTTTTGAAGTCCATTTCCTGTAGGTTCTGGTAATCTAAACACCCTAGGGCTTGAGGAAAACCACTCAGCCTCATCCTCCAACTTTTAGTAAATTCTGAAACTTGTTTTTTCAGTCAGAGCTGTGTCCAGTTAGAGCTGGATAAACTCCCCAAATCCCTTCTCTTGTAACCCACAGCCTGTGGTTATATTTGTGTGATCTCATTTGCCCAGTTTGGTGCAGCAGATGCTGGGAATGTGATTTTGAGATGTGGAGGTCTGTGTGTTAGAGCCATGTGAGAGAAGTTACATTTTTGAGGCAGCGGTGCATAGGCATTCCAGGACAGAAAAGAATGGACATGAGGAGATATTAAAACCATCATGGAAGAGACAGAGAACTGAAATATGGCAAATCAAAAGGACAAAGGGGCAAACAGGCCTGGCCAGCAGCCACTTTTAGGGTCATGAGTGCATTAATCTTTGACTTGGTAGAGAATGGATCCTTGCTCTCCACAGTGTGTGTCAGCCAAGAAATATTTGCTGTGTACTTTTCTCTTGATGCTCTGTTCATAATTTGTGCATGGTAGGAAATACCCAACAAAGCTGATCTCCTGAGCTGGGGTTTGGGGGATGATGGCAGCCCCATGGCAGGCACCAGCATCATGTGCAAAAACTGTGTTGGAAAGGTCAAAGCAAAAGAAAAAAAAAAAGTTAGTGGCTTTAATGGCTTTAAACTGAAAGTGAATAGGTTTAAAGTAGAGATTAGGAATAAATTATTCCCTGTGAGGATGGGGAGGCCCTGGCACAGGGTGCCCAGAGCAGCTGTGGCTGCCCCTGGATCCCTGGAAGGGCCCAAAGCCAGGCTGGACAGGGCTGGGAGCAACCTGGGACAGTGGGAGGTGTCCCTGCCCATGGCAGGGGAGTGGAATGTGGTGATCTTTAAGGTCCCTTCCAACCTAAGCTATTCCGTGATTCTATGAATATTTGCAGGAGTGACTGACTCGGGTGTTTTTCCCTGACAAGGAAGCATCTTTTAGTGATTTGTTTTTTGATTGACACTTCATAATCTTCAATAAGAAGCACAACCTTGAAAATCTGTACCCCTCTTGAAAAGATGAACTTCATTTTGCAGAACAGCCCACATTTTTCATGTCTCTGAAGAGTCACACGTGCATTCAAAAAAAAAAAAGTGATATTTTCCTTTGTGCTTTTGATCAAGAAGTCTTACTCTGCTGAGGCTTTTTAGAGCACACCTGATAAATCCATTATACATTTCTTCTGCTTCACTGCTGATCAAAAGCCTCTGACAACTGACAATAGTGAGGCCATCTGTCACTTTGAAAACCTGTATTTTTGAAAGGAACAAAATCAACCTCTTTTGCCCCAGTAAGGAAGTAAAAAACACAGACAGCTCTTCCCATACATAAAACACAAAGCTTGTGAATAACACATCATTCCCATTGTCACAGCTGGGAGAATGGAGTACATGGAGGTGAAGTGACTGATGAGCATTAGGCAACAGCCTTTGACCTGAGGCAGAGAGAGAGCCTGAGTGTCTCACAGAGAGGCTTTGTGCCAAGGGTTTATCAGTGACAAACTGATCTAAGTGTGATTACCACTTCTGCTTTCCTGGAAGGAAGCTGTACTTCAGCTCCCCAGCTAAAATTCAACTTCTTTCATTAGAACTAAAAAACGGGCTGAATAAAGGCTGAAACTCCAGACACTCATTAATTAATTCAGACTTTGGCAACTTTGGTTCCTGTCCTTCACTGTTTTGTTAAAAGCAGAATTCTCGGAACTCTAAATAGTCATGATGGTTTGGAGTTTGGTGTTATTTTAGCTCTTTTGTGTTTTTGTTTTTTGTTTTTTTTTAACAAGGATTATAAGCATGAACACTTCATTTTTGTCCTTCTCCTGCACCTTCTACCAAGTGTGCTCTTCTTGCTGTGCTTAACAGATAGGTGTTTTTCAGTAGCACTCGTTATCTTCTTTTCTGAGCATTTTGAAAAGATTACTGTCTTGGTTTGAAAAGACAGGTGTCTGCTAAGGAAGGCAGGAGCCTCCCCTGAAATGGAAAAATGTAAACTCTCGGAATTGTTATAAATTTGAAATTAAAGGGGGGATCTCAGTCAAAGATATGGGAGCAGGAATAACAGTTCTTTATTAGGGAAGAAAATAAAAAGATAAAATAAACAATGCAGTACACTAGAACAACACTGACAGAGTCAGAACCCAACCTGACACCCTGTGGGTCAGGGTGTTGGTGGCAGTCCAATTGGAAATGTGCCTACAGTCCTCCTGAAGTATCAGGTGTGGTTCTGCTGAAGCGAGGGGGATCTGTTGAGAAGGATGTATTCTTCCACCAAAGATCCAGTGGAAGAAGAGGCAGCTACTGTTCCTCTGGGGAATCCAGTGGAGAAAGCCGTCGTGGTGTCTCAAAAACCTCAGGATTATATCTGGGTAGGAATGCTTGGCTCCTCCCTCTGGGCTCACATCTCCCAATGGGATGTTGTAGTTCTTATCAGTCATGCAGGGACATTCCATAGCCTCTTATCAGCAGGTGTCCCATCAGAGGGAGGAGTGGGTGTGGAAGAGATAAGGAAAACTGCCCATTTAACAGAAGACAACTGCCATAGAGATAGCAAATAGAATACATCTTGCTTGGCAATCCAGGACAGGGTTGGTCTCTTGTTCCTGACAGAATCAGAGGACAGAGTCTTAAATTTAGGTTGGATGTTAGGAAAAGGTTTTTTAAAAAGAAAAGAAAGAGGGATAAAGTACTGGATTTGTCTGCCTGGGGAGGTGGTAGAGTCACCATCCCTGCATGTGTTTAAAAACAAGATTGGATGTGGCATTCAATGCCGTGATCCAGTTGAAGTGGTGTTAGGGCATGGCTTGGACTCAGTTATCTTAAAGGTCTATTCCATCTTAGTGATTCTGTCTGTGTAGAAATGTCTAATGCCAGTTCCAAGGATTTCCTCATTTTGCTATCTTTTCCTCATTTTGCTGTCTTTTCTGTTGGAAGATTCCCAGCCTCCAGCCTTTCCTCTAAAAGGAGCTGCTACACTCTGCAATGTGATCCTCGAGTGGGAGGAAAACACAGTGGGTTGTAGCAGCTCAGTGTTGTGTTTGCAGGGATCCTTCAGGAAAAGTGAAAGACACATGCAGTGAGACTTTCCCCCACTGTTTTGTCTTTCATGATTTTAAGACTTCCTGAGGCAGCAGTGAGAGTTCAGGATTAATGTTTTTTTTTTTCCTGCTTAATTTAACCTCTTGCTTTTTAAATCTCCCCAAGCTTTTCTATTTAAGGCTTCTATACCCATAACCTATTACAGCATCACCCCATACATAATTACAAATGGGTTTTGGCTGTGTTGTTAAAAATATAAATTAATGAGGGGGATGTAAAATCAGAGCATCCCAAAGTCACACATCCCTTATTTTTATTTCTCTTGATAAAATCTTCAAAATTGGGCCAAAACTGGCTTTGTTCATTTTTTTCCTCAAAGCCTCCTGAGCTGTCTTCCTTTCCAGATCCTCATAATCCAATTCCTGAGATTTCAGTGTACATCCAGCATATTTCCATGACTTAATTGTTGAAGCCTTGGTATGCATCCAGAGTAATTCCATTATTTCATTTTCTTGCAAAATAAACAAACCAAGGTGGGCCAGGCCAGTGAAACAGGTGTAATGCTGTGGTTTTGAGGAGAACTTCCTAGACCTCTGGAAGTCTTTCTCCCTCACCACCAGCTGGGATATTTTTACACCTTCCAGGATGTCTGGTAGATTTGGGGTGAGCAGAGCTTCAGCCCACAAACAAGTCATGTACAACAGGTGACTTTTAGAGACTTTGAGGCAGGTTGAGTAAGGTCCTAGGTGTTGGCTTGGGTTCATTTTGGAATACAGGAGGGATTCCAAAGGAGGTACAAGGGATTCCAAAAGAGGAATAAGGGATGTCTTACCCTGTAAAATGTGTATTTGGACAGCAGGGTGAGTGATGTGTGAGTTTGGGGAGTGGAATGGAATTGGGCCTGGCTTTGTAGGGAAGAATGGGCTATGTCATCCAGGGCTTGGGTCCTGCAGCTGAAAGTTGACCTCCTGTTGGCCTCTAGCGTGCCAAGTGAGGGCCAGAATTGCCCTTTGGAGGATTTCTCCCTCCAGCACCAACTGGGATATTTTTACCCCTTCCAGGATGTCTGGTAGTTTTGGGATGAGCAGAGTTAGGAGTTGTCAACATCACCCCACAAACAACTCATGTTAGGTTTACATGAGCACAGCAGGTGACTTCTAGAGACTTTGAGGCAGGTTGAGCAAGGTCCTAGGTGTAGATTATTAGCTTGGGTTGATTTTGGAATACAGAAGGGATGTCTTACCCTGTAAAATGTGTAAGTGGAGAGTAGGGTGAGAGATGTGTGAGTTTGGGGAGGTTAATATAATTTGGCCTGGCTTTGTAGGGAAGAATGGGCTGAGATGTCATCCAGAGCTTGTGTCCTACAGCTGAAAGTTGACCTCCTGTTGGCCTCTAGCGTGCCAAGTGAGGGCCAGAATTGCCCTTTGGAGCCCTGGTGTGACAGGAATCAATAAACACCAAACCCCAGCTCAGGTTTCCCAACAATGGCTCTGCTGCCGTGCTGGCACCGGGCTCGTGGTGCCAGGGCTGGCAGCAAAGCCTCCCACAGGGATCTCTCAGGAAGGCAGCCAGCTTGCTGGAGACTTTGTTTGCTTGTGTGCTGTACATGAAAGGGTTGTTATTCCTCAGAAACAAAAAAAGCCCGGGAAGGGTTGTTTATCTTGTGAGGGAGGTGCTTTTGTGTGTGCCAGCTTGGGGTGGAGCTCTCCTCATGCAGGGCAGAGCACTGGGAGCTGTGATCCAGAGGCAGCTGCAATAGGAGATCTGCCTTGTTCAGCCTGACTTTCCTTTCCCCCCTTGCCCTTTTTTTGCCTCTTTTCTTTTCCCTGAGCAGAACCAGCTGTCATTTTTTCCAGCCTAGAAAGCAATGCTTGAAGAGGAACAGCTCCTAACTTTGCTCCCAGCTCCTTGCAGGCCTGTGGCACGTTCTGTGTGCCTTGTTAGGGGGCTGTGGGTCAGCAGCATTGCAGAGCTCAGGATGGCTCAGGGAGCTGCCCACCACATTTTGATGAGGTGAGCTCCTGGCTCCCATTCTTTGTGGCTGCAGGGAGCTTTGCAGCTTTATTCCATCAGCATTCCATGCTCACATCAGCTGCTCCTGTCCCACTCTGAGTTTTGGGGCAGCTGAGGGGAGTGTGGAGCTGTTTGCAGAGGAGTGTGTGAGGAGCAGCCTGAGCTGGCCAAACTCTTGCCACTGACACAAGGAGCAGGCTGGATTTGCCTTTGTGGCAGTGCAGGCTCCAGCTTGTCCCCCTGCACCCTGAGAGTCCCTTGGCTCCTGCTTGAGCTGCAGTTCCTGAGTGTTGGGAGAGCTTGGGCCTGTTGTGTTTGCATTCCTCATCCTCCTCCTTCAGAGCAGCAGCTGTGGCTGTGATTCCAGCAGTGGAGCTTCAGTTCCTCACCCAATCCTGTCCAGCTTTGTGTCACCTTTGGTTTGGGAGCTCTTTATGTGGGACAGAGTGGAGGTTGGTACCAAAAGCTTTCAAAACCATGCACATAAATGAGTGGTTGCAGTGTGCTTACTGCAATTCTCCTTTCCTCTCTCCTAAATCCTGTTTTGTCACCACAGTGCTGGAATTCTGCTGTCTGTCCTTCCAAGACAAAAGTGCATTATCATTTGAGAATGTTGTTTGGTTTTTTCCCCTTAATGGGGAGTGGTTATTCTGCAAGGCCTGGCAGATTTAGGATCTTGCTGTGGTGACTGGGAAAGCTTTCAGGTTAGTTATTAACCAGTTCTTGAGAAAAACCAAGCCCCACACTATCTGAAATAAATCCTTGCTGAGGCAATGCATGTCTGACTGGAAATAAACCAGGTCCACATCCTCAGCAAATCCCATTTCAGCATGACTGGAGTTAGACATGCTCAAACTGGACTTGTGCTGCTGGAGTTTGTGCCTGCTGCAAATCTTTTGGGATGTTTGGAAATCTCCTTGGATGGCTCAGAATTCTTTGTTTCTGTGGTATCAAATTGATTCTCTCCAAGTCATTTGTATAAATCCCTCACAAATGGGATTATCTTAAACAACAGGAAATGGTTTAGTAGAGCAAGAGCTCTGGCTTGATAACTTATTCCATCTGTTGGACACTGTAGGTGATTCCTGGAACTGCAGGAATTGGCCTGAAATATTTTCTAGTAATTGCAAATGTGACACTGGCAGGGACAAACAGAATAATATTGTCTGGACCTGGAGGACAAAGGAAGAAATGAGCAAGTAAAGGATATGTTGAGCTCATAATTGTATATTTGCATCAGTTCTTCATCTCCAGCCCTTAGGAGGAGACTTTCACCAGTCTCACTGCAGAGAATTTGGGCTTTCCCAATGACTTGTGGTTGGAAAGAAGTGTATTACAAACCACAAGGTAATGGGTAAAGAGGAGAGTGAAACAGGAATGAGGCAATGGACTGTGTGTTACATCACAGCAATTAATTACATCAAGGTTGAGCAAAAAGAGATCCTTTCTGTTCAGGGTTTGAAGTTCTCCCTTAAAGATCACTAATAGGAAAGGAAACACCTGCAGTAGTTTCTGAAATTTAGAGGAATTCCAGAGAAGGGCTTGGGTCACACACCTGCCTGAACATGGGAAAACTCCTAGGTCACAGCTAGGAGATCTGTCTTGCTTCACCTTGCCACTGGGATTAAATAAAACCTGGAGAAACTGTGGGCAAGCCTGTTTTTCTAACCTGGCTGCTGCAGGGAAGTCCCTGAAAGTCTCTTTGCTGATGCTGTATTTTCTATTGGTGTTCTGGTTTTTATTTGATGTTCTATTTCCTGCTGCCTTAGCTGAGCCTGAGTAATGCCAGCTCCAGGGCTGAGCTCCATGGTGAGCACCCCTTGAGTGAGGGGACAGTAAGCAGGAGCTCCCCTCTGCCCCAAAATGCCTTTTTCCCTTTCAGGACCCACTCCCACCTTGCTTTTCTTTTGGCTTAGGGTCATCCAGCAGCCGCCACCCCAACCAGGTGACCCCGAAGAAGAGCGGCCTGAAGAACGGGCAGATGAAGAGCAAGGATGACGAATGCTTTGGGGATGACATTGATGAAATCCCAGACACTGATTTCGATTTTGAGGGCAACCTGGCCCTTTTTGACAAGGCAGCTGTGTTTGAAGAGATCGAGACCTACGAGAGGAGGAGCGGCACCCGCTCCCGAGGGACCCCCAACGAGAAACCCGCCCGCTACCGGCACGACGAGAACATCCTGGAGTCAGAGCCCATCGTCTACAGGAGGATTGTGGTGCCCCAGAACCCCCACAAGGAGTTCTGCACGGGTATGTGCCTGATATGGACCCAAAGTGCTGCTTTTGGGGCCACACACAGGTGGATTTTTGCTAAGGAGTCAGCTTGATGTGGTCCAAGCAAAGTTGGGTTTGTGTATTCACACCAGCCTTTCTTTGCAGTGTTTCTGAGAGAAATACTCAGAGAGGGCAGCTGTGACTGTGCTCACAGGGGTCTTAGGATGAGGGAAGAGATGAGGATCTGACTCTGTTTCAGAAGGCTTGGTTTATTATTTTATGCTATATATTATATTAAAACTATACTAAAAGAATAGAAGAAAGGATTTCACCAGAAATAAGCTAAGAATAGAAAAAGAAAGTCTGAGCCACAAGCCTTTGTTATCATTCTTTCTGTCCAAGCCAGCTGACTGTGACTGGCCATTAATTAGACACAAGCACATGAGACCAATCCCAGATGCACCTGTTGCATTCCACAGCAGCAGATAATCAATGTTTACATTTTGTTCTTGAAGCTTCTCAGCTTCTCAAGAGGAACAATCCTAAGGAAAGGATTTTTCAGAAAAGATGTGTGTGACAGGCAGCAAAGTAAGTGTTGCTCTAGCAGGGAGCAAAGCTGATGGTTGGGAACTGAATAAGAGGTGTTTGAATCCTTGCTTTGATTTCAGGAGCCTGGGGAACCCATGTGGACTCTGAGAAGGACAGAGGGATGGGCTCAGGATTTGTAATTTCATGGTTTCAGGAGATTTCCTGTGCTTCTGGCACTCTTTGGGTTGTAGTTCTCCATTTCTGTGTGGGTTTAAATATAGTTCATGTGAAAAGGATTTATGGAACATTTAGTCCAAATTTCAGGTAACTTTAGTCTCCTTGGGATATCTTGCCTTTGATTTTAAGTAAAATGTGGGAGTGAAGGAAATTTGACATTCCAGGAGTGTTTCTTTTCCACATCAGAATGAAATCAGATGTCAGCTCTTCTTGCAGGGACCCAAACTAACTGATATTCTGGTAGCCTGAGCAGAAGTGTGAGCAGCTCCTTGGGCTGTCATTCTTCCTCTGCCTGGAAATTCCATCTGGGGTGTGAAACGCTTCAGGGGAGGAAGCTGATGGATTTGCAATGATTTGCTGCTTTTCAGTTTTGAAAGGCCCTTTTTTGATGGTTCTGGTGTATAACAATGTCCTAGTTCTCCATTTCTGTCATTCCTCTTCCTAGTGAACCATTCTGCTCTGGGGTGAGAGGAGAACAGAGTGGGTTGTAGCAGCTCAGTGTTGTGTTTGCAAGGATCCTCCAGGAAAATTGAAACAAACATGCAGTGAGGCTTTCCCCCACTGCTTTGTCTTTGATTTTTCATGATTTTAAGACTTCCTGAAGCAGCAGTGAGAGTTCAGGATTAATGGCTTTTTCCCCCTGCTTAATTTAACCTCTTGCTTTTTAAATCTCCCCAAGCTTTCAGCATCTCTCTGTGGAAGAAGCCACACTGTGCTGTGTGAACAAGCACCTCTTCATTTTCTCTGTGATTTCCTGTCTATCTTGTGGGGTTTTTTTTCGAATTTCATACTTGTCAATCCATCTTCCAGCTGGCTTGTTTGAGAGGAGACAGGGCCTCTGTGGATGTCTAGTCTGAAACAAAAGCTAAGCCACTGTTGGCAGCCAATCTGAGCAGGATGGCTGACAGGGGATTCCAGCAGCAGAATTCCTGGGGGGAAAACCACCATGCACTGAGCAGCAGTGAGTAAATTCAGGGATGGAAACCCAATCCTGTTTGCTGCACTCCCAATCCCTTTGTTCAGCAGCTGGAAGGGGGGTGCTGAGCTGTAGGCAGCCTGCCTCTCAGTGCCTCAGAGAGCAGCTGGTAGGATTAAATCAATGCCAAGAGCTCCAAAAGCCTGTTTGGTTTTGGATGTGTCTGTGGCAGGATTGTCCCTGCAGAGTTTTTTCTGGTTTCCTAAGGGAAGCTTTCCTTGCAAAAAGCACTTCCTAGTTATGACAAAGCACTTCTTTCTCTTGTTTTTTTTTTTGGTTTTTTTTTCACCCTGGGCCAGTCTGAGAGATGATTGTGTTAATAGAGACAGTGAGGCAGTGATTCTGACTGAGACAGTGATTCTCTGTCTGCTGCAACAGCACAAAAACTGATGCTGGAGATTGGCAGGGAGTTCATATCCAGCTCTTGGCACTGTGGGATCCCTGTCTGTGGATCCCTGCCTGCTTTTTGATGCCATGGAGGATGGTAAAACCAAAAAAACCAAACTGCTGATGTCAGTTTGGAGTCAAGTCTTTTGAGTTCCCCAAAAGATTCACCTGCAGGACTTCAGCCTGGGGTTTTATTGCTGACTGAAAGAATTTGGTGTGTGTGGGATAAACACTTCAGTCCACTGGGATGCTTTTCTGAGGGCTGGTTTTGTGGAGCTAAGCAAGTAAAACACGTCTAAAAGTGTCAAATAAAGCACTTCTGAAACAACCCTGGCTTTTAGAAGTGAGCAGCGAAGGAGGAAGGTGGGAATCTGTTCCAAGCAAAAGTGAAAACTTGGAGCTAATAGAACTTAGCAGGTGATTGTGGCTGAGGTAAATCCATCCCTGGGACTCCACACTCCTAAACACATCATCAGTCTTCACTGGTTTGGGCTGGCTGCTGTTGATCTGTCTCTTTATTTACTGGGAAATGCAACTGTTTAGCAAAAACTGCCTCCCTGGAAAGGCTGATCCTTGCCTAAGGTGTGAGCTGCTTTTTTCTGTTCCAGAGAATTTAAATGTGGGTTGGCTCAGGCCTGTCTGTGTTTCTGCTGTTGGCACTCCTGTGTTTGAACATCTCTGTGTTTTGGGAGCAGGTACTTGAGCAGAGCCAGCATTGTGCAGGAGGGTCTGTTCTTCAAACAGTGAGGGAGTGCAGGAGCAGGCAGAGCTTTGTGCCAGGATCAGAGGCTGGCTGTGCCCTGAGGGTGATGCCCACAGTGTGGCTTTTCCTTTGGAAAGGCTTTTCCTTTCCCTGTCCTTGACTGACTTTTCTCCTCTTTTAGCTCCTCCATGGCTGGATGTGAATATTGAATGTGTGAAGTGTTCTGGGCTGCTTTGAGGAGAGAGAAAACTTTCACTCTCCTCAATTTTGCTTCAGGAACAAACAGCGGGCCTGGGGCAGAGTCCCTTTGTCCCTCTGGCAGTTTTTTTTTTGCTCAGCTGGAGGGAATTGTGCACTAATGCTGGGAGAGCTCACACTGGAAGGTCAGCCAGAACTCTGGTGGGATTTGCTGTAATTAAAAACAATGGTGATTAACAGAAGCAGCCCTTAAGGTTGTGTTGTTTGAGGGGCAGTAAATGTGTTTGGCTGAGTCTGCAGACAGGTGCTTCCAGCTTTCCCAGCAGCAGAAGGCAGCAGGGAATGTCTCATGTGCCTGGTGTGGACAAGAGCTCCAGACTGTCACACTGTGAGGCTCTGGAGCTGGAATTGGGACCTGGGATTATTCATGGCCAAAGGGAAGAGCTGATGATGTCAGGACAGCTTGAAGGAGATGCTGAGTCCAGTTCTGCCTGAGCCAGTGCCTGGATTTATTTTAGCAGAGAACTGGAACTAGAGAGCTGCTGAAATGGCCAAGGGAAAAGGTGAGATACAACCCTCTCCTTTTTCCCTGCCACTGCAAGCTTGGGAAGCATTTGGGCATCCCAGCAGCATTACAGGGTTTGTTTGGGGAAAAACTCCTAATTCTTTAACTTCTGGAAAGTTAACTCCCTCTTCTGCTGCCTTGGGATGTTTTTATCCACCCAGTGTCGCTCTGCAAAACCATTCAGTCTATATCTGCCTTGTGGGTTGTTTGGTTTTTTTTTTCCCAGGCAGCTGTAAAATACATTTATTTAATATTAAAAGGCCTGGGCTAATTTATTTTATTGCCTTCATTAGCAGACAATAAAGATGCCCTGTCCAACCCAAACATAATTAAAGTTGGCAGAGCTTCAGTTTTGTGGCAGTGGTGTTATTGTTAGTGGGTTTACTCTGCCAGAGTTTATTTAACTCCCTGGGCCTGCTTTTGATGAGCCAGTCTGACTGGTTGGACCTTGCGTGAGGGCACAGAAGGGAAGTTCTCCTGGAAGTTCTGCTGGCATTTCAGCTGCTCCTGAGAGGCAGCAATTAGGACAGGCTGGCGTGCTAAATGCCACTCCACCAGTGCCTCACATTAACCCCCTGCTGGCAGCCAGCCCGTGGTGAAGGCAGTTTCCTGAAGCTGCTGGCTGAGGGGAGGATGTGCAGGGGACACAAGATCTGTGCTGAGTTGGGTGCACACAGAGTGGACATTGTCTGCTTTGTCCTTCTGCTTCAGGGGCTTGGTACAGCATTTCAGCAGGGGATTCGTGGGTGCTTCAAAATAGAGTTTGGGATCTCCCGTTTTTGGGGTCAGCAGTGATGCTGGGAGAGACACCAACCTCGGGTCACTCATTGCAAATCATCCCTGGAGCTTGGAAACCAGCAGGAGGGGCAGAGATGTGACTGGCAGCCTGGCAGAGCAGGGCTTGTGTGGCACGGGGCAGGTGGTGACCACTGTGGGCACAGGGCAGGGCATGGCACAGGGCAGGGGGGTGAGCCATGGGGCAGGTGGTGACCACTGTGGGCACAGGGCAAGTGGGTGAGCCACAGGGCAAGTAGTAATTGCTGCAGGCACTGGGCAGGTGGGTGACCATGCTGCTGTGGGCATGGGGCAGGATGTGGGACATGGTAGGTGGTGACCCATGGGGAAGGTGGTGACCGCTGTGGGCACAGGGCAGGGCATGGCACAGGGCAAGTGGGTGACCATGACTGCTGTGGGCATGGGGCATGGGGTGGGTGACCCACGGGGCAGGTGGTGACCTCTGTTGGCACAAGGCAATTGGATGACCCATGGGACAGGTGGTGACCACTGTGGGCACAGGGCAGGGCATGGCATAGGGCAAGTGGGTGACCTCTGTGGACATGGGGCAGGTGGGTGACCTAAAAGCCCTAGGGTGACCTAAAAATACCTAAAAGCTCCCCCCTCTGTGGGCATGGGGCAGGTGGGTGACCCATGGGGCAGGTGGTGACCTCTGTGGGCACAGGGCAGGTGAGGGACCCACGGGGCAGGTGGGTGGCACAGGGCAGGTGAGTGACCATGATCACTATGGGCACAGGGCAGGGCATGGCTGTTGACACAGCCCTGGGGCTATTCCTGCAGGGCTCAGGTTCTTATCAGCCCTCAGGCATGGCTGATAACAGCCTGCTGGCCTGGCCTGGCAGCCAGGTGACCTCTGGGGCAATGCTGGCACAGATGGAGCCCTCTCTGTGTGCAAGGCCAGGCTGCTGAGGCCAGGGATGAGTTCCAGGAGGGCTCAGCAGGGTCCCTGTGCCCCTCAGAGTGTTTCCAGCAGCCCTGTCCCATTCCCACAGCTCTTTCCCAGCAGCACAGGCAGCCCCAGCCCTGCTGGGCTACCAGGAGCACCCAGGGGCCACAGTCACCCATGGAGCAGAGAGGCCAGGGGGAGTGTGAGAGTGGCCCAGGGAAAGCTGAGAGGAGAGATGCTGATGATGGGGCTCAGCTCACACTTTTTGACCTGATGTTTCCTCTAGCAGGCACTGATTCAATCCTCAGCCTTTTTGCTCCTTGGTGCACCTCCTGTGCCTGTCTCAGAGTGGGAGCTGGCTGCTGCACTCAGCTGGCATTCCTGGGAGGAGAAGGAGCTGAGAGCTGCTCTGTGAACATCCCATGAGGAGATGCCACAGGTTGTCCAGAGAGGCTGTGGCTGCCCCTGGAAGTCTCCCAAGCCAGGCTGGACAGTTCTCAGCACTTCACAAAACCTCTCTTGTTTCTTTTCTCTTGATCCAAGTGCTGGGGCATTTCCCAGCTCGCTAGCCCAGGCTCTCCTGAACACCTGGAGGTGTTTTTCTGCACAGTTTATCCCTTGAGCATTTCCCTGCTGCCTCTGTGTGCTGTGATCCAGCTGTTGGGTCTGGAGCACCCTTCTGGCATGGGAACACCTACCAGCAAATGTGGGATGGCTTGTTTTGCTGGGATCTTGGGATTTTGGGGACCAGTGTCAGGAAGCATAAAACATCCAGGCTTTTTTTGGCACTTCACAGCTGCTCTTCTGACTTTCACAGTGCTCAGGAGCACTCTGTGGTGGGTTAAAGCTCTGTTGGCCTGGAGACCATGAAGAAAAACCTTAATATTCCATCTGTAAGTCCCAGAGGCCTTCTCAGCCCTCATGTTACTAAAATTTCCCACAGAACTTTTGTGGAAGTGTTATTTTAAGCCAACCCTTGTGTTTAGCTGTTTCTGCTTCACTGAGAATAATTTGGTTTAATTTGGTAGCTTGGGAAGGAACGTGGGTGAACAGTTACCAGTTAAGGAAGAACCTTTTCACTATTTTGAGTGTCTGACTCTCCCCATTTGTGCCTCTTTCCCCTTTTTGTGCCCCCCAGACTCGGGGCTGGTGGTGCCCAGCGTGTCCTACGAGCTGCACAAGAAGCTGCTGGCGGTGGCCGAGAAGCACGGGCTGACCCTGGAGAGGAGGCTGGAGATGACAGGGGTGTGTGCCAGCCAGATGGCCCTGAGCCTCCTGGGGGGGCCCAACAGGTACAGCTGGGGCCTCTGGGGGCAGGGAGGGGGCTGGCAGGGCCCTCTCAGCTCTTGGCTCACACACAAAGCACAGCTGAGGTTTTCCTTCCCCCTCACTGGGAGTCGTTTGGGGAGCTGAGCTTTGCACAGGTGCTGCCTGAGGTGGATGGAGCCATGCAGAATGTGTGAGGAGCTCCTTTCTGCACAGAAAGGAACCTTCCCTTTGCTGATTTGGCACATTACAATTTCACAGTGTCAATAAAAGCAGAAGGCAGCCCGTGAAAACAGCGCTGTGTGGATTTTTGTGAGGCTAACTCAGCTTTTCAGGCATCTGCAGCTCACCTGAGCACATCCTGCTCTTTGCAGCAGCTTTGGAGTGCGCTCAGTGCCTTTTGCTGACTCCTGAAGAGCTCTGCTTCCGTGGCTGTTGCTGTGGGCAGGAACTGCACCTGTGTTTCTGTGCTGTTGATAGCTGCTCCAGATTATTTGCTCTCAAAAAGAAAAGTAACCCTTCAGTCTCCATCTGCTTATTCAGGAGCTCTTTACCAGGACCTGCTCACTTATTCAGGAACTCTTTATTATCACATGATCACTTACTCAGGAGCTCTTTACCAGCACCTGATCACTTATTCAGGAGTGCTTTAGCAGGATCTGCTCATTTATTCAGGAGTGTTTTAGCAGGACCTGCTCACTTTTTCAGGAGTGCTTTAGCAGGACCTGCTCACTTATTCAGGAGTGCTTTAGCAGGACCTGCTCACTTATTCAGGAGTGCTTTAGCAGGAGCTGCTCACTTGATGGAGAGCACTGAGTGATGGCACACAGGCAGCTGAAATTCCTGCTGCAAGCCTTGATGCCTTGCAGGCCAAATTAACTTTATTGTGCAATTAATAAAGCTTAGAGAGTAGAGATCATTTTTCTGTTTTAATGTGACTCTTCTGATGGGGAAATTCACCTTAAATTTTTAGCTTTCTTCTACAATCCTTGGGACCTTGTGTGGGTGCAGGAAGGAGAGGAGAAGGCTGGAACAACCTCAAAGTATGTGAAGGGGTGTATAAGGAAGCCAAAGAGGGTTTATCAGCAACTTTAAGAGGGGAAATTTAGGTTCAATATATGGAAGCAATTCTTGCCTGTGAGGATCTGAGCCCCTGGCACAGCTGTGGCTGCCCCATCCCTGGGGGTTGGACAGGGTTGGACAGAGCTTGGAGCAGCCTGGGCTAGTGGAAGGTGTCCCTGCCCTCAAGGATGACCTTTAGGGTCCCTTGCACCCAAACAAGTGTGAGCTTCTCTGAACCTGCAGGCAGAGCAGTGTCAGCACCACAGAAGGATGTGGGCTGCTCTGCATTTGCAGAACACCTGGCAATTTGCATCTTACTTCGTGTATTTTTTAAATGTTTTTTTTCTCATGCAGGAAGAAGATAAGAGGCTCTGGGGTTTGCTGACAGTCCCTTTTTCTTGCCTGTGTTTCAGACTGAACCCCAAGAACGTGCACCAGCGGCCCACGGTGGCGCTGCTCTGCGGCCCCCACGTGAAGGGGGCGCAGGGCATCAGCTGCGGGCGGCACCTCTCCAACCACGACGTCCACGTCATCCTCTTCCTCCCCAACTTCGTCAAGATGCTGGAGTCCATCACCAACGAGCTCAACCTCTTCAGCAAGACACAGGGACAGCAGGTCTCCAGTGTCAAAGGTCAGTGGCCAAGCAGGGCTGGCTTCCCTTGGAGCGGGGGAGCAGGGCTGGCTTCCCCCGGGCAGGAGCAGGGCTGGCTTCTTCTGGGAGAGCAAGGCTGGCTTCTCCAGGGCTGGCTTCTC
Source organism: Chlorospingus semifuscus (assembly GCA_035048045.1). NCBI lineage: Eukaryota > Metazoa > Chordata > Aves > Passeriformes > Passerellidae > Chlorospingus > Chlorospingus semifuscus. The sequence continues at coordinate 20,803,077 of JAWWMS010000024.1, forward strand.
CAGGAGGGGAGCAGGGCTGGCTTCTGCAGGGAGAGCAGGGCTGGCTTCTGCAGGGAGAGCTGGGCTGGCTTCTCCAGGGCTCCTTCTCCAGGGAGAGCAGGGCTGGCTTCTCCAGGGCTCCTTCTCCAGGGAGAGCAGGGCTGGCTTCTGCAGAGCTGACATCTCCAGGGAGAGCAGGAGTGGCTTCTCTAGGGCTGACTTCTCCTGGGGGAGCAGGGCCAGTTTCTCCAGGGAGAGCAGGGCTGGCTTCTGCAGGGAGAGCAAACCTGGCTTCTCCAGGGCTGGATTCTCCAGGGAGAGCACAGCTGGCTTCTCCAAGGCTGCCTTCTCCTGGGGGAGTGGGGCTGGCTTCTCCAGGGAGGGAGCAAGGCTGCCTTCTCCAGGGCTGGATTCTCCAGGGGGAGCAAACCTGGCTTCTCCAGGGCTGGATTCTCCAGGGAGAGCAAACCTGGCTTCTCCAGGGCTGGATTCTCCAGGGACAGCAGGGCTGGCTTCTGCAGGGCTGCCTTCTCCTTCGGGAGCAGGGCTGGCTTCTCTAGGGCTGTTTTCTGCAGGAAGAGCAGGGCTGGCTTCTCCAGGCTTCCTGCAGGGAGAGCAGGGCTGGCTGCTTCTGGGGGAGCAGGGCTGGCTTCTCCAGGCTTCCTGCAGGGAGAGCAGGGCCAGCTCCTCCAGCGCTGGCTTCTGCAGGAAGAGCAGAGCTGCCTTCGTCTGGGAGAGCAACCCTGGCTTCTCCAGGGCCAGCTCCTCCAGGGAGCAGAGCTGGCTCCTGCCCGCTGCCCTGGCACCATCTAGTGGCACTGCCACACCTGGGTGGCTGCCCAGAGGCTGCAGGGACAGCAGGCACTCAGAGCCTTGACAGAGGAGCGCTTGTGCTGCCGCAGATGTTTCCGGTGGGAAGAGATGAGGAAGAGCTGCTGGATGGAGCTGTGCTGGCAGCATGAGGAGCTGCCTTGTTCAGCATGTTGGAGCTGGGAGGGAATGAGTGTCCAGCTGCTGCTGCAAAGCAGGAGCCAGCTCTGCTGAGCCGCTTGCAGCAGCTGTCAGGATTCCCATCTGGGTATTCCCTACAATAAACAGCTCCTGGGAGACTGCTGGCTGCTGCCTGGCACTTCACCAGTCGTTTTCCAAGCTGCTTCATTTGAACTTCTGGGGAGAAACAAAGCTGGGAGTTAGGGCTGTGCTGTGCTGACAGAGCTACTTGCCTATGTGAAAATATTGTAAAAGGTTGGAACAGATTTTTCAGAGCAGTTGTGGCTGCCCCTGTATCCCTGGAAGTGTCCAAAGCCAGGCTGGATGGGGCTTGAAGCACCCTGGGATAGTGGAAGGTCCCCCCCCATGGCAGGGGGTGGGATGAGATGAACTCTGAGGTCCCTTCCAACCCAAACCATTCCATGGTTTTGCATGAAGGACTTTGTGATCCATCAGGTGAGGGGGATGCAGAGCAGGTGAGGGAATGCAGCAGGAGTGGTGCAGCACAGGTGAGAGAATGCAGCAGGTGAGAGTGACAGATCTCAGTGGGACAGGCAGCAGTGCAGCACAGCTGGTGTGTTCCAAAAACCGACTTTATTTTCACCTTGTGGAATAAAAAAGATCCTTCCTGATGGGCAGAGAGCCCCACTGCTCCCCTGGGCTGCCTGCACTGTGGGTCAGTGACACTGAGGCTGCTCATGAGCTGGTCACTGGGTGAGGTTTTGTACCTGCCAGGCTGGGGATGTCCCCAGAGCACTGGAGAGCTGTTCAGGATGGGTCTGTGTGGGAGGGATGGCAGTACCAGCAGGTGAGGCCAGGCTGTGCAGCGAGAGTGGAAACCAAACCCCAAACCTGCAGCCGGTGCCGCCGATTCTCAGCCGTGTCCGTGTTTCTTGCAGACCTCCCAGACAGCCCGGTTGACTTAGTGATCAACTGCCTGGATTGTCACGAGAATGCCTTTCTGAGAGACCAGCCTTGGTACAAAGCAGTGGTGGACTGGGCCAACCAGAACCGTGCCCCCGTGCTGAGCATAGACCCCCCCATCAGCGAGATGGAGCTGGGCATCGATGCCAAGTGGTCGCTGGCGCTGGGGCTGCCGCTGCCGCTGGGCGAGCGCGCCGGCCGCGTCTACCTCTGTGACATTGGCATTCCCCAGAAGGTCTTCCAGGAGGTGGGCATCAACTACCACTCCCCCTTTGGCTGCAAATTTGTCATCCCTCTGCACTCCACTTAGAGCTCGTGCAGCTCCCCGGCTGTGAAGGGAGAGAGAGGAGGAGCTCTGTGAAGGCCAAGCTGTGCTGAGCTGGATCCCGGCTGGTCGACTCTGGTGACGCCTTAAAGAAAACAAACACAAAAAAAAAAAAAGGATGTGAAGTTCTGGAGGGGTTTGCCTTCTGGAAGAAATGCTGTGTATTTAAAAAGAAAAAAATGGAATAATCGTAAAATGAAATGACAAAAAAAAAACCCAAGAAACGAAAAAAAAAAAGGAGGAGGAGAAGGAAGTGAATTGTTCCTGCAAAGCTGTTTTCATTCTTTCCTGCTGTGGGATGAAGGAGTGTGCAGGACCATGGTGGCTGTCGCCTGCTGCTGCCCAGCCCTGGCTGGCACATGGTACAAATAAGGCTGGTTTGGAGCTTTTGAGATGTGTTTCAGGTCCTTCTGGTTGACTATTGCCAGCAAGGACATCCTGGTGGGAACAGCACCCCTTGATTGTGTAGAAATCCCTTGTGTCGAGGGAAAATCTCGTGTGGTTCCCGTGTTGGTTCTGACTGCCCCATCACTGTTCTGTGTTCTGGAAGGCAGTTGTAGCTCCCTCTCCTTCCCAGCCCGTCCAGCCCCTCACAGAGAGGGCTTTTCCCTGTTTGGAGAGCTTTGGAGAGCCAGAGGCTCCCACATGCTCTGGGAGCACTGATGTCCTTCCTCAGCTCGGCCTTACTGCTTCTGTACTGTTGGATTTCTTTGTTCGCTTCATGGTTGAAGCCCAGCTCTGTGGGGTGGAGGCTTGGTATGGAAAAGAGCTTTTCCAGCATCCTGGTGGGGTTTGGGGCTGTTTTCTTTGGTTCTTTCTCCATGCTGGCCCAGCAAGTGGCTGCTCCAGGGCTGGGGGAGTGGAGCAGGGCAGGGCAGGGTTGCTCTGGGGTTGTTGGGTGCTGTGTGCTGCAGGTGAGGTTCAGGGTAAGCTCCCCTGTCCTTCCAGCATCCCTGCTACATTTAGGATGGGTTGGGAAGTAGCTCATGGATCTGTTCATTCCCTTGGAATGAAAGCCTGTGTATGGGGTGGGCTTGGCCTGAGGAGGGGTTTGGCTCCTGTCTGCTGTCAGGAGAGGGTGTGCTGGGAGCTGCTGTGCTCCTGGGTGGGATTCCCATCAGAAATCTGCTCTGCTGTCCCGTGCCTGGCCAGAAACGTTGAGTTATCCTTTCCTGTGTTCCTTTTGTTGTCCTGGGTGCAGTGCCTGGAGCAGGGATGAGCTGAGGAGCCACCAGGCAATCAGCTTGGGCACCCACCCTGCTGGCTCTGTGTGCCCCCAGAGCCGAGCCAGGGAGCTGGGAACATGGGCAGTGCTGGAGCTCTGCTGCTCCTCTCACATTTCACCCATCCCCAGGGCTCCTCCAGCTCACCCAGCCCTGCCCTGGCACCAGGGAGAGCTCTGGGTGCTGCCTCTGTCCAGGGGAGCTGGATCCCTTGGGAGGCTGAAGCGCAGGGACCAGCCCAGTGTGGGATCAGCCCGGAGTGGGATCAGCCCAGTGTGGTCCAGTCCCACTGACCAGCCCCACAGCCCCACTTGTGCCCCGAGCTGGGGCTTTAGTCAGGCACTCATCTTTCCTTTCCTCTGTTAGAACCCAGCCAGGGCTGCCAGAGGAGGAGGGAAGAGCTTTCCCTGCTTGGAAAGAAGTGATTACAGGGTCTGGCCTGGGAGTGTGGAGGGCCCAGGAGGCTGCTGAGCCCCGGGCCCACCCCGAGGCCTGGCCCCTGCACGTTGCCGTATCTACCTCAGCAGGACCAGGGGCTGTGCCCTGGCTGGGCAGCCCTGGTTCCCCTCAGCTGCTCTGGGGCACTGCTGGCCTGGGGGGCTCTGCCCTCCGTCCTGGGCACAGGGGTGCCCCACGCTTCAGCCCCAGCTGCGGTGGCACCCACCAGGCTGTGCTTCTGACTGGGACAGGACAGCAGTGTGCTGGGTACTCACAACACAAACACAAGGTTTCCCTCTGCCTTTTTTGGTTTTTTGGCTGTTTCCTTGGATCTTCACCCAGGAGCAGCAGCAGGTTAAAAAAAGGTTGTTGCTGTAGTCAGTGTTAGCTTTAGTCCCCTTCCTTTCACTCTCTTTGCTCAAGACACTCAGTAGGAGACTTGCTGTTTCAATTTCTGCTTTCTGCAGGTTTTTCCTGCCCTTTCTGGGTTTGGCTGTTGAACTGTAGCTTGTACACACGGAGCAGGAGCAGGGCAGGGCTAGTCCAGAGTGCAGCTGCCCTGCTGGAAGGCACTGGGGCAGGTGCTGGTGGTTTTGCAGGGATGGAGCTCTGGGAAGCACCAAGGCCCTGGTTCTTGCCAGCCTGGAAATGCTTCCCCTTGTTGAACTATAAAAATAAAGTGAACAGTGTTGCACAACAGGGGGGTTCAGCCCCTGCTGTAGGGAATGTGGGGCTGCTCACTGCCTGCTAGATTTGGGTACTTGGCTGTACTTCCCCTCACTGCAGCTGTTTCTTGGCTTCACACTCCTGGAATGTGAGGTACCAGCTCTTCTGGAGCACTCGGAGACCCAGCACGGCTCTGGGTGTCCCCATCACCGTCCCCCACGGTGCCAGGGTTAATTCCAAGAGGGAGCAGTGTTGTAGCTGTGTTTGGGATGGTTCCCAGCGCCAGCAGCTGCCCTTGGTGCTGCTCTGGGCCCGCTCTGGTGACGATCACTGCGCCGTGGCACTGCTTGGTGACCCATTTGTGACCTGATGTTTGTAACGACCAATTCCTGCCACTGCGGGGGACCATGCCCTGAAATAAAGTGCAACTCTTCATGTGTGCTATTGTGTGCAGATGTTTATTTGTCTGCTCTCCTTCTAGAACCTTCTGCTGTCACAGCAGACACCAGGCCACTCCCCCCTCACTGATTCCAGGTGCTTTTTCACCATCTCCCTCTTCCTTTGCACAAGAGGCAACACAGCCCTACACCCACCTACAAGGGAAGTATCAAACAATAAGAAACACTTTATTTTAACTTTACAACATATAAATAGACAAATCTGTGCTTTCCAACAGAGCTTTCCTTCCCCCTCTCCTCCCAGGGTCCGTCCTTGTGGCAGTGCCCCAGCCCCTGTGGACTCGGGGAGGGGAGTGGGGCTGAGCTGCAGAGGCCGGTGGGCTCCATCTTGTGGGATCCATCCCATGGGATCCATCTTGTAGGATCCTTCCTGAGGGATCCATCTTGTGGGATCCATCCCAAGGGATCCACCCCGAGGGATCCCGGCCGTCATCTGCTCAGGTCCCGGCTGGCGCCGCGCCCGCACAGCATCCGCTCCTCTGCCGAGAGCCCGGCAAAGAAAGGGTGCAGGAGGGCCTCGGAGAACGTGATCCTCTGCGAGGGGTCGAATTCCAGCATCCTCCTCATCAGGTCAAAGAGCTGAGCGTGCTCCAGGGAGTCGTGCAGCATGTAGGTCTGAAAGGGACAGGGACACGGGCTCAGCCCCTGCCTGGGCAGGGCAGTCTCCCATCCCAAATATAGCACCCCATCCTAAATACAGCCTCCCATCCCAAATACTGCATCCCATCCCAAATACAGTATCCCCCAGGGCAGCTTCCCATCCTAAATACAGCATCCCCCAGGGCAGCCTCCCATCCTAAATACAGCTTCCCCGTGGACTGCTTCCCATCCCAAATACAGCATCCCCCTGGACTGCTTCCCATCCCAAATACAGCATCCCCTTGGACTGCTTTCCATCCCAAATACAGCATTCCCCAGGACTGCCTCCCACCCCAAATACAGCATCCCATCCCAAATACAGCATCCCCCTGGACTGCTTTCTATCCCAAACACAGCATCCCCTAGGACAGCCTCCCATCCCAAATACAGCATCCCCCACTGCCCAGATATCCAGGACTCAGGAACTCTGGGGCAAAGGCTGCTTCCCATCCCAAACACAGCACCCCCCACTGCCCTGATGCCCACAGGGACTCGGGAACCCTGGGCCAGGGCAGCCTCCCACCCCAAACACATCATTCCCCTTTCCCTAATCCCCATCCTGCCCTATCCAGAGCAGGATCCCTGCAGATGGGAGCTGGGGCTCCCTACCAAGCAGTCCCAAAGGGAATTCCAGCCCTGAGCCCCTGCCCTGCCCCAGGGAGGGAGGGGAGCAGCACCCACCCGCAGGGGTTTGCAGTTCTCCTGGACGTATCTGCCGTCGGACGTGTTCTCATCCCACACCAGGCTGCCATTGTGGAAGTATTTCTGCTTCCTGCACGGGGAAGGGGGTCAGGCAGGAGCTCTCCCTCCATGCAGGTGGTGGTGCCTGGGCTGAGCTCAGGACCGGGCTCTTACCGAGTTTTGTGGACCATGTGAGATGGGAGCGGCCCCAGGATCTTCTCCATCATGACAAGGTGCTCTCGGTTCTCGTGGGTCTGCAAAGGAGCACAGCAGTGGTGGGTTAGAGCTGGGGAGCTGGTGACAAAAGGTTTGTCACCTCTGCAGGGACAGGGAGAAAGGATTCCACCAGGTCCTGTCCAACTTTTCAGGTTTTGCTTTTCCCTTTCTTCAGAGAACAGACATAACCTAAACCCAGAAGTGATCCCAACTCTGTCCTTCCAGCAAGGCACTCCTCAAACCAGCCCTTTTCCAGGCCTCATTTTCACACTCAGCTTCTCAATTCCAGTGCTTGATCTGGGTTTCCCTCCCCTTCACCTAATTCTGAGCCCTTCTGGACACGAAGGGTTCTCAGGGAACAAGAATCCTACCTGGAAGAGCGTGAAGCCACGGTAATACTCAAACAGAATGCAGCCAGTGCTCCAGACATCACAGGGCTGTGCCCAGCCCAGCTCTGCAAAGAAAACCAAATTAACTCCATGCTCCCAACTGTCATGGACATATTCTATGAAAAATCCTTTTGTTAGGATTTTTTCTCCCGAGAAGCTGAGAGGCCTCAGAAACAAAATGTAAACAATGGTTATCTGCTGCTGTGGAATGCAACAGGTGCATCTTTGACTGTTCTCATGTGGTCGTTTCTAATTAATGGCCAATCACAGCTCAGCTGTCTCGGACTCGCTGCTCAGTCACAAGATTTTATTATCATTCCTTTCTATTCCTTGCTAGCCTTCTGATGGAATCCTTTCTTCTATTCTTTTAGTATAGTTTTAGTATATAAATATAAAATAAATACTATAAATATAATATAAATATAATATAATATAAACAATAGAAATATATATAATATAAATAATATAAATATATATAATATAAAATAA
>JAWWMS010000024.1:20816221-20853345 GCA_035048045.1 Chlorospingus semifuscus
GGAGGGTTCACATTCTCCATTTCAGGGGAGGCTCCTGCCTTCCTTAGCAGACTCCTGTCTTTCCAAACCAAGACAATTTCCTTGGCCTGTCAGGGCCAAGTGTGTGTGTGTGTGTGTGTGTGTGTGTGTGTGTGGAGACTGTCAGCTCCACACTTGCTCTTCACTTGCACAGCCACGAGATGCTGTGCAAGTGAAGAGCAGCTCAGTACCCAGCAGATTCAGTTTAGATGTAATGTAACATAGTGTAATATATTATAATAATATAGTATAAAGTAATAATAATAAACAAAAATATGATAAAGTAAAATAATACAGTATAATAAAGTCATTAATTAGCCTTCTGATAAAATCCTCCTCATCATTTCTCCCTGCAATGGAGATAACCCTATTCCCATAGTCCCGCTGAAGCTGAGTCATGGAAAGGCAGTGTCAGGACTCTGGAACCCCAAGGGACACCCCAAGAATCCCACCCCATCTCCTGGGCAGCCTGTTCAGTCCATTCTCTGGAGAAAATCAGCTTTTCCTCATGTCCACCCCTGACACAGCTCCCTGCTGTCCCCTGGGTCCTGCCACCATGCAGAAATCCTCCTGCTCCCACTCCCTGTGCCAGGAGCTTCAAACCTTTCTGCACCTCATACTGACCACTGGGGAGGAGTTCTGGAGAGAAAACAGTGAGGCAGTGCCACATTTTAAGGAACTGGGGGAAAACCACACTCTGAGAGAGAGAGAGATCTCCAGCTGGGCTGCCTTGCTGTGCACCCCCATCCCAAGGCCAGGCTGGACAGGGCTTGGAGCACCCTGGGACAGTGCAAGGTGTCCCTGCCTGTGTCACTGGATGGGCTTTAACGTCCTTCCAACACTCCACGATTCCACGTCACCTGAGCCACTGTGCCACCACGCTCAGGTGTTTGTCACTGTTCCTCCTCCCTCGGGGACGCGTCTCATTAGCTCTTAACCCAACGTGGAGCAGCAGCAGCAGGGCTCTGCTCTGGCTGTCACCCCAGGGGGACAGCAGGTCCCAGGGCTCCAAGCCCTCGGTGTGCACACACAAAGACAGCAGCTCCATGGATCATCAGCAGGAGCCAGAAGGAAAATCTGTCCCCAAGCTCCTGCTCCTCGAGCAACAACCTCCCAGGACACAGTGGGCAAACTCTGCACCAGGAGGGACCAGGAGAGCTCAGACCCAGCTCAGCTGTTGCAGGCACTGACCCACAGGAGGTTTTGGGATCACTCTGGGCACACCAGTGATGAGAGCAGCTCTCCCTGCTCCTGACCCCAAAACATGAGTGCCTTCCCCAGCAGATCTCACTGGAGGCTTGCTTCACACCCCCTTGAGAAGGGAGCTGTGTTCTAGGTGGAAGATGTTGCAATTTGAAATGAAAGCAGAGCTTTGGCTCCCCGGTGATAACCCCGGGGACAACCCCAGGTCGGTGCTGTCACCCAGCAACGGCTTCAGCCAAGACCTTCAGCGTGGAAATGGGAATTTCTGCTGTTTGCACCTCCCTGCCCTGCCAACAACCAGCTCTGCTGCTGGCAGTGGGGCAAATTCCCCAGCGGGGGCATCCCAGAGTGGGGCAAATTCCAGACTGTGCCGGGGCAGCCGTGGCTCTTGGTTATTGCTGAAGCACCCAAACACAATCCACAGCTCTGTCCAGCACCAGCCCAGACACTCCTCGTGTGCTCTGGGGGCACACAGGAAGCAGAAATAATAAACCTGAAGGACTCAGGTCTCCTCAAAGAGGCTAACACTGAAGGGACAAGGCTGTTTTCCCCCAACAAAAGCCTGCTTTCATCCAAATCTGCTCCAAATTACCCATCAGATGGAAACAAAAAAAGGGAAAAGTGCGCCAGCTCTATTTCACAATCCACCTCCTTCAAGTAAACAAAAGCCAGGCTGGAGAGAGAAATTAATCTGGAGAGCATTTCAGGAATTCAAAGATGAGCTCAGCTCCTGCCTGGCTGCACCTGTCCAGTCCAACCAGTGGAGCCACAGCAGCCCCAGCGGCTCCGGCCGCTCTTCCAGAACCCTCCCCTCATCCGTCCCGCTCCCAGCCCCGAACTGTCCCTGTGGAAAGGCCGGACAAAGAGAGGACCAAAGGTAAATTCCCGAAGCAAAGCAGGAGGGATGGGTTACAGCAGTCGGATCCTCCAGCTGGGATCCCTTCTGAGGCGAGGGAGGAGCGCGGCCGCTTTAAATCTGCGTTTAATCCTGTCAGAGAGAAGCGGGCTGTCAGGAAAGCCTCTAATGCCTGCGCAGCATGGAAACGTGATTCCAGGGCAGGCGGCTGCTCCTCAACACCACAGCCACGGCTTCGGGAGAACTTCGGGAAGGGTGAAGAGCAGGGAAACCACACACACACACACGGACAGACACACAGACAGACTGACAAGTAAACCCTTTCCTTCCACCCTAGGAGTTTAGGGGTTTAAACCAGCAGCCGGGTTTTGGGCAGCGCTCTCACCTCCTGGAGCGCGATCTGCGGGCGAGCTCCCTGCGGGGCGGGTAGCGCAGCCTGCCCTCACACTCCCGGCTCCGCGACCGCCGCCGCTTCCAGCGGTGCCCCGGCTCGCCGTCCTGCTCCGGGGACCGCAGCCTCCTGCAGTGATGCATCTGCGGGACGGGACACGGCGGGCTCAGGCCGCTGGCCCCGGAGCCCCGGCCCGGCCCGGCCCGGCGGGGCTGCCCCCGGGCCCGGCGGATGTGGGGCCGTTGTTACCCGCTCCGCGCCCGCCGCCCTCGCGTCCCCTCCCTTCGTGTGTGTGCCCGGTGTGTCCCGGTGTGTGTCCCCGGCCTCACCGCCGCCGCTGCGGCCGCGCTCGGCGGGTGCGGCCCGGCCCGGCCCCAGCGGCCCCGCAGCGCCGCCGCTTCCGCTTCCCGGCCGGGTTAAACCCGCCCCGCCGGGCCGGGCCCGCCTCGCAGCCGCGGCGGGGGCGGCTCCGCGCTGAGGGGAGCGGCGCGGGGTGAACCGGCACTGGGGGAGAGGGAGAGGGGGTACGGTGTGGGTCGGCCTCAGCCTGTGCTTCGTCACCGCCACCATCCTCACCCCCGGCACGGCTTCCTCCCCATGGTGGGACTGCTCACCATGGTCATCTTCGCCATGGCCATCCTCACAACGGCCATGGTCATCCTCACCATGGTCATCCCAAGCATGGCCGTCCTCACCATGGCCATCCTCACTTCATCACGGCTTCCTCACCATGGTCATTCTCACCATGGCCATCTTCGCCTTCAGCATGGCTTTCTCCCTGTGGTGGGACTGCTCACCATGGTCATGGTCATCCTCATCATGGTTATCCTCACCATGGTCATCCTCACCTTCAGCATGGGTTCCTCTCCATGGGCATCCTCACCATGGGCATCCTCACCACCACCATCCTCACTCTCAGCATGTGTTCCTCTCTGTGGCACTCCTCATCATGGCCTTCCTCACCATAGCCATCCTCATCCTCATCACAGCTTCCTCACCATGGTCATCCTCACCATGGTCATCCTCACCATGGTCATCTTAACCATGGCCATCTTCACCTTCAGCACAGCTTCCTCCCCTTGGTGGACTCCTCACCATGGCTTCCTCACCATGGCCATCCTCACCCTCAGCACACCTTCCTCCCCCATGCTCTGACCCACTGTGGTGGTCAGGACCATCCTCATCGTGGTCTTCTTCCCCATGGCCATCCTCACCTTCCACACAGCCTTCCTCACCAGGGTCTTCCTCCTCACAATCTGCCTCACCATGACCTTCCTCACCACAGTCTCCCTTCACCATGGCCAGCCTCTCCCTCAGCATGGTCTTCTTCCCTTCTTCATCTGCCTCACCGTGGTCTTCCTCATCACACCTTATCTCAGTGCAGGCCTTCGTCACCACAGGGCCTTCCTCACCATGGTCATCCTCACCATGATGACCCCCACAGTGACAACCCTGACCACAGCCTTCTTCCCCGTGGTGACCCTCCCCATGGTCTTCACTGTGGTGGCCCATGGGCAGCAGAGAGAGCTCCATACACATGACCGTTCCCAACCCCTTCATTTATTTATTTAATTTATTTATTTATTTATTTATCAAGCACTAATTAGGGCCAGCAATCAGTTAAAAATGCCAATGTCACCTTTATCACCGGGTGGCATTGGCGCGTCCTTGTGGCTCCGCTCAGGAGGGGTGGAAAGGGCAGGAGATGGGGTGGAGCCAGGGTGGAAGGGACAGGAGATGCCACCACCGTGGTGGCCACAGGGGTCCCAGCTGGGTGCTGGTCCCTCCTGGCTCCTCCACAGCCCAGGTTCCAGGTGCACTCAGTGGATGGAGCAGACAAAGCTCCTTGTCTTTCCCGAGACTGGGGCCACCTCGGATGGGCTCTGTCCCCTCCAGAGCCCTTCAGGATGGGCTAGTGCCAACCTCCAGTGATCTCCAGCCCTGCAGATGGCACCGGGACTTCCTCCCAGTGGCGTGGGGGTGCCACCTCCCCTGTGCCCAGCTCGGGGCCCCCTTGTCTCACTGTGAGTCCCGGGCCAGGCTCAGGGTCCGGGCTGGATGCGGTGCCAGCGCTCCGACTCCAGCGGTGCCCGGCTGCACATGTCCCTCCAGTGTGGCACCCCTGGCCCCAGCTGGACACGGCCCAGCACCGAGCCACGGCCGTGGAGCCGAGCCTGGGGTGGCACAGGGCAGGGGACACGGCTGGTGACCTTCCCCTCTGCCCACAGGAGCCGTCCCAGCCCACACAGCTCCCGAGGGCAGCGGGGTGAGCCAGGTCACCTCCTGAGCCCGGTCACCTCCTGAGCCAGGTCACCTCCTGAGCCCGGTCACCTCCTGAGCCCGGTCACCTCCTGAGCCCGGTCACCTCACCTGCATGACAACGAACTCCAAGGCCAGCTGCTGCTGCTGGATGTCCCCGGCGGGGAGGGTGAAGAGGAAGGGCACGTTCCACACGGGGCTGTAGCCGCTGACAGACTTGGTCTCCTTGGTGTCGATGATGTGGCCCTGGTGGCGCAGGTGGATGGTGACATAGTGGCCTGGAAATGGGGACAGAGCCCTGGAGAGAGGGGCACACGCCAGGGAGGGAGGCTGGCAGCTCCCAGGTGGTGCTTGGGGGCTGCAGGACCCTCGTGGGGCTCTGTGGAGCTGTGGGGAGAGCACAGAGCTCCTGAGAGCACAGAGATCCTGTGCATCTCCTGATGGGAGAGCACAGAGCTCACCTCTCTCCTGAGATGAGACCTCCTCACCTGCCCCTCCCTTCTGGAGATCAGGGACCTCCAAAGCCCTCAGCTCACATCCCAGAGAGCAGGGAGAGCCAGAGGTGGCAACAGCCAACAGCACAGAAAACCACATGCTAATTTTGGACCATAAATAAATAGATTTCAAACACTTTGGGGCAATATTGGAGATACCTAGATCTGTATTACACTCCCTGTTCTCATTTTCAGCCAGTGATGGAATCCCAGAGTTGTTTGGGGTGGAAGGAACCCCAAAGATCATCTCATTCCAACCCTCCCTGTGCTTGGGAGAGAGAAGTATGAAAGGGAACGAGAGAATCTGCCAAGCAAAAGGGGAGAAGCCATTCCTAGTGCCCACCTGGGCACACCTGGTGCCTGTGCCCTACCTGGGGTGCCTGGCAGGCGGGAGAGCCGGCCCAGGGCCTGGGCCCTGCGCAGCAGCACCTTGATGCGCCCGGCCGCGGGCTGCAGCTGCAGCAGCAGCAGGAGCTGCCCCAGGGGCCTGGGGGGCGAGGAGAGCACGCTGCAGCTCAGGCTGGGGGCACGGCGGTGCTGGAACGGCACAGAGAGCAGGGGACGCTGTGAAACCTCCTCTGAACTCACCCAGCCCTTCAGCGTCCAGCCTCACACAGCCCTTCCAGCTCCGACCTCATCCAGCCCTCCAGCCTCCAACTTCATCATGTCCTTCCATCTCCGACCTCACCCAGCCCTTCCAGCTCCAACCCCATCCAGCCCTTCAGCCTCCAGCCTCACACAGCCCTTCCAGCTCCAACCTCATCCAGCCCTTCCAGTTCTGACCTTACACAGCCCTTCCACCTCTGACCTCATCACGTCCTTCTACCGCCAACCCCATCCAGCCTTTCCAGCTCCGACCTTGTCATGTCCTTCCGACTCTGACCTCACCCAGCCCTTCCAGCTCCAACCTCATCCAGCCCTTCCAGTTCTGACCTTACCCAGCCCTTCAGCCTCCAACTTCATCCAGCCCCTCCAGCTCCAACATCATCATGTCCTTCTGCCTCCACTCCCATCCAGCCTTTCCAGCTCCAACCTCATCCAGCCCTTCCACCTCTGACCTCATCACGTCCTTCTACCTCCAACCCCATCCAGCTTTTCCAGCTCCGACCTTGTCATGTCCTTCCAACTGTGACCTCACCCAGCCCTTCAGCCTCCAACCTCATCCAGCCCTTCCAGCTTCAACCTCATTGTATCCTTCCAGTTCCAACCTCACCCGGTCCTTCCAGCTCTGACCTTGTCATGTCAATTCATGTCCAAATCCTTCCACGGCCAGCCTCCTCCAGCCCCTCCAGCCCCAGCCCTTCCATCCTGATGATTCTCCTCCCCAGCAGGAATGGGGCAGCCGGGTGGGTTTGATGCCCACCAGCGCTGCAGGGATGCTGCCAGCTCTGTTTGCCCCTCCACCCCAGCACCCCTGAGGATGAGGTGCAAAGCCCCCGGTGAGGAAGGCTCTGCCTGGGATTTGCACTGCCATGGACACACCGCAGGGCTCCCGGTGCTGCCTGGAGGAAGCTTTGCCTCTGCCCCTGCAGTTCCAGGGCTCTGAGATCAGGCAAACTCAGCCCAAGCACCGAAACCGCTGCCCTGCTGACCTTGCTGAGCTTGGTTTTGGTGCTCTCCAGCTCCCAGGAGTAGCTGGAGGGGGCGCGGGGCTCCCAGGCGGCCTCGGCGCAGGGGAACAGGACCTCGCCCACGAAGGACTCCTGGAGGCTCCGTGCCCTGGCGTAGACAGCAAAGAGCAGGGTGCAGCTGCGCAGCTCCTGCGGGCCGTACGGGCCGAAGCGGCACCGGCGCGGCTCCCGGCGGAGGCTCCTGCGGCGCTCGGACCCGCGGCGGGACGGCGGCACCAGGGACACCTTGACGCGGGAGCCCCGCTGGCCCCGGGGCAGCTGCGACACGCCGAGGACGGTGACGGTGAGGGTGGCCTCGGGCAGGGAGTAGCGCAGCTCGCAGTGGAGCCGGGGCCGCTGCCCGGGGCGCGGTGGCGCGGCGGGGACCAGCGGGCTCCGCTCGCCGCAGAGGGGTTTGGTGCCGGCCACGGTGCAGCGGCGCTGCCACAGCCCCGCCAGCTGCGGGAGGAGCGGGAGGCTGGGCAGGGACGCTCTGCCGTGGGGTGCCGGCGGTGCCGGGGAATTCTCCATGGCCCGGGCACCCCGCTCCGAGCCCCGCTGCTGGACGGGCACCGGCACCGTGGCCGCGGGCAGAGCCGCCCCCAGCTCCACTCGCTGCCTGCCCAGGGCGCGGCCCGGGCGCCGGCGGTGCCACCAGCACATGGCACAGCCCAGGAGGACGCCGAGGCACAGGACGGACAGCCCCGCGCCGAGGGAGAGCTGCAGGGGCGCTGGAGAGAGAGTGAGAGAGATGGGCTCGGTGAGCGGGGCCGAGCCAGAGCGGCTTTCGCCGGGTGTTGCCTCCCCGGTGCCCCCTGCCCGGTGCCCCCTGTCCGGGGCTCTGTGTCAGCCGGGATTGAGCTGGGACATCCCAAAGGCAGCAGGTGGGACAGGAGCCGCGCTCGGGCAGCCTGACACGGGCCGGGGTGGAACAACGGCGGCCCCAGCCCGGCCGTGATAAGGGCCCTGGAAGCGGGCGGTTATCAGCGCCGTGCCAGGCTGAGCCAGCTCGGGCGCTGCTGGGGGCTCACAGGGGGCACCTGCCAGGGGGATTTGGGGTGTCCGGGCTGGATTCAAAGCGGCAGCGGCCCCTGAGGGCTGAGACAAGCCCGGTCCCAAAGAGGGGGAACCTCCCCCCTGAGAGGTGATGAGCAGGATTTTGTCCCTCTCTGCAGAGATGCCCGCGGGGTTTTGGGGTCCCTGGAAGGAGGGCATCCCTGCACACGGGGCATTTAGGGAGCAGGGAAGCAACTCCTGCACACGAGGGATGAAACTCCTTTGGAATTTAGTTCCTGAGTTTCGGAGGTGGCATCTGTGCGGCTGTGCTGGCAGAAAACCTCCCTGTGCCCAGAGCTGGCTTCGCTTCCAGCACTGGAGCGAGGGATTAAGGAGAACAGGGCCGGGGTGAAGCTGTGCCAGAGCCTGAGCCGGTCCATGAAGGGATGGGGATGTCGGAAGGAGAAAAGCGGGCATTGTCTCACCCCGCGGGCCGGGCCGCCCTGCCCAGGTGCGTTAATCCGCGCTGGGCTCCCCGCAGCCCTTTGTTGTTTGTTCGGAGCCGGGTGCTGGCCGGGATGAGCTCAATGGCGGCATTTAGGGAGGGATGGAGGGGAAGGAGTTGCCTGGAATTTCCCTCCAGGGATTATATTCCATCCCACAAACCACCTGCCGAGCCCGCGGCCGTGCAGCCCCGGGACAGCGGGTTGAGAGAGCCGGAGCGTGTCCAGCACGGACACACGGACACCGGCAGGGCTGGGGTACCGATGTGCGCCGCACCTTTGGGATACGGGGCTCCAGGACCTCCTGCAGAGCCAACTCCACCAGGCAGGGGCTGCGGGGCTTGGGGTGGGCACCACGGGGTCGCTTTTCGGCTGAGCCCGGCTTAGCTGAGCTGAGGGGCCGGGGGAGATCCAAACCCTGGGGGACTCCGCCTTACCTGCTCCGAGCATTGCTGGGGTCAGGGGAGATCCAAACCCCGGGGGATCCCGCCTTACCTGCTCCGGGCATCGCTGGGGCCGGGGGAGATCCAAACAACCCCGGGACCCCGCCTTACCTGCTCCGGGCATCGGGGGAGTCCTGGAGCCGCGCTGCCGAGGGGAGAAGCCGGGGCTGGGAGAGCCGGAGGCAGGAGAGGATGGGAGGGGATTGGGGGGCCGGGGCTGGGATGGGCTGGGAGCAGAGCCCAGGGAGCTCACCTGCAGCCGGGTGATGAGGGAAGGGCAGCGGTTCTGGTTCCACGGGTGCGGATGAGGAAGGTCGAGGGCTCGGTGCCCTCCCCGGCCGCCAGCCAAGGTAAATGCGGGCACGGGGCACGGGCAAGGCTGGCACGGGAGGGACTGGGAAGGGCTCCATGAGTGGAAAAGCAGCGGCGGTGCTGTGCAAACAGCGGGGAGGTGTTTGAGGAGATTTGCGTGGGGAGCAGGCGGTGACAGAGAAGGGATTTGGGAGATGGGCAAGGGACAGGTGGGGACGCCATGGGACAGAGAAACGGCAAACGCTTCTCACAGCGCCTTGTGAGACCTTTCAAGGATGTGAGAACTTGTTAAGTACAAACAATCTGCAGGTGGTGTTCTCTACTTCGTCTTTCTGTTCTTCTCAAGGACGGTGTGTGAGGAAGGCGTTTTTGTTAACCAGCCAATCAAAGAGAATGTATCGTATCGCTCTATAAAAACCGCGCGGTTCTCTTGAATAAAACCTTCTTTTGCTCCTTCTACAACACTGCCTGCCGCCCGTTCCTGTGTCAGGACAGGGCGGGGACAGCTCCGGCGACACCTGGGACAGGAGATCCCGTGCGGCTCCCGTCACAATCCAGCCTGGAAGCGCCAGCGTTCCAGCCCGGGCCAGCTCCAAACTGGGAGCCCAGGGCCCCTGCAAGGACACAGCCCAGTTCTCTGGGAATAACTGGGAATTCTTTACCCTCAGGACACAGCCCAGCCTTTGGGAATGGCTGGGAATTCTTTACCCTCAGGACACAGCCCAGCCTTTGGGAATGCCTGGGAATTCTTTACCCTCAGGACACAGCCCAGCCTTTGGGAATAACTGGGAATTCTTTACCCTCAGGACACAGCCCAGTTCTCTGGGAATAGCTGGGAATTCTTTACCCTCAGGGAGCAGCCAGGGGCACAAAGCAGGCGTGGGGGTCACGGTGTGAAGAGGTAGAAGTTTATTGGAATATAAACATTCAGATAACCTGTAAGATAGAAAAAACCCAACAACAACATATACAGACACTTGTTGGAAGGAGACGTTGAGGTATTTATCCACCGCCTAGGCTATCACATTTTGTTTTTATTTACTTATTTTATTATTTTTTTTTTCTCTTTTAAATAGGTAAGAAAACTAGTTATAGCAAGGCTGCTGCAGCTGTTTGGAGAGAACATGTGGCAGGGAGCAGGCACAGCAGCCTCCCCTCAGCCCGCCCACCCTGCTGCCTTCCCCGCAGCCCCGGGGCAGGCTCGGCTGGCTCTGCCCCTCTGGAAGCACCGAGGGACGAGCTGGGGGCTGCCCGGGGCTGCTCGGCTGGTGTGAGGAGCTGGGGGAGGATGGAGCACCGCCCATCCATCGGGAACGTCCTGCCGGCAGCATCAAACCCTGAGTACGACACGGGCCCCCCGCTCGGCCTCCCCCCGCTCTGCTGCTGCTGGTTCCAGCACTCCCTGCACCCAAAGCCTGGCAGCTCAGCAGGAGACCCGCAGCTCAGGCTGCCAGGGCCAAAGCCAGGCTGAGGGAAAGGGTTAACTCTTCACAGTCTCGATGGTCCTTGTCACCCCCGGGCTGGGAAAAGGACCCGTTTATTGTTGCAGCTTATTTAACTGAGGTATCTGTTACGCTTCCCGACCTGATTCTTTCCCTGAATTGGATACAAAACAATCTGTTAGTCCCTGGCTAGTTCCAGTCTAGGTTGAGTAAAGCTTATAAACATTAATACTCTAGTAGTGTCCAAGCAGTTCAGTGATTCGAGTGCCTTTCTGTGCAAGAAAACACAACGTTAGCAAGTGAGACAAAGCAGCCCCACCCCGGAGCAGCCTCTGCTCCCCCGGGGCCAGGGAGCAGAGCAGAGGGAAAAAGCAGAAAGTGCCCCAGTCCCACTCAGAGGAAACAGCCCAACCCCACCCAAGAATAAAATAAAACAACCAAAAGAAAACCCAAAAAATGGGGGGAAAAAAATCATCTGAGTCCCAGAGGCTGGAAAATCCTCTGGGAGTCTGTGAGGATGAAAGGAGCCTGCGGGTCAGGCCGGCTTCCCTTGCTCCCACTGAGAGCAGCTGGGGACACCCGGAGCAGCATCCATCCCTCCCTCCCTCCAGGGCATCGCCACCTCCCGATCCCAGAGAGCCCTGGGGACAAAACAGCCCCAGCACAGCGCAGGAAGCAGCAGGAGGGGCTGGGACAGCAGGACAATGCACAGATCCAAGGGCCAGCGTCACCCTGCCCTGCTGTCCTGTCCTGGGATGGGCTCCTGGAGGGTGGGGAAGCCACTGCTGCTCTGCTCAGCCTCGTCTGAACTCCCTGTCTTTGGTGATCCATTAAAAGCCAACAGAAATAAAAGCAAACACAAATTCAGCAAACCCACCTATGAAAACCCCCCCAAGCCATAGGATATGCCAATACTTCCTGAAGAGGTTAAAAACAACCCAACCCAACACAAACAAAAGCAACCCAACAAAGTACATAGCTGAGGTATTTCATCTGCTCAAAAAACCTGACTCGGGCCTGCAGCACGGGGAGGACGTCACCAGGGCAGGGGGGATGGCAGGGATGGCACCAGGGCATGGGGACAGGGGGACAGCACCAGGCCACCTGAGCAGCTGATTCACAGGGAGCTCTGCTTCCAGCCAGGGCCAGGCAGGGCTGGATTCCCTGGGCTCTGCCCCTCCCTGTACCATGGCAGGGGTTTGTTCAGAGCCCCCGATCCCCACATCGACCACCCCACCTGCAGCCTGTGCTCCTGCAGAGCTCCCAGAGCTGCTCCAGGGAGCCTGCACCAACCTGAGGGACCCTGCTATGAGGACAGAGGGGGGCATGGAACCCCAGCATGCCCTGGCCCTGTGTCACTCCTCAGGGACACTCAGGACTCGAGGGATGAGGTGGCAGCAGCCAGAACTGAGCAGCTGGTGGTGCCAGAACCGTGGAGAGGAGCGGGAGGGAGGCTCAGGAGCCTCCCCTGAGGACATGGGGACACAGCAGGAAGGGACATGAGCAGATTGCCATGGGAGGACAGGGCCAGGCACCCCCTGGCTCTCAGGATTGTCAAAACACAGAGTTGTGGGTGGGAAGAGCCCTGGTGGCCCCTGGTTCCAGCAGGACCAGGGTTCCAGGAGAACCAGGACTCCAGAACCAGGGCTCCAGCAGAACCAGGGCTCCAGCAGAACCAGGATTCCAGGAGAACCAGGGTTCCAAACCAGGTCTCCAGGAGAATCAGGGCTCCAGCAGAACCAGGGTTCCCAGCAGAACCAGGATTCCAGGAGAACCAGGATTCCAGGAGAACCAGGACTCCAGAACCAGGGTTCCAGCAGAACCAGGGCTCCAGCAGAATCAGGATTCCAGGAGAACCAGGGTTCCAGCAGAACCAGGGCTCCAGCAGAATCAGGATTCCAGGAGAACCAGGGTTCCAGCAGGACCAGGGCTCCAGAACCAGGTCTCCAGGAGAATCAGCACTCCAGCAGAACCAGGGCTCCAGAACCAGGATTCCCAGCAGAACCAGGGTTCCAGCAGAACCAGGGCTCCCCTCCCCAGTCCTGGCCCTTTCCCTGCCCTGGTGACGTCCTGGCCAGGAGCTGTGGCCCCAGAGCCATCCCTGATTGAGAAACGCCAGGTGTGCCCCCCTCCATGGGAACACCACCCACCCTGCGAGGAGGAGGAGGAGGAACCAAAGAGCAAACGGGAGGAAGGAAAGGGGAGGGGGGGAACAAGCCAAAACAAGGCCGGACAAAGAGACGATGAAGGAAAACTCGCTGGCATGGAAAGGTTTCACCACCACCACCATCATCATCATCATCATCATCCTCCAGGTGCTGTGCAGCCACGAGAGCAGGTTCCTCGAGGTGAGGTATGTGTGCACTCCTGGGCAGTGCCCGTCACAGGGACCAGCTGGTGGAGGGCTCTGCGCCGGGCGTGCCCCGCGATGAGGTAGGGCTGGGGGAGCAGTGGGAGCTGCTGGAGCTGCTGCTGGAGCTGCTGGAGCTGCTGCTGCACGAGCTCTGCGTGCCCGAGCCGGCCAGGAGCTGCACCACGGGCTTCTGGGCAAACAGCACCCCTGTGGGCACACACAGGGTCAGGCTGGCAAAGGGGAGGCTTTCCCTGCCCCAGGATCCCATCCCATCCTATCCAGCACAGACAGGGTCAGGCTGGCAAAGGGGAGGCTTTCCCTGCCCCAGGATCCCATCCCAGCACACTGAGGGTCAGGCTGGCAAAGGCAAGGCTTTTCCAGTGCCAGGATCCCATTCCATCCCAGACAGGGTCAGGCTGGCAAAGGGGAGGCCTTCCCAGTGCCAGGATCCCATCCCATTCCACCCCAGCAGAGAGAGGGTTAGGCTGGGCAAAGGGGAAGCTTTTCCTGCCCCTGGATCCCATCCCATCCCATCCCAGGTCAGGCTTTCCCAGCCCCTGGATCAGATCCCATCCCAGCAGAGATAGGGTTAGGCTGGGCAAAGGGGAGGCTTTCCCAGCCCCAGGATCCCATCCCAGCTCAGGGTGGCTGGTCTGGCTCCTGTGCTCAGCTGGAGCCTGCACAGGGATGCTGACCCTAAAGAAAGCAGATCCCAAATGGGTTCTGCCTTTGGGGAGAAGCAGCTCCCATTTGGGTTAGGGTGAGGCAGAGCCAGGATTCCCACCTGGGATTTGCCCAAGGATGCACAGGCATGGCCTGCAGAAGGGAACTGCTCTAGGGGACAATTCCTGCTGGGAAAGCCGAGCAAAGCCCCAACTCAGGAGAACAGGGACAATTCTCCTTCCTATGAACGCCTCCACGGGCATTTCAAACCCCTTCCCTCAGATTTTAAAGCACTAACACCAAGGGAAAGGAGCTGCTCCTGCCCAGCCTAGGGAACCAGAATCACCTCCCGCTGCCATTCGGCAGGGACCACCCCCATCCCACCTATTCCCGCCCCCGAGGAGGGCTGTCCCATTCCCAGGAGGGCTGTCCCTGGGCTGTCACATCCCAGGACGGCTGTCACATCCCAGGAGGGCTGTCCCTGGGCTGTCCCTTTCCCAGCAGGGCTCTCACCCGCGTAGGTGGTGCCGTTGATCTCCACGGACATGTTGATGCTGCCGATGCCGTTCGGGGACAGGTTCAGCGCCGCCGCCGCCGCCGACTCGGCCTTGTCTTGTCCCAGGGAGGGAGGGGGGCACAGTTAGAGGCACCAATCCCACTCCCTGCACCCCCGAGGTGAGCACAGCCCCCCTTTGTCCCCTCTTTGGGCCCACAGAATGCCCACATTCCCGGGAGTGGGGTTTGGAGCACCTGGGACATGGCAGTGTCCCTGTCCTTGGCTTTGAGGTCCCTTCCAACTCAAACCATTCCAGGACAAGGCTGCAGAGGTGCTGGAAGGCTTTGGTGAGGCTGGGAGCCCGCTGGCATCGGGAAATGTTTCCCCGAGGGCCATTCCTGTCACAAGGAAGGGCTGGGAGCACAGAGATGGGCCTGGATTTAAATCCCAGCTGGATTTTGCTGTGCTCGGACTGCAGCAGCTCCAGCGGCCACTGGGGGGAGGGAAAAGCCAGGGAAACTCCAAGAAAATCAGGATTTTCCACAGCCTGGGCAGCTGAACATGGAACTCTTCCAGCTCCACAAAGGCGAGCCTGGATTTTGGGATTTCCCTTCCACAGCGAGGCAAAAAAAAAAAACACTTCTAAAAACTCCACATTGAACCTAAATGTTGTTACCAAGCCATGCTGAGCTTATCAAAACCAGCTCTCAGAGCATCTCCACCTGGTTTTTATGGTGCAGTGGGGAAAAGGAGGGCAGGGAAGACAAGAGAGCCCCTGCAAAGGTGGGAATCCCATCCCTGAACCCTCAGCCTGTTCCTGTTTGTAGGCACTGCAATGGTTCCCAGTGTTTGGATTTAGTTCAGGGGGAAAGCAGAAGTGAGGTGAGGGAATAATGAACACTCCTGGATAAAATTTGTATTCCCTATCACTGGCTCCTGTGGTTTTGATGTGGAATTTGGTTGGATGCAGAGCTGCCAGGAACTGGGAGCACTGACATCACAGAAATCATTGCTAAGATTCAGGATGAACTGTTTAAATCCAGGCTGGGGAAGAAGCCCAGAAACAATCACATTTTTTAAAAGTAATACAATCTAAAAAAGAAACAAGTTCTGAAAAAAGAACTGTTGCTTGGGAGGAACCTGCTTTGACCTTTCCCACCCATATTTGTGGCCAGGCACCCCAAACCAGCACTGCTGGAGCAAGAACAGCTCTTCCTTGCTTCCAAGCTGTGCCAAACTCGACCAGCTTGGAGTTTTGGGAAGGTCACAGAATTGACAGAATGACCGGGTTGGAAGAGACCTTCAAGGTCATCAATCCAATCCAGCCCCAACACCTCAACTAAACCCTGGCACCCAGTGCCACATCCAGGCTGTGTTAAAGACACCCAGGGATGGGGACTGCACCACCTCCCTGGGCAGCCATTCCAGAACTTTATCACCCTCTCTGAATTATTATTTATAAATCACCCAGAATTCCCTCACGACAGAAATACTGAATATAAATCATCCAGAATTCCCTCACAACTGAAATATTATTTATAAATCACCCAGAATTGCCTCACAACTGAAATATAATCTATAAACCATCCAGAATTCCCTCACAACTGAATTATTATTTATAAATCACCCAGAATTCCCTCACAACTGAAAAAAAGAGGCAAAAAGGCCAGGGCTGGAGGGAGGTGAGGGTGAGAATTCCCTTCAGGAGCTCATTAGGCTGAGGCACCATTTCTGCCTTTTATAGGCTTTACCTTGGCCAGCCTATTCTAAATATTTACTAATAATACTACTACTAATAATTATAATATAATATATAAAATACATAATATATAAAAGATGTTATATATTATATTATTAGTAACAATACTATTTACTAATAAGAATTTACTATTAATAATTACAAATAATAGGTATTTAGTAAAAGATATATCTAACAATAATAAAAAACTATCAACACAAACACCTAATAATAACCATCTAACAACAGCTAAAAACCCAATAACAGCAAATATCCAACAGCAAATGTCCAATACCAGATCAATATCCAATAATCTTAATTGGATTATTCCCATAATATCCACTGAGATAACTGGATTATTCCAATTGGATTATTCCAATAATATCCAGTTATTGATATAATATATGGATATATACATTAAAAATTATAGTGATTATATAATAAAATTATAAATGTATTGATATATCAATAATATATGATTTATGTATTACACATATATAATATACATTAATTATATATTTATATAAATATAAAGATTTGAATTTATAACATATTTATATATTTTATATGATAAATATAATTATATTCATAAATATATAAAAATTTATAAGTTTAAATATATACGTATTTATATCGATATATTATGTATTTCTTATATATTTATATAAGAAATATAATATTTAAATTTATGTTTATTAAAATATTTATATATCTTATATAAAACAAAAATGTAATTATAAAAAATATATATTTATCTATTTAAATATAGACATACTTATAGAAATAGACAGTATATATTTATTATATATTTACATAATAAATGTGAATATCTAATTTTATGTTTATAAAATGTGTCTATATTATATACAAGTATATTTATAGATAAATATATTTAAATGCACATATTTATATAAATATATAGTATATATTATTATATATTTATATAATAAATATTTAAATTTATATTTATAAAATGGTTATGTATTTTATAAAAATATGATATTTACAAAGAGAAAATATTTTATATTTAAATATACACATATTTATATTTATATAAATATGAATATTTTCTATTTCTCCTTCTAAACTCACTGTGTGCGCAGGGTGAAGGCCGCGCTGGTGATGGAGGTGGGCAGGTTAAGGCCTTTGGTGATCTCCCTCCAGATCTTCTTGTTGATGATCTCCACCAGCCCACCCTTCTCTGTCACCAGCTTGTAGAGCATGTAGAGATCCAGGATCTGCTTGGCCATGATGGGGATCCTGTTGATGGGAGTTCCTGGAAAAAGGAACATGGAGAGATGAGGGCACCATCTCCTCAGGGGGATCCAGCTCTGTCTGCCCTCACAGGAGCAGGTCCAGGATCTGCTTGGCCATGATGGGAGTTCCTGGAAAAAGGAACATGGAGAGGATGAGGCCATCACCTCGAGGGGATCCAGCTCTCTGTGCCCTCACAGGAGCAGATCCAGGATCTGCTTGGCCATCCATGATGGGGATCCTGCTGATGGGAGTTCCTGGAGAAAAGGAACATGGGACAGGATGAGGGCATGGGCAGCCTGGGGGAAATCCAGCTCTCTCTGCCCTCACAGGAGCAGATCCAGGATCTGCTTGGCCATGATGGGGATCCTGGAAAAAGGAGCATGAACAGGATGAGGGCACCACCTCAGGGGGATCCAGCTCTCTTTGCCCTCACAGGAGCAGATCCAGGATCTGCTTGGCTATGATGGGAGTTACTAAAAAAGGAACATGGAGAGGATGAGGGCACCACCTCAGGGAGATCCAGCTCTCTCTGCCCTAACAGGAAATTCAGGGAATTTGCAGCCTGGCTCGAGGTCTTTCCATGGAAAACCCTTTCCTGTGGGTAAAGGGAATTAGCAGAGCAATAAAAACCTGCAGCTCCTGGAATAGAAAGAGGGGAAGTTGGGACTATTGAATGGGTTTTATGAGCTCAGGGTTAAAATCCTTGGATAAAAATGCTCCCTCATCCCTCAGGATGTGCTGTTTGCCTGGGAACAGCAGGACCAAGGGAATCAGCACTGGAGAACATCCCTCGCCCACAGAATTCCATCCTCCCTCACATGTTCAACATTTGGAATAACCTGGAGATGTCACTGTCATATTTTTGAAAAATTCCTCTGCCAGCATTTCTTCTCCTGGGGAGCTGAGAAGCCTCAAAGAAGAATGAAAACAACAATTATCTGATTGCTTCTCCTTGTTTTGCTGCTTTGGAATGTGGTCTGGAGATTGTTTATCCAACAAGTGGTTGCTTGATTGGTTTCACGTGAATTGTTTTGACTTAATGACCAATCACAGCCAGCTGTGTCAGACTCTGAGGAGTCAGTCACGAGTTTTTATCATCATTCTTTATAACCTTCTGTGAGTACCCTTTCTCTTTCTTTAGTATAGTTTTAGTATAGCATTCTTTAATATAATATAATAAAATAATAAATCTGCTTTCTGAGAACATGGAGTCAGACTCATCTCTTCACCTCATCCTGGGGACTCTGCAAATCCCACATGGAGATGTAAACAAAGGCTGCTCCTTCCACAGAGCTTCCCACTCCTTTTCCCTCCCAAACAATTCCCTGACAAGGCCACAGCAGCTCTGAGCATCCCCAAACCAGCTCCTGCTCCATCCTTCCTGCTTGGCTCTGTGTATTTTGGGTTAATGTGGAAGAAAATCTAATTTTTAACCACCCCCTTTGGCAGCTCCTGGAAGCGCCAACGCCCAAACTTGGGGGATTTAGGCACGGAGAGGAAGAAGGAATAATAAAAAGCTGAAGTGGCAGAGCTTTTATTTGGCCTGGGAAACTGTGTCCTGGATCAAAGGGCCGCCCAGCCCATCCTGTCCCCACAATGGGCAGCCCCAGCCTGGCAGGAAGGCTGGGAGGGGGGCAGGGGACAATTGTGGAATCCCCAGTCCCCAGGGGAGGCTGGTGCCACTGCTGGCAGCCCCTGATCCCCCCGTTTATGGCCCTATAAATGAGTTTATTCCGTGCCATGAAAGGAGCCCTGCAGATGTCCTTCTCACACATCCAAGGGGGATTTTTTTCCCCCCCTGTCTTTTCTTTGGGAATCCCATTAGGCATTAGTAGCTTGTGGTGCCAATTCCCACAGGTTAACAAGATGCTGGATAAAACAGCCCAATTTTGCAGCTCCAAAGGGCTGAAAACCTCACAGATTCAAAGTGTTTCAATTTATATCAATCCCAGCCTTGTCCAAGCAGCCCAAGGAGCAGATCCCACATCCCCTTTCCACATTTCAGGGGCACAGACCCCTCAGGGAGCACAGAGGGAAATCCAAACCCTCCAAACTTTCTGTGGCTCCATTCCTGCCTCCCAAAAATCCTCAATTTCCTCTGTTTTTTCCTGAGGATCCATTTTGTCTGGGGGTGACAGCAGCACTGGGAGTCAGGGCATGATCAAGTTACCTCCAGCTGTCACTCATCACCTGAGTCACACCCGCAGGGAAAACGGGGAAATATTTCCTTCCAAAGCCCCCAGGACACCCCAAAATTCCCCTCCTTTCATTAATTAGCCACAGCAGCAAAGCCTTTGCTGGGCTGGGGGAGGATGAAGCCCCTCTCACCCCAGTTTTCCCAATCCAATTAAAGGAATGGCATTAATTTGTCCAGCAGGGACTTTCATCCAGATGGTGAGTGAGAGGGTCCCTGTTTAGCTGAGTTTATAAATGTGTGTTTCTATCTAAATCTCAATTTAGCTCAGTTTATAAATGAGATTTTGGGGCACTTTGGTCCTGTTGAAAGCAAAGCTGTCCTGGGGGTGCTGAGGTGACGGAATTATTGCAGCTCCTGGGAGCTCTTCTGTCCCTGCTGTAAAATTTCTCAGCTGCACAAAGAAATTTTATCATTTAACCAAACTTGAGGTTTTATCACAGTGGATAAATTTATATTCTGTGTGTAAACACATGTAGCTGAGTGTTTCTGTATAAAGCCCTGTTTAGCTGAATTTAAAGCTTTGTTTTAAACAGGACCAAAGTGCCCCAAAATCTCATTTATAAACTCAGCTAAATAGGGACTGATACAGAAACACTCAGTTAAATGTGTTTACACACAATACAAATTAATCCACTGAGATAAAACCTCAAGTTTGGTTTCCCCCCCAAAATAAAATTTCTTTGTGCAGCTGAGAAACTTTACAGCAGGGACAGAACTGTCCCAGGAGCTGCAACAATTTCAGCACTCCTAGGACAGCTTCTCTCCTTCAGCTATGCTATAAACAGGACCAAAGTGCCCCAAAATTTCATTTATAAACCCAGCTAAATCGAGATCTAGATGGAAACACACATTTATAAATTCAGCTAAACAGGGCTTTATACAGAAACACTCAGCTGCATGTTGACACACAGAATATAAATTTATCCACTGTGATAAAACCTGGAGTTTGGTTAAATGGTAAAATTTCTTTGTGCAGCTGAAAAACTTTACAGCAGGGACAGAAGAGCTCCCAGGAGCTGCAATAATTCCATCACCTCAGCACCCCCAGGACAGCTTTGCTTTAAACAGGACCAAAATGCCCCAAAACTTCATTTATAAACTCAGCTAAACAGGGACTGATACATAAACACTCAGTTAAAGGTGTTTACACAGAATACAAATTAATCCACTGAGATAAAACCTCAGGTTTGGTTTTCCCCCCAAAATAAAATTTCTTTGTGTAGCTGAGAAACTTTACAGCAGGGAGAGAACTGTCCCAGGAACTTGAATAATTTCAGCACCCCCTGAACACCTTCCCTCCCTCAGCTGTGCTTTAAACAGGACCAAAGTGTCCTGAAATTTCATTTATAAACCCAGCTAAATCGAGATTTAGATCAAAACACACATTTATAAACTCAGCTAAACAGGGACTGCTATAAAAAAACTCAGCTAAACATGTTTACACACAACATAAATTCATCCACTGAGATAAAACCTCAAGTTTGGTTTCCTCCCCCAAAATAAATTTTCTTTGTGCAGCTGGGAAACTTCGCAGCAGGGACAGAAGAGCTCCCAGGAGCTGCAATAATTCCATTTTTCACTGCAATAATTCCATTTTCCACTGCAATAATTTCATTTTCCACTGCAATAATCACATTTTTCACTGCAATAATTCCATTTCCCACGTGTCCCCCCAGCACCGCCCCGCAGGTCCCGCAGTCCCGGTGAATTCCCGGTGTTTTCCAGAGGGATTTGGTGCCCCGGGGAAGGTGATCAAGGCAGGGTTTATTGGGAAGCCCCAGCGCTGCCACAGGAAAGGCTGAAGGGCAGAGCCTGGCTGGGCAGGGCTGTCAGGGCTGTGATGGATTACTGTCATCTGGCAGCGCCAGGATTAATGAGCCCGGGGCCAGGGGGCAGAATTCCAGAGGGAAAGGTCAGAGCCGGGGCCACGGCACAAGACTTGGTGCCTTTTGATGGTAAACTCATTTTACTGTACTGGCAAGGCTCCTGCCCCGAGCCAGGGGAAGATCCTCCTCTCTGTTTCCTCGGAAAATAACTTCTCCTGCCTCTCAGCAGAACCCCTGCCCCATAACTTGGCCCATCCGAGCCCCATAATTTGGCTTCCCAACTCCATAACCTGGTTCACCTCAGCCCCATCCCTTGGCTCATCCCAGCCCCATCACTTGGTTCATCCCAGCCCCATCTCCTAGCTCATCCCAGCCCCATAATTTTCCTCATCTCAGCTCCACAGCTTGGCTCACCCCAGCTCCATCACTTGGCTCACATCAGCCCCATAATTTGGCTCATCCCAGCCAAACCACTTGGTTCATCTCAGCCCCATCCCTTGGCTCATCCCAGCTCCATAACTTGGCTCACCCCAGCCCCATAACCTGGCTCATCTCAGCTCCACAGCTTGGTTCACCTCAGATCTGTAATTTGGCTTGTCCCAGCTCCATATTTTGGCTCATCCCAGCTCCATAACCTGGCTCACATCAGCCCCATAATTTGGCTCACCCCAGCCCCATAACCTGGCTCATCTCAGCTCCATAACTTGGTTCATCCCGGCTCTGTAATTTGGCTCATCCCAGCCCCATCCCCTGGCTCATGCCTGCTCTGTTATTTGGCTCACCCCAGCCCCATCACTTGGCTCTCACCAGCCCCATAACCTGGCTCATCTCAGCTCCATGGTTTGGTTCATCCCAACTCTGTAATTTGGCTCATCCCAGCCCCATAACCTGGCTCATCTCAACCCCCTAATTTGGCTCATCCCAGCTCCATCACTGGACCTATCTCAGCCCCATAACTTGGCTCACCCCAGCCTCATAATTTGGGTCATCCCAGCCCCATCACTTCGTTCATCCCCATCCCCATCACTGGGCTAACCCCAGCCCCATAACTTGGCTCACACCAGCTCCATCACTTGTTTCCTCTCAGCTCCATCCCTTGGTTCATCCCATCCCCATCACTTGGCTCATCCCAGCCAAATGAGAGGCATGAGGAGTCTGTTCCCACTGGGAAAGGGAAGCTGCAGAGTCATCCCAAGGGCTCCTGGTTTTCTGAGCAGAAAGGCAGCCACAACCCAGGTTTCTGGGATAAAGGGTTTCCCTGAGGAAGGCTGACCAGAGCCATAAACATCTCTGGCCTTTCAGGGAATATCTCCCACAGAATGACCGGGTTGGAAGAGACCTTCAAGACCATCAATCCAATCCAGCCCCAACACCTCATCTAAACCCTGGCACCCGGTGCCACATCCAGGCTGTGTTAAACACACCCAGGGATGGAGACTCCACCACCTCCCTGGGCAGCCATTCCAGAACTTCATCACCCTTTCTGTAAAAAACTTTTCCTAATATCCAACCTATATTTTCCTTGAAAAGCTTTTTCCCCTCCCTAACCCCTTGAACTGCAGTAGATGTATCTGATTTGGCCCCTACAACTAGCAGAAATTCAGGATGTCTTCAGCAAAATAGTTTTTCATTATCATAAAAATCCCACCTGGAAAGTAATGACAGTTTCTTAATTAGGCCTTATTGATTAGCACCTGCCCAAGAGAGGAACGTGAGACAAAGTGTGGGTGCAGCCCCAGGTGCCCAGATCACCTCTGTGCAATGGGCACTTGCTCCAAAGCTTCTTCAAAAAAGAATCAACCATCAGAGGGGTTAAACAGCAGCTGGGGAATTAGAAAGTCTTGGAGAAAAAGGAGCTGAACAAAACTATAAAAAAGCACAATTGTTGATGAACCAAGTAAGTCAATACAGAACTCTCTGTTCCAGGGAGCCTCAGGGGTTAACCCAGAGGGACCCCAGTGTCCCCTCTGTCCCAGGCTGGAGCTCCTGCAGGGGCTGAGCCCCAGGAGAGC
Organism: Chlorospingus semifuscus; assembly: GCA_035048045.1. Lineage (NCBI taxonomy): Eukaryota > Metazoa > Chordata > Aves > Passeriformes > Passerellidae > Chlorospingus > Chlorospingus semifuscus. The sequence continues at coordinate 20,839,291 of JAWWMS010000024.1, forward strand.
CTGGAATGGCTGGGATTACACCTGGGAATCACCTGGGCCAGGGGGTTTGGCACATCCATGGCTGAGGGATTCACTGGGACCATCCTCTCCCTCACCCCAGGGCTTTGTTCTCCTCCTCTCCACCCTCCCTGGCAGTCAGACCTCGAGCAGGAGATGCAGACTGAGAAGAACTGCCCCAAAAGTGGGTTTGAGGGGAATTTTATGGCTTTCCTTGGCCTCCATGCCAGAGATTCCCTTCCACACAGGGATTTCCAGCAGCCTAAGCCACAACTTGTCCTGCACAAAGAGCATTTAATCACACCCAGCTCTGCTTTTTAATCACCTCCCACCCACTCTTATCCAATTTCCTCACACAAGTGTCCATTTTACAACAAGGAACAAAGGAGGTGAGAACCCCCAGGGTTTGTTCAGCACAGAGATGTTGAAATCTCACTAAAATGAGATTTTTTCACTCCCACTGCAGTGAAAAATAGGCAGGGAAAAGACATTTTTAAGGCACAACCTGTAGCAGGTAAATAAAAAGCTGCTCTTCCCACTCCAAATATGTTCAGGGGAGATTATGTATCTGGCAGCCAGAAGGAACAGGTTTTCCCCCCAGGAAATTGGGAAAGCCCACAGTGATTTAAAATAATACTGAGCCAAATCTCAAGAAAAACAGAATTTCATGTTTCATCTTTGAAGGGAGGCACAGTAATTCTGTGGGGTGTGGGAATTCCCAGCTGAACAGAGGGAAAATTCATTTTACAGCAGTAAATTAACTCCATCCCTGAGTTGTCTCAGCTCCTGGTTTGCTCAAATCCCTCTCCAAGGAGAGATCCTGGCTGGTTCAGGGGTTCAGCCTGAGATTGATGGGGTTTGGTTCTCCAGAGTTGGCAGAAAAAGGAACAGGGACCCCATGGGGAGCTGCAATCCCTGGAATGGAGATCCCATGGGGAGCTGCACTCCCTGATCCCATGGGGAGCTGCAATCCCTGATCCTGCCCTGATCCCATGGGGAGCTGCCATCCCTGATCCCATGGGGATCCCATGGGGAGCTGCAATCTCTGATCCCATGGGGAGCTGCAATCCCTGATCCCATGGGGAGCTGCACTCCCTGATCCCATGGGGAGCTGCACTCCCTGATCCCATGGGGAGCTGCACTCCCTGCCCTGGACCAGGACCCCACAGAGCTGCAATCTTTGACTGAAGACACAAAACGAGCAGGATGGGACTTCATAACCTGGAGCTGTAATTGACAATTAACTCCAATATGCAAATGGAGCAGAACTTACAAAAGTGAGAGACCCCATGACCAGCTGTCCGTTTTTGTGACCATTTTGGTTCATTTTGGGCGCAGCCCTGGCTGGGCTCTTGGCTGCCCATTGAGGCCTCCTAATAAATCCCTGCTTTACTCTTGAGCTCAGTCTAATCCCTGTTCTAGCTCAGCCTCCTCAAAGCATCATTTTTGGTCAGACCAGACCAAAACCAAACCTTTATTTTAGGCATTTTCTAATCCTTTGACCATCCCATCACCTGCCCAGCTTTCACCAGGCCGACAGACAGAGCAGCTGCCCCGTGACTCAGAGCTGCTTTTAAACCATTCCATTCCCTCCAAGCAGCTCCAAACGACAGCAATTCAAACCCCATTTGCAGCCTGAACCCGAGGCAGGCTCTGCTGAAGCACCACAAAGCTTTTCCCAACAAACCACGGGGAAAAATAAAAAAAATAAAAAAATAAAAAATCACCCCCGGAGTGCTGAGCCAAGCTGGTGCACGCTCAGGTTTAAAAATGCTCCGAGCATCTGTTTTGTGCAAACTCCTGCTGTCCGCCCTCACGGAATCATTGCAGGCTGCTGGGAGCTCTCTGCACTGCCAGGAGCCCTCCTGGGCACCTCCACCCATCCCTCAGCATTCCCCAAATCCTCTCTGTCATTTTCCAAACTCCTGCAATTCCGTGTGCTCCCAGCTGCTTTTCCAGCTGAAGTTTTGGGTTTCAGTGCATTTTTTCCCTTTCCTCCATTTATTCCCTTTCCTCTTGTTTTCCTATTCTAACACCAATGCTGTATCTGCTTTTTTTTAATACAAACAAAATCTTATTTTACATTTCCAAACCAATGGAAGAGCCCCAGAACCCCTGTGAGTACCCCCAAAATGTAACGAGCTACACCAGTCACTGCTGTGGATTATAAAACATGGAATGCAAAACTATAGGAATTAGAGCAAAAAAAATCCTTTTTTCCTTGTTTATTCAAGAACAGCACATTTTGATCTATTTTTCCTCTAGAAAAATGTCTCACAGTGCAAATCTGCAACACCAAAAGCAGCACCGGGCATCAAACAAATGTTTAACCTGGAGTGAGAATAAATTGCCATGAAAATAAATTATTACTATTATTATTATTATTATTATTATTATTATTATTATAATTATTATTATTATTATTAGAATTATTATTGTTGTTGTTATTATTATTATTTGAATTATTGGATATTGGATTTGATAGAGCTTTAACAGCCAAGCTCTGTCCTCCAGCTTTACAGAAGTCAGGATTTGTAATTTGGAATTAACTAGGAAAAAAATCACTGTATTTATTTATTCCCAAATATTCCTGTTTTGAGGAGTTTGAACACACAAAGTCCATCCTTTAAACATCCAAAGGATCAGACTGTGGAATCCCACACCAGCCAGCTCAATTCCAACCTCCAGAAAGAAGAATTCTGCTGGGAAACTTTGAAAAAATGGCAAAAAGGGTTTGGGGTAAGGCAGAGCCAAGCTGTGAGGGCTCCCTGTGTTTTAATCAAAACCAAACTTTAGAGGAACTGGAATTGTCCTGATTGGAGAAAAATACCCCAAAAAATAAAATCTCACTACTGGAGCCACGTGCAGCACGTGTGTGAATTGCAGGAGCTGCAGTAACGACCAAAATGAAAATAAAATAATGAAATGAAATAAAATCATGAAATAAAATTCACGATGGGCTCGAGGGTGGCAAAGCCACCTTGGGCTGGGCTGGGGACATAAAGCAGCAGAAATAGGGGAGATCCTGCCTGGAGGAGGAGGAGGAGGAGGAGGGAGAGAAGCACTGGTGGGGAGGAGAAGAGAACTCTGAACGTTCTCCTCAGTGCTCAGCCCACACTCAGGCTCCAAAAATGCTCACATTTATCTGGGCACCAGGAACAGGCACAGCACAGCCCAGGTGGGGAGGAATGAGTGAGGCTCAGTGGGCACAAACAGGGATAAAAGCAAAGTTTGTCACTGGCTCCTTCAAGAAGAAATTCATTTTCGGCATGCAGGATTAGCTGAGCTAATTTTCCTGATTTTATGGTCACTTTGATGCCAACAGAAAATCCATATTCTGGTTTTAGCCAGCTGCTTCCTTCTCCATGCATGCAGAGGATGAGCTAAACAAGCTCCACCTGAATTGATTTGATTTTCCCTCATGCCCAAGCAATTTTAGGGTGAAGAATTCTCTGCCCTTTAGGGCAGAACTTGCCAGTTTGCTCCCACTCCAACTGCTGTGTTGGTGAGCTAAAAAACCCCTGCAGATTGCCCAGACTGGGGCAGCCAAAGCAGCAATTTTAGAGAATAAAATAACATTTAAATCCCAGCCACTCTGGGGTGGAATTATCACTGCACTGAAGCCTTTGGTTTTCCAGCTGCTTGTTTGGAAATAAAGATATTTTAAAGGTGAAACAATGATGGAAAAGTCATGGTTTCATCCCTGCCATGCTTGGAAGCATTAAAGTGATTTTCCAACTTAGAAAGTGCAGGTTAAACACAGATCTTCCTGACTGGCTTTTTCCAGCTCTTCCTCCTCATCTTCCCCATCTTTCCCCCAGTTCCATCAGAATCCGCTCTGGATGTAAGCCATGAGCAGGAACTGATCATTTTCCCAGCGAAATATTCAGGAAAATTTCAATTCCTGCCACATTTCCCTGAGATTTTAAGGTGTTGATGCAAAAGCTTTCAAAATAAAGCCACCCGAAAAATAAAACCCTCAAAAGAAAAACCTCTCAAAATAAAAACCTCTCAAAATAAAACCTTCATCCCAGTTTTAGCAAGATTAAATCCATAGGTCAGCCTGACTCCAAATATTCCGGGTTGCATTAAAATCTGGGAAAATTACTGGGGAAAAAGCTTTTTTTTCCCACCAACACTCAGCATTCCAGCGGGGATTTTCTGCTCCAGGTGAGCTCCAACAGGTCCGTGGCCATTCCTTCAGCACCCTGACTCGGACTATTCACCTTTCATCGCTCTGATGGCTCCACATCAGTAAAAGATAACAAATTGCTGCCCTCTGGGATCCTCCCTGCCCCTTCCCGGCACACACCCAGAGGTGAGAAGCTGTTTCTGAAGGAATATGCACAACTCAGGAAAGGCTGGACCTGCTCTCCACCCGCAGAGGAACTGTTCTGTTTCAGGAAGCTCCCCACGGGCCACCATTTGCTGAAGAAAGCCCAGCTCCTCTGCAGCAGGGCCTTTTCACATTAAAACTGGAGCAGCAATAAACCTTAAATCACAAAGATCTCAGCTTGGCTTGGGCTGCTCCACCCCTTCCCAAGCAGATTTTCACTCACCTGTGTGAGCTCCCACAGCACTACAGACACTCCGAGTGTCCCTCGGCACTTCATTAAAAATCACAATTAATCAGCTTCCAGGACACACTGCAATCTCCCCCACACCGAGATCACTTTGGCGGGGACAAAGCCCCTTTCCAGCTCTCCCCAAAATTCTCTTTGTCACTGACCTGCAGACTCCCCAGTGCTGCCAAATGTTTGCAGTGTCCCGCAGCCAGGCGGGATTGTCACCGCAGCTGCTGGCACCTGACACCTGCCCTGCACGAACACACGACCCATTTCCATCTAACCCCTTCCCTCCCACGGCTGGAATTTCTCTGGGAACTCAGCAGTGCCACGGGGAGCACAGAACCACATTTAACCCACAACTCAGCCCCATTCCCGGGTCCCTAAATCCCAGCCAGCTCCAGCAGGGTGTTCCCAGGCTGCCTCACTCTGCAGAGAGCCTCCGGTTTTCATTCACAGCGCCAATGCCAAACTCTGCTTAACACACACAGAGCTCACTGCCGGCTTCACGCTGCAAAATCTGCACGTGCTCAGGGAATAACTCTCACCTGGGATCTTTAGGACGGCATTTTTCCCATCTGGATATCCCTGTCAAACACCCTGAGAGCCCTAATGCTGGCCTGGTGGAATGGGGTGGGCTCTAAGGTCCCTTCCAACCCAAAGCAGAATGTAAGATTCCACACTCCTGCGATTCCAGGATTCCCCTGGAGCAAAGAGCCAAGGCGAAATTCCCCTCAACAACTGGAAAAAACTCTAGGACTGAACATTATCTGCAGAGCAGAAAGGAAGGAGCGAGAAAGGAGGCAGAAATGATGAAACTAGGGTGGGATCGGTGTGTGAGAGAGGCAGCCCTTGCTCATGGGCAGGATCCTCCCGCAGGCCGAGCTCCCTGCCTGCCCTCGCCGGCTCTCCAGGCCCGGGCAGCGCTGCCCGCGATGCTGCACCGGGAGCACAGAGCGCTGCCCGGCCTGGCAGCAGCACACGGGCATTTTCCTCGGCGCTGCGGGATTTCCTTGGAGCGGGAGGCTCGGCTGGAGCAGCCTCTTGGCCCCGCTCCGCTCTGCCACTAATTGTCATGCACTTGGCTGCGAACTCGCCGGGGAGGAGGCAGCCGCGCTGGATTTAGCTCACGCTAGCCTACAAGGAGCGGAGAAGGCTTGGGGTGTGGTGGGTTGGTTGTTGCTTCTTTTTTTTTTTTTTTTTCCCCCCTTAATTCCTTCTTTTACTCTCCTATCAGAAGGACCTCTCCAGTTGCTAAGGAACTACGGGCTTTATTGCATTATAAATGATTTAAGGCGGCCCGGCAGATGCAGGTTCAGTAGGCGGGAGGAGATGAGGAGATGTTCCATTTTACCGGCGGCACAGGCGCCTCGGGAGGAGCCGGGGGGGCCGAGCCTGTCCCCCCCCTTTTCTCCTCCTTCCCCCTTCCCCCGAGGGGCCCCAAATCCCCAGGGATTCCCCTCAAAGCCGGGGTCGCCCCCCACCCGCGGGGTTGCCCACAGCGCACCCGCCGCCATAGCAACGCGCCCCCCCCGCTCCCCCCGCCGCCGCCGCCCTCCCTCACCGTTCTGCGCCGCGGCGGGTCCCGGCAGCAGCGCGGCCGTCGCCAGCAGGAGCGAGAAGGCGGCGGGGAGCGGCCCGGATCGCGGCATCTTCCTGAGGCAGGGGCAGGAGGAAGAGGAGGAGGAGGAAGGCGAGGAGGCTGAGACGGCGGCGGGAGCGGCGGCGGCTCCGTCCGTCCTTCTCCGCCGACCTCCTACCGCAGCGCAGCGCCCGCTCTCGCGAGATCCGCCGGGGGCGGGGGGCGACGCCGCCGGGGAGGGGAGGGGACGGGACGGGCGAGGCGGGGGGGCGGTGTCAGTGCCCGCCTCGCCCGCCCCTCGCCGCCATGTTGGCCCCGTTCGGCCCGGTCCGTTCAGTGCCGCCGCTTCCCCTGTCCCCGGGCTTCTCCTCCTTGCCGAGCTCCCGAGCTGGCAGCGGGACAGAGACGCCCAGGCGGCGGGGAGCTGCCTCTTGCTCTTTCTGCGGTGCCCTCAGGGGCGCCATGGCGGAGGCTGCCTGAGGCAGCCGGTCCTCGGGCACAATGGCGGAGCTCGCCTGAGGGAACCGTCCCTTCAGGGACCCGATGGCGGAACTCGCCTGAGGGAACCGTCCCTTCAGATTTACCATGGTGGAGCTCACCTGAGGCAGGTTCCCGTGAGGAGCCTTGAGAGTGGAATGGCGTAGCCCCTTCTCAGGGATCTGTCCCCTCAGAGACACCATGGTGGAGCCCACCTCAGGGATCTGTCCCCTCAGGGTGCAACCCCTCTTCAGGGATCCCTCACCTCACAGACACCATGGCAGAGCTCATGGAATCTGTCTCCTCAGGGGCACTGAGGCTGCCATTCTGGAGCCCTTCCTCAGCAATTCGTCTCCTCAGGGACACCATGGTGGAGCTCTGAGGGATCTGTTCCCATGGAGGCACTGAGGGTGTGATGGCAGAGCCCCTTCTGAGGGCACCTTCCCCTCAGGGCAGCATGGTGGAGCCCCTACCCTGGGACACCAGGGCAGAACCTGCCTGAGGGATCCATCCCCTCAGAGACACCATGGCAGAGCCTGCCTGAGGGATCCATCCCCTCAGGGGCAAAAACAGCACCATGGCAGAGTCCTGCTGAGGCAGCCTCCTCTCAAGGCCGCCATGACAGAGCCCACCTGAGGGATCCATCCCCTTAGGGGCACAGATGGTGCCATGACAGAGCCTGTCTGAGGCAGCCTCCCCTCAGTGGCAAAGATGGCAGAGCCCTCCTGAGGAATCCATCCCTGCAGGGCCGCCATGGCAGAGCCTGCCTGAGGGATCCATCCCCTCAGGGGCACCATGGCAGAGCACGCCTGAGGCAGCCACCCCTCAGGGCCACCATGGCAGAGCCCCTCTGGCTGGGATGTGAGAAGCACCACACTCCTCCTCACTTCTGTTCTTCATTATCTTAAAACACAGTTCAGTACAAGGCAAGAGCTGGTATTTGGCTCTGTTCATACTCACTTCAGGAGTTTCTGTGCTGTCCTGCAGGGGCCACAATGTGTGAGAAGAACCCAATTCCACCCCAAATTGTTCAGCTTAAGGTCCACGCACCCACAAAACACCAATATCAATTTAAACACCATTCTATCCATCTGTGCTTCCACACAAAAGATTTTTCAAGGGCTGTGTCATTTTTGCACAAGTAGGAAACTGAGGCCACGTGAAGCAAAGGTGTTTGCTCCATGTTAGCAGTGGGGTTGTGGGCAAAGAGCACAAAAAGTCTCACATGGATGACTGGACAAGCCAGGCATGCTGGAAGCTGGCTGTTGGTGAGCTTTGGGTGCCTTTTCTCTATTTTCCTGTCATAAATCACAGATGCCAGGTCAGATTTGCTGCTTGCCTTTACTTTGTTCTGTGCCCGTGAGCCCAGCTGATGGTGGGGAGATATGAGGCTTGTGGGACAGACCAGCAGAGAAGGAGACTGGGGAAAAACCAGCAGAAAATTCTCCAGATCAGATTTTCAGCTTTCTGCAGAGCCCAGCGTCACCAGCATGCCCATAGTGCGGTGGGCTGGGAAATAATGGGTGGTGACATCCCAAATCTTGACTTTGTGTCCCTCCTCCTTCACCCTGCCCAGGTCAGTCTCAGCTGATCATCAGCAGACTCCACCACGTCCTTTTGCTGCTGCTGTGACTCACTGAAAGCGAGGATCAGGCACACCTTTTCCATGAAAACCCTGCTGAAATCCCTGCCTGGGCACTTCAGGCCTTGGGTGAGGACGGCAGGGGCGAGGTCACACGTGAGGAGCAGCAGTTTCTTGGCCATGTGCTGGTGCTCCACGTCATCCTGGCTGCCCCTGGCTCCCCAGGGATGCCAGGTTTGATGTGCCTCAGAGATTCCACTGCGCTGGAGAATTTCCACGGTGCATTTCCATGACTCACTGCTGGTGCCAGCTGATTCATCTGTGTGACACTACTCTGCTTTTTCTCACCGTGGCATGGAAACATCCTCTTTTTTTCCCTTCTGTGTGGAACAATCCTGACAGCAGCCCTTGCAAACCAGACAAAAAGGGAAACAGAGACCCAGAAATCAGTTTTACACACCACTGCCCTTCACACTGCTCTTTGCACTGTTTTCCCAGGATTTTGCTGTAACTCTGCTCCTTGCAGACACCCACTCTCTATTAGGCCTTACCTCCAGTGCCTGTTTTCCAAGTTTGGAAGGAGTGAGCGCTGGGAGCGGGCTCTGGATCTGCTCAGCAATCCTTGCTCTGTAACCATGGCAGCTCAGGGTGACTCACGCTGCCACAGGCCCGAGCCCAACTTAGCAGGAGGAATTTTTCCCCCCCCTCTGTCACCAGCTCGGAGTTTCTCTCCACAGTTGCATAACTCAGCTGTCACTTGTGTTCCTCTGGTTCTGCTCTGCTGTCACCTGGAGCATCCCTGGAAGGTCTCCATTGGAGGTTGTTCCCCTGGCAGGGAATGAAGGCTCTGCACGGAGCTGAGCCATGGATTTGTGATCATACAGCACAAGAAACCAGAGCAGAAAGTCCCCATGGCCAGGAGATGTTCTCGTGGGTCTGATCCCGAGTCTCTTGGAGCACAGAGTTCCTAGAAATCCCTAAAATTTATAACAAAGTACTCAGGTATCCAGCCATATCAACTGTGGCAGAAAAAACCCTCTTGTTGTCCCACGGATGAGGGAATCCTCTTCCAACTGGAGTTCTGCAGGAAAAGGGGATTTGCCAGCCCTAGATCCACCCCGGTGGCTCAGTAGTGAGGAAAACCCTGGGATTCCAGCAGATGGAGCCTGAGCAGGGTGATGTGTTTGCCTGGTGTGGGGATGGTGATTCCTGACCTCAGGAATGCCAGAGAAAACTCAGTTTTCTGCAAAGTTTCCCAATCCCTCCAATTTCCCATATTTTCACCTGGAGGGGGGCTCAATTCTGATTAGTCTCTTCTCTGCTTATTCCTTCAGAACGAGGAAGACAGAAAATCTTGGAAGCCAGACAAGCAAAGAGGAAGCAATAAAGCCCTGTAATCAGCAGGAAATTCAGGAGAGTTTCAGTTCTGAGAGAGCAGCAAAGAGGCATCATCCTTATTTTGTGGGGGAATTTGGAGCTTGTCTTCTTGCAGCTGTGAGTGTTTGAGAGATCCCTGTTATTTCCATGTGTTTAGTGATGTGCTTTGGCACTTGAGAGCTTTCACAGGATGGGTTGGGGTGGAAAGGATTTCAAGGATCATCCCATTCCACCCCCTGGACCTTGGCACTGTCCCAGGCTGCTCCAAGCCCCCTTAAGCCTGGCCTGGGACACTTCCAGGGATCCAGGGGCAGCCACAGCTGCTCTGGGAATTCCATCCCAGAGCCTCCCCACCTTCACAGGGAAGAATTTCTTTGCTTTGCCTCACATGGACTCACCTTCTTTTGAATGTGTTGTGGGCCAGGGCAGAGCACGAAACGGAGTCCGGCACAAAACTCCTCTTTTGCAGCTGCTCTCAGGGCTGAGAAACCCTGGATAACATCAGATAATGCTCCCCCAGGGCCTCTTGCCAGGAAAACAGCGATCCCAAAAGGTAACTGCGACCTGATTAATGGCTATTCATCTCCCCAGAGGCACAATGGCAGCTGGAGAACGACATTAACCCCGGGAGATAACATCGGGGTGAGGCTCCACTGAGGCCTCATTCACACGCTGCTGCACAGGTGAGCCCTTCAGTTCTCATCCTAAACAGCCAGGAAAAAATTAAAGTGAACAAAACCCGCGTGCTCTGAGAAATGAGAGAAGGGAGAGCTTGTAAAGTCACACAGTGACGTGTTCTGAGGGAACAGAGTCAAAGGCAAAGCTGCTATGAAAAATGAGAGAAGGGAGAGCTTGTAAAATCACACAGTGATGTGCTCTGAGGAAAAAGAGTCAAAGACAAAGCTGCTCAAAAAAATACCAAAAAAACGCAAAAAAACCCCAAACCAAAAGAAAAAAACAAATGAGAGGAATGGCACAAACAAATTAACGATCTCAAGGTAGTCATAAAAAAAAAAAAATCTAGATGCTCTTTTTGCCTCAGCAGGAAGCTGAGTTTCCACTTCCCAATCCCGTGGGTTATTCCCAGCCAGCTCCCGTGCTCACAGCCTCCTGCTCCACTGAGGCCTCATTCACAGGTGAGCCCCTCAGTTCTCATCCTAAATCGACAGGAAAAAAATAAAACTGAACAAAACCCGCGTGCTCTGAGAAATGAGAGAAGGGAGAGCTTGTAAAATCACACAGTGCTGTGCTTTGTGAAAAGAGTCAAAAACAAAGCTGCTCCAAAAAAAAAAAAAAAACAAAAACGCAAAAAACCAAACCAAAACAAATGAGAGGAATGGCACAAACAAACAAATGAACGAACTCAAGGTAGTCATAAAAAAGTCTAGATGTTCTTTTTGCCTCAGCAGGAAGCTGAGTTTCCATTTCCCAATCCCGTGGGTCATTCCCAGCCAGCTCCCATGCTCACAGCTCCTGTGGGCAGTGGTCAGACCGGAGTCACTCCGTGCTTTGCTCCCAGCAGAAATGGCTTTCCGTGCAAAACAAACAACGGGTGATTTGGGGCAGGCTGGTTTGGAATGCACACACGGAGGAATCTCAGCAGGGCTGAGATCAGCTGTTAGGACAGAAAGCTGGAGCTTGCCCGACCTTATTTTCTGCAGAGAAGGAGCAAGAGGAACACAAATCAAACTGCTTTCCCTCCTCCCTCCTCTGTGACCCAGCCCAAAATTATTTGTCTCCATTGCAAATTGTTCACCCAGCTCAGCCACACTGTAATGTTTTTCTCCACCCAGATTTTTAGGGAATGGGGTCCAATAACTCAGCTGTTCCCTGACCTCATTGTTACCCTGAGGGAAGGGATTTGTTGGGAGCAGCTCCTCCCAGCCACGGGCAGCTTTGCTCACCCCAGCTTGCTCCTGGGTGCCAGTGAGAGTCTCCAGGAAAGCTCAGGGGGGGGGAAACTTGGAGCATCTGGAGGAATTTTCAGGATGTGGCTGATCCAGCAGGAGCAGACGGCAGGTGGCACCCCTGGATTAGCACAGGGCTGGCTCCCGCCAGGCTGGGCACGGCCTGCAGCTGGACTCCTGTCAAAAAAAACAGGGATTTGGGCTCTTGTGGTGGCTGCAAGGACAGCCCCGTGTGCTGGGGGATTCACACGGGACACTCGGGCTGCTCCCGTGGAGTTTTAGTGACCTGGGTGTGACTTTGGGCATGGGGAGCCCTTGTGGGGCAGCGGGAAGGGGAAGGGACAATGCAGTGGCTGGCAAGGAAGGAGAGCAGCCAGGAGTCCCCACATGCTGCACAAGACAGCTCCCTGGGAGCTGTGCTGTAATGGCCATCACAGAGCACCAAGATTCCCTCCTGGCTCTTGTCCCACACGGTGTCTGTCCCCAAGGGGTCACTGTGGGGTACCCAGAGCTGGTTTGGGGACAGGGGACAGCTCCGTGTCCCAGCCATCGATGGGATCGGTGCAGTAATGGCAGCTGAGCGGCCCCAGCCGCCGCAGGGCGCAGGCAGCCAGGCAGAAAGGCCGATAATCCATCAGCCTAAAGAGCAGTGATTAACATGAAATGAAGACAATGAGCTGCGATCAGTGTGGCAGCGACAGAGGGGACAGCCAGGAGGTCACCGCCGAGCTGGCAGCAGCAGCACCGTGCTGCTTCTCACATCTCTTGTGGGGGATATTTATTTTCCCCTAGCCCCTGCAGCTTGTCCCTCAACAGCTAAATCCTAATGAGCGCTATCAGCTTGGAAATGATAAAGATCATTTTCCTAGCCCTGCATGAGCCAGGGGTGGTGCTGACCCTAATGGCTCGCTCTGATCAGCGTTCTCTGCTGCCCTGGGGCACATTCACTTCAGCCAGTGATGCAATAAAAGTGATTTAATGAAACCTGAGGCTCCCTCCTCCCTCGGGAGGGTGACGCCCAAAATAAACCCCAGCCATGAGAAAGAGCAGGGCCCAGCCAGGGGGGCACTGATGGATTTTAATGCCTGGAGCAGCTTTACCTGGGACCCCCACCCACCACCCACCCTCTGCTGTTGCTCCGTGTAAGCCCAGCCCCGGGGAGCTGCTCTTGGTTTGGGCTGGAATGTGCTAAATCCGGCCTAATTTGGGCTTCCAGCCCAGGAAAAGGCCATTTTCATCATGTTGGGATCTGCAAGGACACAGATGGGGTGTAAACTGTCCCAAGATTGAGGCGTGATGCACAACCCACGTCCTAAAACCTTCTCCCACTGGCTGGAGGTTGCCAAAACCCCAAAGTCACCTAGGCCAGCCCAAAATAATTGTTAGAACCCCCCAAAAGTGGAGTCAGGCTTAGGGTTAGGTGCCACAATTTGGGGTGTCCTGTGCAGGGCCAGCAGCTGGGATTGCTGATCCTTCCAACTCAGGGTATTCCACAGTTCTGTGCCCCACTGAGGGCTGGAAATGGGTGAAATTGGGAGAATTGGGGGTTTTAGTGTGCACTGGGGACAATGTTTGGCCTTCAGGCTCATGAGAAACAAGCTGAGGAAATTGCAGTGCAGAGGATTGGGAAGAGCTGGATGCACTGAGTAAAAGAAAAGCAATTTAGGAAGAGATTTTTTTTTTTTATCAACAGGAGAAAATGAACAAGAGTGAGTGACCAGACTGGGCTGAATATCCCAACTCTTTCACCTCCTAAAGCTCAGAGCAGTGACAGGAGGGGAGCTTTAATTGATGGCAAACATTACAGCTGGTGCTGAATTCTCCAGCCTGGGCAGGAGAGGCTTTTATAGCAGGGAACACAGGAGCATTGTGAAAGATGACTGTGATTCTTTGGGCATTTCTAGGTTAGATTGCAGCAAAATTGCAGCAAAAAAAAGGCAATTTTGCTTTAATCAACTCTCTAACAAAGCCCCGACATAGTGAAGAGCAGAAGCATCAGAAGATAGGAAATTGTCAGCCTTGCTGGAGCTGAAAGATAAGATTGTACTCCCTCCAGCCACAATAAGAGAAGATAAATTATCCTTGGGGGCAATTCAGAGAGAAAATAATGTACAATTAAAGTTGTTTGAATCACACTTTTAGGGAAGCACAAGTGCAGGAATGAAACAGCCTCAGTGGAAAGGCTGAAACCTTCCCATGTGCTTTTAGAAAGCAGAACTAAGGGGGAAAAGTAATAAATTTTGGGGAAAAAATTATTGTCTTGGTTTGAAAAGACAGGTGTCTGCTGAGGAAGGCAGGAGGCTCCCTTGAAATGGAAAATGTAAACTCCTTCGGAATTATTGCAAGTTTGAAATTAAGGGGCGCTCAGGCAAAGATATGGGAGCAGGAATAACAGTTCTTCACTAGGGGAAAAAAAATTAAATTAAAGTGCAGTAATACAAACCAACCCTGCCAGAGTCAGAACAGTGGTGGTGACTGTGCCACCCCCTGCGTGTCAGGGTGGTGTCCCAGCCCCATCCCGTGGGGGCTCAGCCCTCCTGCAGTGCCAGCTGTGGTTCTGCTGCAGCA
>JAWWMS010000024.1:20881181-20906428 GCA_035048045.1 Chlorospingus semifuscus
GTGGCAGCCCAAGGCAGGTGGAATTTGGGATGTTATAGAATGGTTCACTAAATCCAGCCTGTTGTGGGATGGTGGCAACCCAAGGCAGGTGGAATTTGGGATGTTATGGAGTGTTTCACTAAATCCAGCCTGTTGTGGGATGGTGGCAACCCAAGGCAGGTGGAATTTGGGATGTTACAGAATGGTTGATTAAATCCAGCCTGTTGTGGGATGGTTCCAAGGCAGGTGGAATTTGGGATGTCACAGAATGGTTCACTAAATCCAGCCTGTTGTGGGATGGTGGCAGCCCGAGGCAGGTGGAATTTGGGATGCAGCCCCAGCCTGGCTGCAGGGAGCTGGGGCCCAGCCTCCATCCTGCCCTTGAGGTGGAGCATCCATGGGATTTGCAGGAAAAAATCCCTTCCCTTTTGTCCCTTGAGTGTGTGGCTGTGACCAAGAGCCTCTTTGGGAACACAAAGGCTTCAGAGGAACAATGGGAGTGTTTGTGGTGTTTACTTATGAGTCATTTCCTGGAAAACAATTGCTGTTTATTTGTCCCTGTGGCTTTTGTGTGACTGGCTCCTGTTTGCTGTATCCTGTCTCACTGCCTTTCCTGGTCCTTTGCAGGAGTTCTGCAGGACAAGGATCTGTTCTCTGTGTTTGCAGACCCCAACATGCTGGACACGTAAGTTCCCTGAGCTGGGGCAGTGATTCAGCAGTGCCTTTGTGTCCCTGTGTGTCACCTGGGTGGGACAGAGCTCTGCTCCTGCCTCCCAGGCTGGGTCATTCCTCTCAGGAAACACACATCCACCACTTGGGTTTATCCAGAGGGTGTTTGGTGGGAGGCAGGGCCATCATCACCTCCAGATCAGGGTTCAGACCTGGGTGAACTGCTCACAGCAGAGAGCTGCTCCCATGAAAACCTTGGAAAAGTCAGCATGGGTCCAGAGGGATCCTTGGAGAACCAAGGAAAGGTCCAGCATGGGTCCAGAAGGATCCTTGGAAAACCAAGGCCAGCATGGGGTCCAGAAGGATCCTTGGAGAACCAAGGCAAGGCTGGGTCCAGAAGGTTCCTTGGTGAACAGAGACAAGGTCCAACATTGGGGTCCAGAAGGATCCTTGGAGAAGTGAGAAAAGGTCCAACATGGGTCCCGAAGGATCCTTGGTGCACTGAGGAAAGGTCCAACATGGGTCCAGAAGGATCCTTGGTGCACTGAGGAAAGGTCCAACATGGGTCCAGAAGGATCCTTGGAGAACCAAGGGAAGGTCCAACATGGATCCAATAGGATCCAAAGCTGGGTCCACCATGGGTCCAGAAGAATCCTTGGTGAGCCAAGGCCAGGTCCAACATGGGCTCCAGAATGATCCTTGGTGAACTGAGGAAAGGTCTAATGTGAATCCAGAAGGATCCTTGGTGAACCAAGGCAAGATTGGGTCTAGAAGGGTCCTTGATGAACTGAGGCATGTCCAGCCTGGGTCCAGAAGGATCCAAGGCCAGGTCCAGCACGGATCCAGAAGGATCCAAGGCCAGGTCCAGCGTGTATCCAGAAGGATCCAAGGCCAGGTCCAGCATGGATCCAGAAGGATCCAAGGCCAGGTCCAGCACGGATCCAGAAGGATCCAAGGCCAGGTCCAGCACGGATCCAGAAGGATCCAAGGCCAGGTCCAGCATAGATCCAGAAGGATCCAAGGCCAGGTCCAGCATGGGTCCAGAAGGATCCAAGGCCAGGTCCAGCATGGGTCCAGAAGGATCCAAGGCCAGGTCCAGCATGGATCCAGAAGGATCCAAGGCCAGGTCCAGCACAGATCCAGAAGGATCCAAGGCCAGGTCCAGCACAGATCCAGAAGGATCCAAGGCCAGGTCCAGCATGGATCCAGAAGGATCCAAGGCCAGGTCCAGCATGGATCCAGAAGGATCCAAGGCAGGTCCAGCGTGAATCCAGGAGGATCCCTGGCTGCCTGGAGGAGTTTGTGCCAGCAGTAGAGGCAGCGGTGGCAGTGCCCCGGGTGCCTCAGGGCTGGTTCCTGGCGTGCCCCGTGCCCTCGCTCAGCCGTGCCCGTTTGTGCCCAGGCTGATCCCGGCTCACCCTGCCCTGGTGAACGCCATCGTGCTGGTGCTGCACTCGGTGGCGGGCAGCACCCCCCTGCCAGCCCCGGACACGTCCTCGCGCGCCATGGCCCTGGGCTCCTACCGCGACATGCCAGGTACGTCACCCTGGTGCTCAGCCAAAAACTCCACAGGGATCTGCTCCCAATTCCTGCTGGTTTCCCACATCCTTTCATTCCACTTTCTGCTGCAGGTGGCTTTCTCTTTGAGGGGCTCTCTGATGATGAAGATGACTTCCACCAGGTAAGCAGCCAGGTTGGGCGAGCACTTCTTTTTGGGTTTAATTTGTAGCCCTGAGACTCCCAACCTCTTCCTTTCCTGTCTGGTGAGCAGCACGAGCTGCTCTGGCTCCCCAAGGGGATGTGGAGACAAACATATTGATCCTGGCTGCTTCCATGCTGCTCAGAGGAGGGTTTTCCTCAGTACCGAACACACAACAGGAAAACGGAACAGAGGAAATGCCCTCACAGCATTTGTGAGCGTGGGAATGTTGATCCCTGCCTTTCTGCACTCTTCCTCTCCATAGGACAAAAGGTTCTGTATGAAAAACTGGATATATGGGTCCAAACGTGCCTGTAGCAGGGAATTGTTTTGTTCCAGGCTAACATCACCCTGGTTTGGGGCTGGTGGATGATAGATTGAAAGGTTTCCTGCCAGTTTCCACAGCTGACTCTGTGGAAAATAAGCACATCCCACTCTGGCATGTTTGTCTTTCAGAAGTGTCGCCCTTGGGACATTTGGGTATGGTAGGACAGGGATGTGTGGTTTGACTGGGACACAAACACTGACAGAGGTCACAGCTGGGGCTTTTCTCTCTCTGTCTCCACACAGAGCACCAGGTCCACCCCGTCCAGCAGCACGTCCGGCTCGCGCCCGGCCTCGCTGGGCTACGCGGGGGCGGCGGGGCCGCGGCCCATCACCCAGAGCGAGCTGGCCACAGCCCTGGCCCTGGCCAGCACCCCCGAGAGCAGCTCCCACACACCCACCCCGGGCACACAGGTAACCCCTGGGGCTGCCTCACCTGCCTCTGCATTCCCTCAGGGGTGGGTTCTCTTCCCTTTGATCCCACCCCGGGAACAGCCAGCACCAGCCGTGCTCTGGGCTGGCACATCTGGCTCTGCCTTCCCTCAGGGAAAAGTTCCCTGTGTGACCCCAACTCTGGCACACCTGGCTGTGCCTTCCCTCATGGGTGGGTTCTCTTCCCTTTGTTCCCATCCCTGGCACCCAGGGAACAGCCAGCACCAGCCCTGCTCTGGGCTGGCACACCTGGCCCTGCATTCCCTCATGGAAAAGTTCCCTGTGTGATCCCATCCCTGGCACACCTGGCTCTGCATTCCTTCAGGGGAGAGTTCCCTGTATGACCCCATCCCTGGCACACCTGGCTCTGCATTCCCTCAGGGATGGGTTCTCTGTGTGATCCCAACCCTGGCACACCTGGCTGTGCATTCCCTCAGGGAAGAGTTCCCTGTGTGATCCCAGCCCTGGCTCACCTGAGTCTGCCATTCCCTCAGGGGAGAGTTCCCTGTGTGACCCCATCCCTGGCACACCTGGCTGTGGATTTCCTCATGGATGGGTTCTCTTCCCTTTGTTCCCAGGCCTGGCATGCAGGAAATAGCCCTGCTCTGGGCTGGCACACCTGGCTGTGCCTTCCCTCATGCAAATCTGTGTGATCCCTATCTTCCACACACTCCCAGCACCCAGGAAACAGCCAGCACCAGTCCTGATCAAGGCTGGCACACCTGGCTCTGCATTCCCTCAGGGATGGGTTCTCTTCCCTTTGTTCCCAGCCCTGACCAAGGCTGGCACACCTGGCTGTGCCTTCCCTCATGCAAATCCATGTGATCCCTGTCTTCCATACACTCCCAACACCCAGGGACAGCCAGCACACACTGGTCAGCTCTGGGACACCTCCCTTCCCCATGGCATGGAGGGTGAGGGGTGCTGCAGGTGTTGCTGTGTGCTGGTTCCTTCTCCTGACCTGTCACCTCCTCCTAGGGCCACTCCTCCGGGACGTCCCCGATGTCATCCAGTGTGCAGTCAGGGACCCCCATCACCAACGACCTGTTCAGCCAGGCCCTCCAGCACGCCCTGCAGGCCTCAGGGCAGCCCAGCCTCCAGGTCAGTGGCATTCCCTGGAATCCTGCACCCCCTGCATCTCCCAGCTGCCTCCTGGGGTGGGACATCAGCCTGGGAGGAGCATCACTGGTGCCTTTTTGGGCTGCCTGAAAACAGAGGCCAGACAACATTAAGGGAAGAAAAAGCTGTTCTATTTATTGAAACGCCATTTGGGGCAGATAAAGCTCCCTGGGGGCTACACCCAAAATGGACCAATGGTCATGGGTTTTCACTTCTGTAAATTTGATCCATTTGCATATTGGGGGCTAATCTTCTAGTTACACCTTCAGGTAATGAAGTCATTTACCCCAAGTTTCTAAAAACAGAGGCCTGATAAAATTAAGGGAAGAAAAAGCTGTTATATTTGTTGAAGGGCCTTCAGGTACATTTGGGGCAGATGAAGCTGCCCCCCACCCCCAGGGGCTACACCCAAAAATGGACCACAGGTCACAGGTTTTCAGACTTCTGTAAATTTGGTCCATTTTCATATTGGGGGCTAGTCTTCCAATTAAACCTTCAGGTAGTGAAGTCATTTACCCCAAGTTTCTGAAAACGGAGGCCAGACAAAATTAAAGGAATAAAAAGCATTTATATTTATTGAAGGGCCATTTGGAGCAGATGAAGCTACACCCAAAATGGAGCAATGATCACAGTTTTCAGACTTCTGTAAATTTGGTCCATTTTCATATTGGGGGCTAATCTTCTAATTACACCTTCAGGTAATGAAGTAATTTACCCCAAATTTCTAAAAGCAGAGGCCAGACAACATTAAGGGAAGAAAAAGCAGTTATATTTATTGAAGGGCCTTCAGGTACATTTGGGGCAGATAAAGCCCCCAGGGGCAAGACCCCAAAAATGAACAATGGCTCACAGGTTTTCATACTTCTATAAATTTGGTCCGTTTTCATATTGGGGGTTAATATTCTAATTAAACCTTTGGGTAATGAAGTAGTTTGCCCCCATTTTGCTCCTCCAGCTCACTTTTGTTTACATTTCTGGGGCCTGAGGCAGTGAGATGTCCTTGATTTCCAAGCCTGGTGAGGAATTGTTTTGTCTGCCCAAAATGGGAAAGCAGCAGCTCACACTGTATGTGGAGTTTAGAATTATACAAAGAATTACAGGATTACAAATGTATGAAAAATACAAAATCTAAAGTCCCAAGGCATCATCACAGCCACTGCAGAAGTACTGGGTGGAACTGGGATAGAGGTGTTAAAAATGCCTATTACAGAGTTGGCTTTTTGCAAATATTAAGATCAATACTATATGTATAATGTTAAAAGAACTTATATTTCTGCTATTAACAAAAAACTTAGTACTAGCTAATCTAGTTATAAATGAACTCTTTTTAATCAAGATAACATATAATGAAGACCTTGCTATTAATATACTATCAATATTTATCATCTGAAGAAAGTATAGACCAAGCCCAGACTAAAAGTAATAAAGAAAAAAAGCCAAAACCACAACTAAGAAACATGCATACTCTAAAAAGCCCAAAGAAGAGCCATACAAAATAGTTCCTAAAATATATAAACTAGTTTATAGAAAAATGTAAATATACATAAGAATCTATGAATATGCAAACTAATGTAATAGAAAAAGTGTTTTTAAAATATCCTTGAAAATAAATGTGCTCTTGGCTGAGTGCCAAGATGCACCCAGCCATAATCTTTACTATCTTTATCTCCTATTGTCTTTTATTAAACTTTTAAATTTTGCCAAGAAAACCAAACCAGCTTTTTCACAGAGGGGTGGTGGCTTTGGGGACTTTGCAGCATCACTGGGCTTCCAGGAGCTGTTTGCACAGGAGCTGCTGAGGTGGGTGGGAAACACATTCACTCTCCTATGAAAATGTAAACATTTAAAAACCACATTTTGCAAGTTAAATAAAGGACAGTAGGAGACAAGGAGCACAGAGCAAAGGTTATTACTATGAAAACCACGTTCACTCTCCTGTGAAAATGTAAAAAGTTTAATAAGGAACAGTAGGAGACAAGGAGCACAGAGCAAAGGTTATTGTGGCATCAGCCAAGAGCCCCCTGTTATCTTTGGGATATGTCCTGGTTTAGGGCAAATTTAACCCTAACCCCTTAAATACCTTTNNNCAGTTCTGGGCCCTGGCCCTCACTGCCTTCAGAGGGTGAGTGCTGCTGGCTGGCACATCTGTGCAGGTGTGCTCATCCTGTGTGACACATCTGTGCAGGTGTGCTCACCCTGTGTGGCACATCTGTCCAGGTGTGCTCACCCTGTGTTCAGTGGGTGTTATCCCATCCCAGCAGGCACTGTGACACAGCACACTGATATCAGGTTTAGTGAACAGCAGAAATAAAATCCATACCTTTATAACAAAGTCACTTTAACACCACACATCTAAAATCCATTTTAATATTGCAAAAAGCCAGTATTATAATGTGTATCTATAACAGGTGGGACACTGGGCAGGGGGAAGGCCTGCTGGTTTTGCTGCTGGGATTCTCACACCAAATCTGCTGAGGTTCTCACCCCAAACTTCTCTTTGCTGTGAGCAGAGCCAGTGGCAGCCCCAGCTGCAGCAGCTGCGAGACATGGGCATCCACGACGACGAGCTGAGCCTGCGGGCCCTGCAGGCCACAGGAGGGGACATCCAGGCTGCCCTGGAGCTCATCTTTGCTGGGGGGGCCCCCTAAACCTTCTGCTGGACTGGTGAGTTGTGCTGAGGCAGCAGCTGGGCTGGTTCTGTGCGTGGGGAGCACTGAAGGCAGCTCCAAATCCTCTCTCCAACCTCCTCAGGACTCTGCACGGAGAAGGGAAGAGGTGGCTCGGGGCTGGAGACGTGGCCCCTCCAGCTGTGCAATGTTTTATCTGTCACCACCCTCTGCCTGAATGTTGTTTCATTCCCTGCATTAAAAGGGCCCTGCTCAGTTCCCTGCCTGCTGTGTGGGTCGTGCTCTGTCCTGGCTGTGGTGCAGCTCCCAGCAGGGCAGGAAGGGGAAGCATTGCTGGCCAGGGGTTATGGACAGATCGTGAACAGGACAGGACTGCTGTGGAACACATCTCAAGCTGTTTATTTTCCAGCATCACTCTCATTACATGCTTATGACAACGGGAAGATGCCAGCAGCAGACAAAGAACTTAATGTCACCACTCACTTTAAAAGTTTTTTTGGCCAATCACACAAAGCAAAAGCACATTGGTATTAGTTCTATCCAACCACTCTAAGCACATGTACCTTCTGTTACAACAATGCTTGCTTATCTCGAATATAATACCTACTTGTAAGCCTTAAAACAATGGACAGAGCTCCATTATTAAGCTTAGAACTTCCTCATATTTTGCTAGATAAACTTTTCTGTCGCTTAAAGAGTTATTCTAGCCAAGTGTTAATACACAGACCATTGTTCTAGTTGTCCTTATTTTCTACATCTTATATAACTTTTCTGCTGACAACTCTCATGGCTATCACTTAGCCCTAATTGCAGTTCTGCTGTCTCTGAGCCCTGCTTTTTGCAGCTTTCCCAAAAACCTCAGATTGTGGGAATCCAGAAAAACTCTGCCTCGGTGGGATGTAGTGCTTTCAGCAGAGGGCACGGCCACCACGAGGTGACAGTGACAAAGAAATGACAAGGGCTGAGTGGGAGCTGGAGAAATGCCCGGTGTGGGTTCCTCCACGTGCAAAGCCAATTAACAGCGTTCGCCTTTAATTGCAATCAGAGGGGGCAGCGAAAAGCCAGGCCTGGAGCCGGGCCCGGCATCGCTGGGACTGCGCGCCGGGGTTAACGAGGCGTGAAAACGGCAGCGGGTTCTGGGAGCAGGGAGCGCTCTCCTGCCTCACCTCCGGGCTGCTGCGCTGCCCTCTAATCCCCGCACAGCTCTGTGATCCTCGCTGATAGCATCGCGGTGTCACCCTGCAATCCGGGATTGTTCTCTGCCGGGAGCCCTGCGCTGATAGGCTTTAATCCTGTCGAGAGGATTAATGCCCGAGGGAGGGAAGGAGGGAAGGAGGGGCTGGGTTTGTGCTCAGGCTGGAGCAGATAAGATGTGATGGACATAAATGGCTTTCCTGACACCCTCCTGGGTCCCTGCTCTCGGCACGCACACGGATTTTATGTGTAAGAAAACGGATTAATCCCTTCCCATGCCTGGATGCTGCCTTTGCAGGGGCAGCACAGAGCACATGCACAGCACCCTCCCTTCCCCTGCTGGTAGCCCCAATCCTCTGGGATAACCACGGATTAGCCGGATCACAGATGCTCCTGCCCAAAGCTGGGTAGCATTGCAGGCTCTCCCGGCCGCCAGCACGTCCAGTTTGCCTTCTGCACCACCTGAATTCTCAATTTAGGGCTTACTGCTGTGTTTTTTGTGTCAGTCCTGAGATTTTTGATCCCTCTGTTGACCCACGTTTGGCATGAAGCCGTTTTCGCTGCTATTTCTGCTTCCCAACGCCCCCAGCGAGCTGAGAACTGCCTGGATTTTTTGGGTTTTTTTGGGCTGGAAGTGACTTTTGGCAGATTTCCTTCCCCAAACGGCAGGGCTTGGCTGGGAGCAGCAGCTCAGGCACATGCACTGGCTGCAGCAGAGAAGTTGGCAGCGCTGCCGCTCACGACATCGCTTCCCTCGCCCCGCAGAGCCGTGCCTGAGCACTGGGGGAGCTGCGGGGAGGGGGAGAGGCTCTGCTGCCTCCTGCACGGCTGGGCAGCGACTGAGCTCTGCTGCAGCAGCTCCTGCAGCAGCTCCTGCAGCACACAGGGAGCTCGGAGGGGGCTGGGAGTGGTTCTGCAGCTGCCCCGTGGGAGGGATGCTCAGGGGCTCTGCAAGGGCAGGAGCAGCAGAACAGCAGGGAAAGGCTTGAAAGGACTGGGTTAGGTTGGGTATCAGAGAGGAATTGTTCCCTCTGAGGGTGCCCAGAGAGCCTGTGCTGCCCCTGGATCCCTGGCCTGGTGGGAGGTGTCCCTGCCCATGGGGTGGCTTTGGGGTCCTTGTCACTAATTGTGAGTGGCTGAGCACGACAGAGACAGAGCAAACTGATGCCTGTTCCTTGTGCTCCATCCCTGGTTGTGCCCTGGCAGCTCCCCCTGCCACGTTGGATCTGCTCTGCTTGGCTCCCAGTTCATCCCTCCCACCCCTCTCACACTCCCTTCCCCAGCCCAGCAGCCCTGGCTGGGCTTTACTGGGAGCAGACTGGGAAGTAGGTGTTGCCTGACCCTGGCAGAGCAGGAGGTCAGGCCACAGTTCCCCAACGTCAGCAGGGACCTTCTGTTTGTGACATCAAAGGGCTGCTCTTGCTCTGCTTCCCTGCTGGCCTCCCTGGGGCTGCTTCCCTGCTGTCCCTGCCCTGTGACAGCAGGGGTGGATGGATGGCAGCAGCTGCTTTTCCTCCCCTGTTTTCCATAATCCTGTTTTGCATCCCACTGCTGGACACCTGGAGGGGGTGGAGGTTTGGCTGGGCCCTGCACCATGTGTTTTCTGGAGCCCTTCTCCTCCTTGTCTCTCTCATTTTGGGCTGGTTTGTCTCTGCTGGTTCATTTTCCAGCAAAAAGGTGGAGTGGAGGCAGAGCAGAATCTCCCAGGTGGCTTTTGCAGTGCCTCAAGCAGTGTTGGACAGATTTCCATGGGATAATGTTGGCTCCTTGCTCCCCTAGCCTGAGTATTCCCAGTTTCCTGGAGCTCCACACCTTGCCCTGAGCACATAAATTCCAGAAAATCGGTGAAGGTGACTTTTTCTGATTCTCCAGGATTTGTTGGGCAGGTACATCCAGCAGGAGCAGCAGCAGGAATTTGTCTGGCACAGCCTTTGCCCATCAACTTGCTTTTTTTGCAGAGGTTTCCTGGCTGCTCCCAGCTTTGTCCTTGTAGGAAAGGCCAAAACACACCAAAAATTTGAGTTTTTCTTCCTTTCCCAGCCCTGTGCTGGTTCAGCGAGCTGAGGGGACAAAAGAAGAGGGGACAGAGGTGTCCTTGGCAATAAGGACATTTTAGCCTTACTCTTTCTCAGGGAAACTCTGGACAAAGGAGCAAAGTTCTGATTTGGGACAGCTGATGAGGTGACAGCACGGAGACAGGACAGGTGACACATCCCAGTGACCTGTGTCCTGTGGGGTTTGCTCCCTTCCCTCCATGAATCACCACTTTCCTGTTCAAGTGACAAAAAGGGAGCTCTGATTTCAGCCCTCAAAGCTCCCTTTTAAGGTTACAGAGTTGAGAGGCCCCACGTCATCCACAATTTTTTTGTGAAAGCAGAAATGGGCTGAAAATGTCACCCTGTGAGAATATTTCAATTTCCTTATGTTCCCTTTTATATTTATAGTGTTCTAATATTCATAAACGTGTCCCAAAATCCCTTGGAGAGGGTTTTCCCCCCTCCCTCTATCTCTGAAATAAATGCTGATTTAAGAGCAGGGTCTGCTGGTTCAGCAGGGATGAATTAATTCAGGGGTTGAGTTGGAGCTGTGGGGTTCCACACCAGGAGCCATAAAAGCATCAGAGGGGATCCAGAATTCCTTTTTTTTCCTGCAAGGGCCAAGAACAGAGACTGGAGCAAAACTTTGGAGCAGGGTGAGCAGAGAAAAACCCATTTCTAAGAGATTTTCTGCTATTTCTGCAGAAACACCTCTGCAGCTTCTGGCTGTCAGAGATTGGGGCACTGTCAGAGCTGGGTGTTGGGAACAGACCCTACATGAGGTTTGGCAATCTGTGGCCTCTGTGTCACCCCTGGGGGTGGCCTCAGGTGCCAAGGCTGTGAGACTGGGGCACGTCCTGGGTGCCAGCAAGGCTTTGAGGGTTCCTTTTGGGCTGCTCTGGGCAGGAGGAGGTGACAAGGACAGGGCAGCCAGCAAGGATGTCCCCTAATGTCACTGGGGCAGGAGGAGCTGAGTTTCATTTTGGGGTGCCTGTGGCCACTGGGGCATGAGCAGGTGATAAGGACAGGGCAGCCAGGAAGATCATTGTCCCCTGATGCCGCAGGAGCAGGCGGAGCCAGCCCAGCCAGTCCCAGCATTTCGCTGCATGGTGCTGGAATAAAGTTCTGGAATGTTCTGCCCAGGGAGGTGGTGGAGTCACCACCCCTGGGTGTGTTTAACAAAGCCTGGATGTGGCACTGGGTTTAGCTGAGGTGTTGGGGCTTCATGACCTTGAAGGTCGCTTCCAGCCTGGCCATTCAGTGATTCTGTGAATTCTGTGGATCTGTGTGCTGTTCCTGGGGAGGGAAGCAGTGCTGGCCCCTCAGGGTCCCTTTGTGGGGTTTTTCTGGTTGCCCTGAAGCTCTGAGCCCGGAGGATTCTCAGTTACACATCATTTAATCACCTCAGCTCCTGCCAGCTGCTGTCTGCTCAGATGAGATCCCAGCTGTTTTAATGCCTTGTGAAGGCTGACCTAGAGCAGAGGCCAGACAGAGCTCAAGAATAAAGCAGGGATTTATTAAAAGGCCTCAATGGATCCCCCTTGGGCAGCACAAGAGCCCAGCCAGGGCTGCACCCAAGATGAACCAAAATGGTCACAAAAACGGACAGCTGGTCATGGGGTCTCTCACTTTTGTAAGTTCTGCTCCGTTTGCATATTGGAGTTAATTGTCCAATTATAGTTTTAGCCCATGCAGTCCCACCCTGCTTGTTTTTCTCTCTCTAGCCCACATTGTTTGTGCCCTTGGGCCTGAGATTTGGATCCTTTGTCCTTGGTGCCCAGCTAGAGCAGGAATTGTTTTGTCTCCCTGCTCTGTGCACAGAGCTCACCATCCCCTAACATGAACCCAGACCCACACACTAAATCTGAAAAACAGAAAAGCTAAACCTGAGGCATCAGCTTTGTTCTCCCCCCACCCCATTCCTCATGCCCATTTTCCTCCCTGAGCTGATCCCTGTCCCAGAGGGGCCCTGTGGGACCGGGCTGGCCCCACAGCAGGTGACAGGCAGCACCAGGAGGGACAGATGGGACATGGGAAGAAAGGAAAGCTCCTCCCTGCCCAGCCCAGTGCACAAACAAGCCAAAGGATGTCTGGGGACATCCTGCTGGCAGAGATGGAGAGCTCCCCATGTGTGTGCTGATCCCTGTGTCACCACAGCCACCGTCCCTCTGCGTCATCAGCCCCAGGGGTGGCTCTCAGGGGTCACACTGGAAGGACAAGCAGGACAGGGCCCTTTCCCTTCCCTTTTTTCCTTGTCTCTCCCTTCCTGTCGAGACAGACCCTGCTGCTGGAAGAGCTCCAAGGTCACAGCCAAGGAGTTTGCTTTTCCTGAGCTTGGCTTTATGAGGCCTGAGAGGGCTCTGGCACTTGGCCCAGCAGCCTCTCCAGAGCCAGGTGAGTTTGTTTGGGCTCCCTGCAGAAAAATGCAGGCTGGAATTCCAGGCAGATTGCAGAGAGGTCAGACCTTAACCAGCTGTGTGCAGGAGGATTTTGTGTCTCTGCTGGGGCTGATAAGGGAGGTTATCATCTTGGGTGGGGGATGGTGATGCTGGAGCCTCCCTGGGCATTCCAGAGCTGCTGGCAGATGTGGGAATCCCTTTTTGGGGAGCCTGAGACGTGGCCATCCCCATTGGAATACTGCCCTGGAGCACAGCACACAGGGAAGTGTTACAGAGCTTGCAAGGGTTGCAAGGTGAAGAGAGAGACAAGAATGTTGACCTCATGTTCAGAAAGCTCGATTTATTATTTTATGATATATATCACATTATGACTATACTAAAAAGAATAGAAGTTCTCAGAAGCTAGCTAAGCTAAAAATAGAAAAAGAATGAATAACAAAGTTCTGTGTCTCAGCACAGAGTGAGACCCAGCTCTGCTGTGAGTAGTCAGTAAATCTAAACATCCACCTGAGACCAATCACAGATCCACCTGTTACATTCCACAGCAGCAGATAACCTTTGTTTACACTTTGTTGCTGAAGCCACAGCTTCTCAGAAGAGGGAAAAATCCTAAGAAAGGATTTTCCACAAAAGATGTCTGTGACAGGGAAGGAAGGCTCAGGAACTGCAGAGCACCTGCTGGAACCTCACAGGGACATGGAGCTCTCATGGTGGGAGCGTGGTGAGCAGAGCCACCCATTCCTGTTCTTTTTGTTGTTCTAACCTTGTTTCACTGGCTGAGACTCCACACTGGATCTTGTTAACTCTGCTTTTTTGGCACCCCTGCCTCGTTTCCTGCCCCACCAGTGAGTCCCCTCTTGTGGGAAATGAATTTGCAGCAATTTCTCCAAGTTTGATATTTGTTTACAAATACATACTATGTAAACACATTATTTTTGTTTACATACTATGTAAACATACACACTTTGTAAACATACTATTTGTATGTAAACAAATATCAAACTTGGAGATTTTTCTACAAATTCATTTCCCATGCCCTCTGTGGATGTGACACCTTCAGATGTGATGCTCCAGAGGGGGTTTGGTGACAAGGGTGGGCTGTGGCTGTGACCAGTAAATCACATTGTGACACTGGTCTGGAAGGTCCTGGGCAAGCCCCTGGGCTTTCCTTTGGAGGCACAGGAGGAAGGGGACTCCCAGCTGGGGTTTTATGCTGCTCTCAAAATCACTGAGTGCAAATCAGCTCGGTCACGAGTTCCCTTCTGGCCAAATCACTTGGGAAATCTTTTCTGGGGGTGAAGTCTTCTGGGAAATCACATCTTGGGGCCACATGGCTTTCCTGAGTGGTTTGTAAAGTCCTTGGGATGGCTGTGAGCTCATTTGGGTGCCTTTGGTGGCACTTGTGCTGTCCTTTGCCATGGGGGAACTTGTGCCAACTGCTCAGAGCTCCCAGCCTCAATCCAGCTTGAAGAGGTGAGCCTGGAGAGCTGGGAAGTCCCCAAACTCTGCAGGGCTGTGGCCTTGGGGAGGGATGGTTGAGGTTTTTTGGTTGCTGCCTGCCAGGAACGTGAGCTGGGAGGGAGAATTTGGGTGTGGAGAGCAGAAACTGCAGCAGCTGATGGAGGATCTGCTCTGCTCGCTTCCCTCCTCACTCTGTCAGCTGGGGAATGAAGGGTCTGTCAGCACCACGAGGAGCTGTGAGGGGATTTCACTGATTGCTGCTCCAAAGCCTTCTCAGGCAGCCTGTTGCCAAAATGAGGACTGGGAGCTCTGATCTTCCAAAGTTCTGTCCCAGCCTCCTGGGCTGACAGTCCCTCCCACAGGATTTCCCAGGTGCAGCATCCCAGTCTTTTCTGGGAGGTGATGGAAAGGGGGATGAGGAACACGCTCATCCTTTGTGCAGCTGATCCTAATGGAAAAGGGGCAATGAGGAACATCCTCATCCTGTGTGCACCTCATCCCAATGGAAAAGGGGCATGAGGAACACCCTCATCCTGTGTTCAGCTGATCCCAACCTTGTCTGAGAAGGGCTGATGGAAAAGGGGCAATGAGAAACATCCTCATCCTTTGTGCAGCTGATCCCAACCTTGTCTGGGAAGGGATGATGGAAAAGGAGATGAGGAACATCCTCATCCTTTGTCCGGTTGATCCCAACCTTGTCTGGGAGGGGATGATGGAAAAGAAACATCCTCATCCTTTGTCCACTTCATCCCAATGGAAAGGGGGATGAGGAACATCCTCATCCTTTGTGCAGCTGATCCCAACCTTGTCTCGGAAGGGATGATGGAAAAGGGGCATGAGGAACATCCTCATCCTTTGTCCAGCTGATCCCAGTGGAAAAGGGGATGAGGAACATCCTCACCCTTTCTCCAGCTCATCCCAGTCTTGTCTGGGAAGGGATGGTGGAAAGAGGAACATCCTCATCCTTTGTCCAGCTCAGCAGGGTCCCTCTGGCAGTGTCACACCTGCTTTGTGTCACAGCAAAGGTCCTGCCTGGCTTAGCCAGAACTGAGATGTCTCTTGTTGTTCCTTTTTTCCGTGCAAGATCCGCCCTGTTGGTGCTTCCAAGGGTCACATTCCTGGCCGAGGGAAGGTAACAGATCTGTTTTTGTGGATAAAACCACCACGAGCCTGCTCGGGTGCCAAGTGCAATCTGAGCTCTTTGGGTTGCCTGGGCCACAAACATGATGAATAAAACTGTTCCTCTTGGGGAAAAAAATCTGTGCTTCTGACAAGATTCCTGGGGGAGGCTGCCTCCTGATCCGTGCTGGAAGCGAGGCGCATGATCTGGGAGAGAGCTGCTCACGAGTTGTGCTGGGGAAGTTCTGATCCCAGAGTGGAGCAGATGGAAATTTCTGCAGGAAAGGGCTGAGCTGCTGCCTAGAATCTGATGCTGCCTGCTCTTGAGCTACCAAACTCAATCTGGGAGCTCCTTCCCTGCTTTGGGAAGGGTGGTTTTCATTCCAGCACCTCCTGCACACCGGGCCAGGCTGGAAATGGGGGCTCTGGGGAGCTGTGCTGCTCTGCAGGGTTGGGTTTTCCTGGGGGCTGTGTTCTCCACATCCTGCCCATCTCCTGGAATCGCTTTCCCAGGCAATGATCTCATGGTTCTGGGAGCCAGGCTCCCTCCTGGCTGCCCTCACCCTTCCCTCTGAGGCTGTCTGGAGCAGCTGGAAGCGCTCCAGGACGGGCTTGGAGCAGCACCCTGGGACAGTGGGAGGTGTTGGGCACCAAGGTCCCTTCCACCCCAAACACTCCTAAAATCCTGGGGGAGCTTGAGTCCTGAAAACTCCTTTTTCAGGAGTGTTTTTGTGGAAGAAAACTCCTTTTTCAGGAGTGTTTTTGGGGAAAAAACTCCTTTATCCGGGGTTGTTTTTGGGGAAGAAAACTGCTTTTTCAGGAAGAAAACTCCTTTTTTCCTGCTGGAAACCAAGTGATAACGGGGTCTGGCAGCTCGGGGAGCAAACAGGGACCTGCAGCTGCCCCCGGGGCAGTTCGGGCTGAGCTCAGAACGCTTCAGGGTTGGAAATCACCACGGCCAGAAGTGAGTGTGTGTCTTCTCCCTGTAATTACCCCTGTAATTACCCCGGCAGCTGCGTGGCCAAAGAAAGGTGAACCCACACATACAAAGAAGCGCCGGGAAATCCCTGTGGCTCCTTCAAATCCACCATTAGCCGGCTCACTAATTTATTTTTGCTCCTTTCAGCGTGCCCCCCTTGCCCTGGCCCTGCTCGTCCCTCCAGGAGCGGAGCGGGGCCGGGGCCGAGCTTCAATCGCCGCTTTAAAGGGCGCAGCTGCGGCTCCTTCCCGGTGGGTTTCTCCCATTCCGGTCACGTCCCGGCTCGCTCTCCGTGCTCGGAATGCCCCGCTCCTCTCATTAACCAGAGCCACAAAGGCTCCCGGGCCTCCCCCGAGGGACCTTTGCGACAAAAAGGTGACCGTGCCACCGACGGGCTGTCCTTTGGGGGAGCAGCCGCGGCGCCAAGGTTCGGGATGCTGGGGCAGGGCTCACCTTCCTGCCGGTGACATCCACTCGGGGATGGCGTTCCCCGCCACGTGTGCTCGGGAGAGGGGGTGTGACAGCGCGGTGACACTCGGGTGTCCCTAGGAGTGGCCCTTTTCTGCTGGCCCTGCTGCATCCCGCTCCTCCTGGATCCAGCTGTGCCGTTCCCCATCCAGCTGTTCCCCTCATGCCACCGCATCTGGCTGAGAGCACAGCCCCGTGTCACACCACCCCCTCTCTGCCCCTATTCTCGGCCCTATTTCCGTTCCCCTCTCACTCGTCCCAACCTCGATTTCCCCTCCGCAGCCCCCGCGGGAAGTTCTTGGCAAACCCCGGCCCAGCTGCGACTTTTCCGCGGGGCACAAAGCCACCGACCCCAGCACCTTCCCCTCACCGCGGAGAAGGATGAAAACCCCAAAAAAGACCCCAAACACCCCCGGTGGAAGCTGTGCCGGAGCTCAGGTGTGTTAAGCGAGCTGCTGAGTGTTTTACTCCATCTTCCCTGCGCAAGGCCCGCCCTCCCCGCCCCCCATTGGCTTGCGCCCGGCCCCTCGCAGCCTTTTGTACGCGGGGAGATGCAGCTGTCAGCCCTCCCGGCTGCCGATCCCCGCTCGCTCCCGGACTAGGAATGGGCAGGAGCAAGTCGCCTGTTGCCCTCCTGGTGGCCCTGTGGGTCGGCCAGCTGGGCACGTGGGCAGCGGGGCGCCCCAAGGTGAACCCCAGGATCATCGCGGCTCCCCAAGGTGAGTCCCGGCTGCGCCCTCGGCATGCGGCTGCTCCCCGCGCCGGCTCCTTCCTACCTGCGGCTCGTCCTTTGAGCACTCGGGTTATTTCTATTTCTTTTGTGTCCTCGGGGAGGCTTTTGGCTCTCGTTAAATGCCTGTGGGCTGAGGCTGTTGGCTTTTATTTGGGTTTTTAGACCGTTCTTTCTTTTTTATGTTTTAAAAGCATTTTCCTACGAGCTGGGGACATTAAGGGCTGTCGAAAAGCGCTTTTTCCCCCGTATCTGCTGGGTATATTAAAGGCTGTCAAAAAGCTCTGACACATTTCCTAACTTGCAGCTCTCCAGAAAGCAGAAGTATATATTTACATAGCTAATGCACTTATTTATCTGCTTGAACTCGTCCTACTCGCTGCAGACGAGTTTGGGGAGTAAATATTTGCCGAGGACCGCTGCTCTCAGGGGAAAAAATTTACAAACGGCACGTAAGGACTTTGTAACCAGATCGGATCTGGGCGAACCCGAACAAAGAAATGTTTTCAAGGCTCCGAGCCTGGTGTGTCGGCGCTGGTTTCATCCCGAGTTTTGGGATGAATCCCCTCCGGGCTGGCTGGAACAAAGACCCCGTTGGCTTTGCCGGGCGGGCTCTGCAGCACAAGGGCTCCTCTGTTGCTCCCCATTCCCTGGCAACTTCCGAGAACGCCCATTTCCCCCGCTTCGTTCCGTGCCATCTGTTCTCCTCCGCTGGCATTTGCGTGCCCTTCCCCGGGCTGGCAGAGCGGGGAGGGGGCTGCTGGCCGTGTGCGCGGCTCGGGGGTGGCCTCTGCTGTCACCTTGTCACACAAAGGGGAGCGGCACCGGCGCGCAGGGCAGGGGAGGCTGCTCCGCTATGGCGTCACCGGCGGTGGCTGCGGGAAAAGGGGACGGGAGCTGCTGCTCCGGGGACATTCCCCCTGTTCCTACAGCGGTGTGGCTGGACATCGAGGGACAGGGAGGGACGGAGTGGCCGATCCCCACCTGTGTCCCTGCACAATGCTGTCACCGGTGTCTGGGTGGCACTGAAGGCTGCTAGCACCTGTCACCGAAACCAATCAGGACATTTCACCTGCTCTCCTTTCCGTGCTTATCTGTGCCTGTAATTATTTCTGAGAACTCAGGAGGGCCCTGGGCTAGAGCGGGATTGCAGTCAGGGAGCGACAGGAGCGAGCCGTGTCCTATTTCGCATCTCCTTGGTGTCACCTCTACCCTCCCGAAGCAGGGCACTGGGTGAGCGAGGAGGAGGAGGATGAGGAAACGGGCTGGGGGCTGCTGTGACCACGAACCCCCGCTGAACTTCCCGGTGGCCCGGGCGCACTGAAAGCTCAGCATGTTCGGCGTTCCGGGCTCAGCACGTGGCTGCCGCAGCTGCAGCCCGCTCCGAGCCCGGCCCTCGCCAGCCGAGCGGGGGGGATGGAGCCGCAGGGCTGATTTCCAGCTCGCAGGACTGATTTCCAGCTCGCAGGACTGACTTTCAGCTCGCAGTGCTGCTTTTTAGCTCGCAGGGCTGATTTCCAGCTCGGCCCCCCGTTCCTGGGGGTGGGGAGCGGCGTTCCGGGCCCGCTGCTGCCTTTGCAGTGGTGCAGGGCTGGCCCTGGGCTCTGCGGGAGCTGCCAGCTCTCCCCTAATTAAATTTGTTCCACGCCACGGCCCCGCACAGGCAGCAGGTGATGCGGCTCGGCAAAGGCACCTCCACGTGTCCCAGCCCCGAGCAGGGCGAGGGTGCGGATTTGTGGGGCTGGGCAGAGCCGGGCTCTCTGCAGGAGCGATCCCTCCCTGCCTGCAGCGCAGGAAATCGGGCAAAGCTGCGGATGCTTCTCCATCCCTCGGCCTCGCTCCCCTCACCAGCACCATGCACAGTGAGTCTGTGACACCAGAAGGCTCAAATCCACCGGTTTGGAGCTTCCCAGGATCCACCAGACCCTGCCCTCCCTGCAGCTCCGCTGCTTTGGCCCTCATTTCCCTGTAAGAAATATCTGAGGGGATGTGGGACAAAACATGCCCAGGCTGAGCTGGCACAGCCCTGGGCTCACCCCTGCAGACAAAGGAGCCCCGCGGGCCTGTCCTGCTGCTCGGGGCTCCTGCATTAACAATTCCCAGCACTTAGAACATCTGGAACTTCCCAGGATCCACCAGACCCTGGCCTCCCTGCAGCTCCCGCTGCTCTGGCTCCCAGTTCCCAGTAAGAAATATCTGAGGGGATGTGGGACAAAACATCTCCAGGCTGAGCTGGCACAACCCTGGGCTCGCCCCTGCAGACAAAGGAGCACCACGGGCCTGTCCTGCTGCTCAGGGCTCCTGCATTAACAATTCCCAGCACTTTGGAGCTTGGTGTTCTGCAGCTCTGTGGCCCCTGCAGCCCACACAGGTGGCCGTGGGCAAGTGGTCACTGCCGGGCCCTGCTGGCTCTGCAGGGCTCCCTCCTGTCATAGAGAAAAGGTCATCTCCACTTCACTGCTCGAGTCGGTTCTGCTGGCAGGGCCTTTGCCCCGTTCCCTTTGGAGGCTGACCCAGGAGTGTCCCCGGCCGCTGCCCTTCCCCGTGTCCTGCGGAGGGCTCACGGAGTGTTCCCATCATCCCTTCCCTCCTCATCCTCCCCTGCCTCCCTGGATTTTCCTCTGCCCTTTGCCAAAGGTGCGGCCGCATCCCGCACGGAGCTATTGCTGCTCGGCGTGTCCCAGGACCGGGGGAGAGTGACAGCGAGGGGCCAGCCCAGCCCAGCCCGGCTGTCTCCTGACCGGAAAGTCACCGAGCATCACAAAACGCTGAGCGTGGCACGGAGCCTGGGGCGGGCTCGGGCTGCTGCAGCCCGCGGCCTTTGCAGCGCAGGCTGGGCCGGAGCTGCTGCCACGCTCGGCAATTCGTCCCTGCTCAGCCACACGTGCAGAGAGAGCGCCGAGGAAAGCTCATCCCACCGCGGGGTGGGCTGGGCTCCGGCTGTTTAATTATTCCTAGCTCATTAACAGGTGAGCTGCAAGCCGCAGGCAGCAGAGATAAGGAGGTCCCCGAGGGAAAGGCAGGATTATACACTTGACCCTCGGCGGGGTGAGCTGGCTCCAGCCCGCCCCGGGCTACAGCGGGCCCTTGGATTGGCATTTCTGGGAATCTGCCTGCCTGGAACAGCTCCTGGGCTTTGCTAGGCTTGGCTGCCTCCCTGCCTGCGAGAGCTGTGTCAGCAGGGCTGGCGGGGAGCTCTCCGTGCCCTGGCACGGCACGGCTGGGGCCCCCCAGAACCTTCTGGAAAGAGCTACAGAGGGGCTTGGGATCAGGGGTGGAGGGGCAGGACGCAGGGAATGCTCCCACTGCCAGAGGGCAGGGATGGATGGAATGTTGGGAAGGAATTCCTGGCTGGGATGGAATTCCTAGAGACTCTCTGGCTGCCCCTGCATCCCTGGCAGTGCCCAAAGCCAGGCTTGGAGCACCCTGTATGCTCCTGACCATAGCAGGGCATGGGATGAGATGATCCTTGAGGTCCTCATCTCCTCCTGTTGTGGCAAACGAGGGATTTCTGGTGCCAGCAGCAGCTTTTCTCCTCAGTGACAGCATCTCTGGGGTTTTTTGTGGTCCCATGGTGTGAAACATCTTTGTAGGACACTTTCCCACCAAGCTCTCAGAGCATCACCATTTCCAGGAGAAAGCTGCTCGCTTTCCCAGCAGTGCTATTTTCTCCTTTTTCACAGGGTTGGGGGATGCTGGGAACTGAAAATGTTGGTTGGGGAAGGAAAAAAAAAAAAAGGAAAAAAGAAATATGTTTTGCTGTGCGCAGATTGAAAAAGAAGAAAAGCAAACCAAACAAATGGAGTGAATCACAGGCACCTCCTGTTGCAAGAGCACGACACAAAAACAACAGG
Source organism: Chlorospingus semifuscus (assembly GCA_035048045.1). Taxonomy (NCBI): domain Eukaryota; kingdom Metazoa; phylum Chordata; class Aves; order Passeriformes; family Passerellidae; genus Chlorospingus; species Chlorospingus semifuscus. Next base: position 20,902,271 of record JAWWMS010000024.1, read on the forward strand.
CAGGGCACAACTGATGGAAGTTGTGGCTGGAAAAAGGAGCCAGATGCCAATTCCTGACCAAGCTCCCAGCTCTGCACCAGCCAATTTGGGGACAGAACTGCTGAAAAGCGGCCTGGGAAGGTGTTCTGTGGGTGATGCAGTCGGTGCCTTAAATGGGACAGACTAAATTTAGACCCGAGTGCTTGAGTACAAACTAAATCTAAGCTTGAGCACGGAATAAATCTAAGTCCAAGGTGCTTTTTCGGGAAAATCTCGCATCCTAAAAAGGGCTGGGAGGTGAGCGAGGAGGGGAAATGTGTTCCAGCCAGCTCCGTGGCTATTCCAGGCTGCTCCAGAAATAGGCCTGGTTCCTCCTGCTGGGCACCCTTTTGCTGCCAGCCCCACCCGTGAGGCAGTGCCAGGGGAGCAGGATGTGGAGGTGTAATTGAGGTGTGAGGTTTGGGTGATACGGCCCTTAATGACAGCTCTGCTCTGTCACCTGTCCCCTCCCCGCCTTGGGTCACTGGGTCAGGCAGCGATGATTCCCCGTCTCGTTATTCACCGGGGGCAAATATTCCCGTCTGGCAGGTGGGAGGGACGGGCACGGCGAGTTTCGGGAGTTGCCTTGAGGAATTCGAGGCCGGTCCCAGCCAGCCACTGCCCTCGCACTGCCCCGGCCGGTCTGTGCTGGGATCTCGGCGTTTTGGCAAGTCTGGTTTCACATTCCTGCCCCCGGGGCTTTCCGGGTCTGGGGAATGCGGAGCTGCAGCCGGGGCCGGACGTGAGGGGAATGGGAAATCCGTGTGCCGGCTCAGCGAGCACACAGAGGGTGCTGGGGAGGGCATTCCCTGCACAAACCCGGAACGGCCCTGGGCTGGCACCCACCTGGAGTGCATGGCAGGTGTGGGAAGTAGCAGGAGGAGGCTGGAAGGGCACAGTGGGACCATTCCCGATCCCACTGGGATCCTTCCCGATCCCACTGTGAAGGGCATAGCAGGGCCAGTCCTAACCCCACTGGGATCCTTCCCAATCCCACTGGCAAGGGCATGGCAGGGGCATTCCCAATTCTGTTGAAGTCCTCCCTAATCCCAATGGGAAGGGCACAATGGGGCCATTCCCAATCTCACTGGAATCCTTCCTGACCCCAGTGGAAAGGGCACAGTGGGGCCATTCCTGATCCCACTGGGATCCTTCCCAATCCCATTGGGATGGGCATGGTGGGGCCATTCCCCACCTCACTGGGATCCTTCCCATTCCCACTGAGAGGGGCATGGTGAGGTCATTCCCAATCCCACTGGGAAAGGCATGGCAGGGCCATTCCCAATCCCTCTGTGAAGGGTACAGTGGGGCTGTTCTCAGCCTCACTGGGATCCTTCCCAATCCCGCTGGGAAGGGCACAGCAGGGCCATCCCTGATCCCGCTGGGAAGGGCCTCACCTGCATTCCACAAGGATAAAACCTCTGGATCTTCCCACTCAGAACCTCCCTGGGGACACCAAGGTGACCGTGCCCTGTGCCCATCCCTGTGCCCACCCTTGCCCTGGAAGGGTTTTCCAGCTGTGGGGAGCTGGGATAGGGAAGTGGACGGAGCAGGGTTGTTCTGCTGCTGGAGCTGCTCGGGGCAGCTTTTCCCCCTGGAAGGCCTTTCCTGGGAAATCAATGTTTGACTTTCCTGGGCTGGGAGGGGCTCCCCGGATCCGCCGAATCCATCCTTTGTTGCACTGACACAACATCCAGCAGTGCTTGTGCCATTGTTGGATAAAATTCCATCCTCACAGCCTGGGACCAGCACTGCAGAGCGGAGCTTTTGGAAAGTGGCAAAACCTGGCTCTAAATTTAGCCCCTGCAACCGTGGGGTGCAGCCGGGAAGGCCGGACCTGGCGGATGGCACAAATCCACGGAATCAAAGGCTCCGGCCTCGCCTTGCAGCTCCAGTGCTGCATAATTATGGGGGGAGCGAGAGTGGGGCCGTGTTAGTATTCATGGAATTGCTGCCGAGCCCGCCAGCCAGGGGTTTGATGTTTAATAAGGAGAATTCCAGCGTTCCCGGAGCATGGGGCGAGCAGAGCCCCGGCTTTGAATCCAGGGCTTGTTCCCTGCAGGATGCAGGTTAGGGGGTCTCTTTTGTTGCTGGCTGAGTGGGTGTTTGAGATCAATTCCAGCTCCAGCTTGGAGCAGGGATATCGGCAGCACGGCTCCTAGAAGAGCTTTTGGGATCCCAAATCCCAATCCCAAACCCGGCAGCTCAGTTCCCAAACCAAAAGGGATTCTTCCCCCTCAAGGCGCTCCCAGAAATAGCTGGGGAACGCTTGACGTGCCAGGATATTTCCTTTCGGAGAGTGCCTCTGAAAAAGCGCATTTGTGTGCTCCGAGAGTGCTCTGCAGCGTGGCCCTGCCGGGCATCGGGATCACCGGCTTTTGTGGGATGGATTATCCCTGCTAATGCGGGCTCCATTGTCTGCCCGGCTCGGGAAAAGCTGGGAAGGGCAGCGAGCTGCCCAAGGCACAGTGAGCACCCCAGGAGCGCAGGGATAGAGGGGGAAAGGGAAAAGGGAAAAGCTGGGAAGGGCAGCGAGCTGCCCGAGGCACAATGAGCACCCCGGGAGTGTGGGGATAGAGGGGAAAAGGGGCAAGGGAAAAGCTGGGCATGGCAGGGAGCTCCCCAGGGCACGGAGGGCACCTCAGGAGTGCAGGGACACGGAGGGGAAGGAGCCGGGGAAAAGCTGGGCCGGGCAGGGATCTCTCTGCGGGCACCCCAGAGTGCAGGGATAGAGGGGGAGAGGGGCCAGGGAAAAGCTGGGCAGGGCAGGGAGCTCTCTGGGGCACAAGTGAGCACCTCAGGAATGCAGAGACAGGGGGGAAAGGAGCTGGGGAAAAGCTGGGCAGGAATCTCTCCAGGGCACCACAGGCACCCCAGGAGCACAGGGCCAGGGGGGAGAGGAGCCAGGGAAAAGCTGGGCAGGGCAAGGAGCTCCCCAGGGCACCCCAGGAGTGCAGGGACGGGGGGGAAAGGGGCCGGGAAAAACAGGGATAGAGGAATTCCCAGCTGGAGCAGAAAACCCCACTGGGTGAGGATGTTGGTGGTCCCACAAGGCTGTGCCCTTTGCCCTGAGAGGAGCTCGGAAGGGCTGGGAAGGCTGAGATGAGATAAGATGAGATAAAAACGAGAGAACGCAGTGATGAATCGAGCTCATCTCCATAACGTCTCGAGGGGGATGAGAAACTCCGGATGAGCCCGGTGGCTGCACCTTGTCGGGATCTTGGGGTGAGATAGAGGTGTGAGAAGGCTCAGGCTGCTTTCACACCCCTTCTTTTCGGGTTTCCTGCCAGCTCCTGGGCCCCTCAGCGGGTTTTAGGGCTGTGTGTCCCCCCCAGTCCCTCTCTCCCTGCCTGTGCTGGTTCTGAGTGAGCAGCTGGAGCTTCTTCCCCCAGCTGGAGAATGGGAAGGAAATCAGCCCACAGCCCCAGTCCCTGCTTTTGGGAACCGCAGCCTTTCCTGCAGGATGGAGGGAACGGCAAAATTCCCGTCAGGTCAGGGCTTTTACCCAGCCCGGGCTGATGGGAAAGCACTTTGGAAAACCTTTTAAAGCTCCTTCCTGGGATGCTGCTGCGGGAAGGCCCAGCCCAGGCATCGCTGTGAGCCTGGCCCCTGCCCTTCCCTGCCCCAGGGGCACGAGAGAGGCTGGGCTGCCTTTGGAACACCGGGAATTCCACCAGGACTCGCTGGTCCACGTTCCAGCCTCGGGGTGGGATGGACACACAGCCGTGGCAGGGAGCTGGGTGTGAGGGAAGCAGGGAATGGCTCACTGCAGCCAGAAGCTGTCTGGTTTCCCCAGGAGTTTTTGGGGGTCCCTGCTCCTTTCAGGGACAGGGGAGAGCAGGAAAGCAGGGACAGGTGGTCACGATCCTGTCAGCTCCCAGCTAGGCAGGAGAGGGGAACGTGGAGGGAGTGAGAGCCGGGCCAGGGTGGAGTTTGGACCCCAAGAGAGCTCCTGGGGGTTGGGGCAGGAACGTGGAGGGAGCAAAAGTGGGGCCAGAGCAGGATTTGTACCCCAAGAGAGCTCCTGGGAGTTGGGGCAGGAACGTGGAGGGAGCAAAAGCAGGGCCAGGGTGGGGTTTGGACCCTGAGGGAACCCCCAGAGGGAGGGAAAGGAACATGGAGGGAGTGAGAGCAGGGCAA